>MNCI01016830.1:43274-69211 GCA_015680685.1 Gnetum montanum | reverse complement strand
ATTAAATGTGATAAAGTTGTTGCATAGCTACTATATTTAAGTCTAAGAGCATTAAAGAAAGGACCATTCAAAAAAGTGTGTAATCCATCTCCTATAATCAATCAATATGTGTAATCAATCTCCTTGTTTCAATCAATACATAGTGAAGTGATAGTGAGATCCCATAGAATAATATTTTTTGATATTTCAAAAGATAATTTGAATTGTCCTTGTCATTCACTTTGGGGCTAGGATTCCTCTGCTGACTCTTTATTGCACACCATTCATGAATTCACAATTGTCATGATGGGAAATTGATGTAGATTTTTTGTTTTTCTTTTTTTCCAATATTTGATATAAAATAAAACAAAATATTTTAGCCATAATTATTTATGTTAATATCATGAAATTGATGTTTTATTAAATTGAACAACCAAAAGATCTATTAAACAAACTTCACATTTATATTTCTTATTTTATAACTTACATGTCATTTTTCTAGATCTTTATTAAATAAATAGTCCAAAATATAGTCTAAGATCATATCATAGATGGACTAAGATCAGAAATGAGAAGAACTGTTGGGATCTATGCCTAAGGGAGATTATCAGAGCTTAGAGTCCATCAAATTCAAAGGCTAATTGAGGAGGTAGCAAAAGAAGAAGGAGACTTGAGGAAATGTGAAAATGCTAAGGAATATGACAAGGATCCCTCCATCAAAAAGAGGGAAGTCCGATTTTGTAATAGTGAGGAAGAATCACCACTTGATGAGATGGTGAATACAAAGACCTTGCATATTCAAAAATCTATGCCTAAAATTTTTGCCAAGCTAAATAAAATGTGGGATTTATTGGATGAAAAATTCTAAACTACTTTAAAAATCACCAAAGAATCAAGAGAGAGCAAATTAGTGATTATGATCGTAGGAGGGGGAAAGAAACTAAACATGCCTACCAAAAGGATAAGGGCAAGATTGTTGTAGTAGATGAAGTTGTAGAAACTAAATTAGATGATGATGATGGGTGTGACATCTACCAATATAAACATCCTAAGGGATGTTATCCCATCATGTCATACTTATAGGAGTTAGGGGTATATGCTCTAAATCCATGACTAGCAAAAAGGAAAACACCCAGAAAATTGCCTTATCCTAAAAGAAATTAAAGGGAATTCCATCAACAACAACAATATTATCTAAGTAGAACTACACCACAACCATATGAGCAATATCAAAAGTGACAACAACCATAGTCATGGGTGATGTCAGCACCAAGGCAGCAGTACCCTTATAGGCAACTAGATTCATATGGGTATTATGTTTAGTAAACTTTGTCTCCACATGACTCTTCCAGTCATGTTTCTTTTTTCTAACATTACTATTACCCTCTTGAATATTATAGAGCTCATTCTCCACATTCCAAGAGGAATGCCACATTTTTATCCTTATCCTCCTCCTATTCCTCCACCCTAAACACAGCTATCGCCTACTCCATCCATACAAGGTGAACTTCCATCCCAACCACAATAATGTAATGCTAAAAGTCTCGTTAATTTGCAATCAATTCATCAATTGAGGGGTTCAGAACCTCATGCTCTAAAAAGATCATTCTTCCAAACCAATAACCCTACTAAGCCCTGACAAACTTATGCAATTAGTCACACTGCTCCTACCTCATCCTTTGCAGATCATTCCATTGGGTCCCCTTCATACCAAATGCTACAAAAAATCCATACAGTTATGCTCACTCACTCCGTATCTGATTGGATTTGGGATGGAAACCTTCCTAGGAAGTTAGCTGATCCTAGGAGTCCTCTTATCTATTTGTAGATTTCTGGGAATGAACCATGTAAGGATTTTCTTAATTTAGATTTCGGTGTGGAATTGATTTCTCATAAGATGTATATTGCCTAGAACTTGCTACCTCTTAAGAAGAGCAATATCATATTGGAATTAGTAGACCAGTCCAACACTATTTCATTGGGACTAGTCAAAGACATTGTGACCACTATCTATGAATGGTCTTATCTTTCCAATTTCCTAGGAATCAAAGTTGAAAACTATAAGGGGGACTTTCCAATCATTATGGGAAGGGCATGGTTAAGCACTACTGATGTAAGAATGGACATTAGAGATCTTTCCTTGGAGATATCTAAGGAAAACACTTTTGGAAAAATTTAGAAGAGATGGGTTCCATGCATTGTGTAAAGTGATATAGGGTGTAATTGCATGCAAAAACTATGCTTAGAGGAATGAGAATCTATTACTGCATGTAAACAATGTGTACATAAGGCAGATATTCAAAAGTGTTTATATGTAATAGCCAAAAAGCAAGACGAAATCTACTAGCTAACTGTTCATTCTAAAAGCAACACAATGTGCATAAAACCTACTAAGAGCCTGACATACGCTTATGTCATAGGCATAGATGAACTAGAGAAAGTTCATTATAAACTCTTTGACGATGAAAATATTAATACCAATTGGCAAGAGTTAGAGAACCCTGAGAATTTTAAACAAGAGCCCATAGAGTTGAAAATTCTACCTACCATCCTAGAATATGCATTCTTAAAAAATGACAAGTTGGTTATACTTAACGCCAAACTTGCTCCTAAATAGAAAGCAAAACTGTTGATTCCAAGGTGATTTCAAAAACATATTGGCTATAAGAAGACTTCATTCTCATTCAGAAAAGAGCAAGCATTTTGTACCTTCATTGTATTCATCAAGAAATGATTATAATCATTATTGTTCCTCATTATACAATCTTTTGTCTATTGTAATTGATCAAAGTTAGTTGTAGCTCAAAGTGCAAGGATTACGAGACTTAGTTGCATTATTTCCTTTTGACTATTGTTCTCTATTGTTTCATTGTGAGGTTCATGTGGTTCTTGCATGAGGGCATCTTACTTGAGCTTTTCGGGATCCTACAAGATTGAGTGTTTGTGTAGTGCCACAACACTTTGAAGTCGAGCTCAAGTTGTAAAGGTTGTGGAATCCTGGAAACTGCATTCTAAGCTAGTCAGGACCTTGTAAGATTGAGTGGCTTCGTAGCATCGAATCACTTGGTTGTGGAGCTTATAGCTTGTACAAGGTGTGTTACCTTTCAAACCTAATGTGAGAGATCAATGAAAAATTTCCCTTTTACAGTGAAGGATAGAGAAACTCAAAGTGATGCAGGGCCATTAACATAGAGGAGGCAATATAGACTAAATTATAGAGGAACCCAATGAGCCAACAGAGTTGGGTGTAGATCAACTTCCAAATTTAGAATATTTTTTCCTTCATAAAATGCACNTCTCATTTATATTTCATGTGTTTCAATGAAGAATATTGCAGATTATTTGTCTTAGTTACAATGGGGTGACAAGGTTCATTAAGAGCTGTTATTCAATCAATTCCTAAATGAGCCTTTACTTGCTAAAGTTACTATAATCTCTCATTGAGAAACCATTTTTTGGTTTGCTAAATATCTTACTTACTTGAAAGAACTTAAGGTTGGTACTAAATGACACAAGTGCATGATGCAACAGTTTTGTGGTTTGCTAAATATCTTACTTACTTAAAAGAACAGAAGATCCCTACTAAATGGGACAAGTGCGTGATGCAATAATTTTTCCACTACCCCAAATGATACATGGAAATAAAGGAAAACCTATGTAATATTTGTGCAGATAACCTAGTTCACTAGGGTTTGCTAAAGCAAAACCAAGACTTCTCTAAGATGCACAGGAAGGATCTTATGGTGATCATTACACTAGAAGATAAATAACCTTAAAATTTTTTTGAGCTGAATATTTTGGGCTCACACTCTTTAGAGATGCACCACACATTGCTACATTCTTCAAGCTTTATTAAAGATACTGTGGATTAATAGCTCACTTCAAGGGACTGCAATAGTGGGTCCAATCATTGAAGTTTAATCTTTTGGAAATTAACATTATGAGCTCCATCACCTCTACATTAAATGGGAAGGTATACATCCTCATCGCTATAAACTATTATACAAAGTGGGTCAAAGTAACTATATTAAGTAATTTTATTATAATAATTTTTATCAAATTCTTTGAGCAACATGTTGTAGATAAATTTAGTTTGCCATAAGCACTCAACCTAGATAATGGGATATACTTTATAAAGATAATGTTTAAACTACCCATGCAATGCTTAGGGTTGAACCACAAACTAACTATGCTTTACCATCCCTATGCTAATGGCCAAGACAAAGTCACCAATAGTGAAGTTAGTTAGATCTTAACTTGTACTATTAATAAATTTAGGAATGATTAAGGCACCAAATTTAACAATGCCTTATAAGCATCTAGATCCACATGAAAAATTCCTATAGCGTACTCTCCCTATGAGTTAGTGTTACCAAAATTACCTATTCAAGTTGAACTTCATATGCTAGCCACTACATGTGACTTAGGCTTGGACTTCACTGTAGTACAACAAGAATAATTGATGAACTTTTATACACTAGATGAAAATCACATAATTATCCTTATGTATACCAAAGTCCACAAGTTCTATAATAAGAATAGGTATAATGTGAAACTTAGGGACCTAGGAATAATGGTGTTGATTACGCAAGCTCTGTTAAATATACCAGTTATATTAGTGCTCATGACTTAAACGTGTGATCTGTCACATTGTTGGTAATCACTGCAATGTTGGGTAGTATTATGATGGCACAGAGGGTAGCTTTGATTAATGCTTCATGAGGGTAATAAGATGGAAACAAGGCAGTAGAAGTAGAATTCAGTGAAATTTTGTAATATAATCTACTAAATTCATGATGTCTCTGGACTTGTAGTGCCTAGGAGCATGGCAATGACTAGACACTGTTAATATTAGTGCTACTTCCATCTAACATGGTATTGATAATGGTTGTTTTGTTAATGAAATTCTCAGCTGTATACTAGAACCCAAATCATGTATCCAAATGCATAAAATTCTAGATGCTTTCGATACATTGTTCATGTTGTCTATTACCTAAGGCTTGGTCACATGTCATGGTTTTTGGTTGGTATGGCTAGTCGTGGCTATTTGACTTGCCAAGCCATATATCTACAAATCATCATGAAATTTATCATTATTTCCTTTACAAAACAATGGTAATTCATAATTAATTTTAATTATACATGTTTTACAATTGGTTGCAACTATATGCATGGTTGAAAACATTCATTTGAATACTATGTTATTTAAAATTAAAAGCCATGCCATAGCAAAAAAATAATGCATGTGATAAATAATGTAGGCCATGGCTATTTGATTGCTATAAATATCAGCCATGCCATGATCCAAAAACCATAATATGTGATTAGGCCCTCAAGCATTCCATAAATATATCATCCTTTAAACCCACAAAAGCCAATCATGGTTAAGATACATTAAATAAAATCATTTAGGAAACCCATGGATCACACTTACATCAATACTTACCACAACCATTTTTGCTTACTTGATCTTCTATATCTCCTCCTTAGGGAAGGTGTTGAACCCAAAAAATAAATATATTTAAAAAATCAATTTCATCACAAAAAGGTAGAGAAGTAGGGAAGAAACTCCAAAATAACACAAAGGAAAGGCCCAATCATTTTGGGAATGGCTTTTTAGGTTTTTATCTTTACAACCAATCTTTAAAAACCTCATCTTTGGGATAGGAAAAGGGTGAGACATTGCTCTCATTTAGAAGCATCCAAATGGGCTTTTACATAATAATAAAGATATCCTATTAATAAGAAAACTATAGAGAGAATTATTTAGGAATTTAGCTAAAGCAGCAGTTGTTGAATGATGTCACTATATTAGATTGAAAATTCCAAACGGCATAAAGAATAAGATGGTGAAAGAAATACCAACTATGACATAGAAATTCTTGAAGTTGAGGAGTATCACAAAATAAAAATTCATTTAACCCTAGTTGGAAACAATGTAAATACCTGCTACACTAAGTTTGAAAGCTACAAGTAAGGGGACAAGTAAAAAAATAATGAATGAATGTACCTTTCATGTTTCACATAGGACATTTTGGATCATTAACACCCAAATGAAAGCACCAAATACTAATAGGAAAACCTTGATGAATCATGCACTATAGCAAATATCTAATTTTTGAAGGAGTAACGGAATTTCATATCTTTTGAATTTGCTACTTCCATAATTGCACATTGTAATTAACCTTCCAAAAATAATTGACTCTTGGCCAATATTAGTATTAGAACTAATAAGAGTATACATAAAATTAGGGATATATGGAAAAACATGATGGTCCTTAATCCAAGAAAAATCAAGAAAACCATTATGAGAATCTTCGATAGCTACATTTCTATCGAAACTATCCAGAAAATCAAAAAATATAGAATTTTTAGAAACATCAAGGACATACTTATGAATGATGAAAGGTACCCCTACACTCAACCATATAAAGCATGAAGCATTCACACACAATCCACTCAAATTCCATGGACTCTATGTCTTCCAGTAAACTAGTCATCTAGGAAGTGAACCTTGCCCTAATGGTTATTCATTGTCTTTCCAATTACACTTGTGATGTACAAAGGTATGGTTAAATGTAATTGAGGCATATGATTTTTTTCATTCTATACTTTATGGTTTTGATGCTTAACATAAACAGGATAAAGAATAAAGTAGTTTAATATCTACTTTAATATAATGGGCTAAGTATTATTTAACTTGTTTGAACATAAGTATCTAGTCCCACTTGCCGTACACATCCTAAACACATATAACATCATTGGGTTACCAAGCATTAAGCACTACTAGGATTACCAAATGTCATATGCATGCTCAAAGCGGTTGTATTTATGTGTTTACTTAATTCACTATTTAGCTTATCTTGCTTAATTACTTATTTAGCTTAATTACTAAGAAACATTCAATAAATGACTTAAAACATTAAATGTATGAATAAAATATTTAAACTATCAAAAATGCTGCAAAGTTTATCAAGAAGCTCATCTTTATTACTGCACACACTATTGTGCTCAGGTACAACAGTGCTTGAATAAAGATCTGTACTCTCAATGACTCCTATTGCAAGCACTCAGGAAAATATTCTAACTTTTCAATGTAAAAACTATAAGAGCTTCACTACAACTATGAATTTACTCCTCATAAACATGGTTATGAGCTTCTATTTGTAGTTTTTATTATAGGCCTACATGGACAAGGTCTTGTAGACGTAGCAAATGCTATGTTGATGTGGCCTAGTTGACAAGGCAACACCACGTAAAGAAGGCTGCATTAATGGGGTTCCATTGATGAGGCTATGTCAATAGGGGCCCATCAACATGACACTTTGATGCTCATCATACCCCCATGGATAAATGAAAACTCATTCTTGAGTTCATTTACAAATTTCAGAAGGTATGGGATTATTGACTAACTGTTGACATAACAAACCAACTTGATAAAATTAAGTGCCCAAGTGTACAAATCAACACATTACAAAAATTATGGTGTTCAAGAAAAAAAATTAAACTCCATGACATGACTACAGAAAATTAGATGGCACATCCTTTGATGGTATGAATATGGTGAAGAAGATCAAACAATCCCAAGCAATGAAGGCTCCTAAGGTTTTGAAGGACCTTCACCAATTTCAAGAACATGTAATGGCTAAGAAAGTAGTAGCTATCTTGTTGTGGTTAGAACCTTTAGTGGAAGGTGAAAGGCATCTAATAATACCTTGATCTTCTTGTACTTACTTCAAAGGCCACTCACAGTCCACACAACATCACTAATGTGGGCTGGAATGGGGATATCCCATGGACAGGGCATTACTAGGAACAATTCCTTTACGTTGACAAACCAAGCAGCGAACTATTTATGTTTGACATCAAATGCCTTTATTTCATTCTACAAGTCCTAGTAGTCATTCATCATTCTACCTATATTCTTGGTGGTAGATATTTGATTAGTGTATTTACCCTTGAGAACTTCAAGTTAAGCATTTGCCACTGCAAGCTTTTGCTTGGTGTCCTTGTGATCCTTGAACTCAATCTTGTACAACAAGTATGAGCTGGAAACTTGCCTCTCTAGTTCTAACCATGATTGTTCAACTATAAACATGGCCAAATTTGTATATTGGAGATTGGCAAGCTCCATTTATTTCATCATCTCCTCAATTTGGAACCCCTTCATGTGGATTTCTTAATTGTTATAGGCATCTATCTCATCAATGATAAGTTTCCACAATTCTCTTCTTTGCTAGAGTTGCTCAATGAACCCCCTCTATGGAGAGGTTTCTATTTTCCACTATCAATATCATTAGCTCTATGTTCACCCTAGCTAGTTGATCCTACTGTTGATGGATGAAGTCGGTTAATTGATGTTTGTGCCCATCAACATTCTGCAAGAGATGGTTCTCTACAATAAATTGTATATTCTTCTAGCATGTATGATCCAAGGCCTTCTAAATTTTGTGGTGTGTCACCTCTACAAAGGATCAATAGACCACCACCATTTCCATCACACTCTCAACCCCTTTGAGTTTGGCATGAAGCTATTCAAGATATTCATCCTTTTTCAATGCCAAGTTTAGAAATGCAAGATTGCCAATTTGGGCTCTTTATTTAGCAACTTTAGTAGCCAGGTGTGCATTCAGCTCCTTGGTTGTTTTAAGTTACCCCTCCAAGATGATGTTTTTGCCCCTTGCCTCTAGTAACTCTAACTGGATTGTAGTAATATTTTTTGAAAGATCAAAGACATTTGGAAGTGGTTGCTCTATTTCCACCAGTTGGTCTAGTAGTTCTTCATGTTGTGCTACATTTATTTTTCCACTTGTAATTCCTATAGACATCTACACATCCTTGAGTGTAGTCACATCTAGTACAAATTTCATAAGTGTGTTGAGCGTTTCAAAAATTTGGTAAACAACCATCTCTACTGCTATCTCCTACCCTTGGTGCTACATCACTAGCATTGTTGTCCTCTCACCTTCCTCCAAGCACACCAAGAAGGTTATGACCTTCCTAAAAATTTCTAGTAGTGGCTGATATTTTGCAAGAGATAACCTGGCCTCTCTAGTGCCAAGATTTGACCTTGTGAACAACTATGTTCTTTGGGCTAAGAAAATGGATCTACATCCACCCATCAAGCTACTTGTTCGAGTCACCTCATTTAGGTGACTCATTGCTAGTGGATACATAGATGGGTCCCCACCACTGGTGTGTACTTATTACTCTTGTTTGCTCAAAAGCCATTCTTTGTATTTTCATGACTATTGGATTGTTGCAGTGATGTCTGACATAGTTTTTTGAGTGGAAAGTGGAGGTAATGGCTACTACTCATCTTCGTAAATGATTATTATAGAAATTTTACCTTTCATCATTTTCCCCCAATTAATAATCAGGGCATTCTTGACAACATCATTCATATAACATACTATTCCTCCCCTCTGATAAAGGTTTTTGATGAAGCATAAGAAGGGGAATGCCTTCCTTCCACGTTCATTTTCTTTAAATCACTTGTTCATATCTAGATAGATCAACTATGAAAGGTTGACAAGGAATCTCCCACTCAAAGTGATGCATGCATGAGAAAAAAAGGGCAATGATTTTTCTTGGCCTCACTATGGGATTGAGGTGAAAGGTCACAATCTTGTAGTGAGTGTGCCAAACTCCTTGTGGTTGATACCATAGTACCAACGAACCCATTCTTTCTTGATGTTGGGATCTACTTGCATTGGAATCTCAGCAAGACCTGTGCCTATTTCTAGCAACCCAAGAACTTCAGCAATGGCTTGTACCAAGTAGGACACTGCGATGTCCTTGATTTTTACCATTGTCTCACCTACCTATTAATCTAGAATAGGAATGTATTTCCCATGTACCACTTCCTAGTAAAAGTGATGACTAGCCATATGGGAGAGGTCTTCAATTGGTCCTATGCTTCTTTAGGTGCTTTCTCTAGAAAAGGACCAAAGTTTAACTATTGGAGCACTATTTGTTTGGACCTTTCTCAATCTAATTTGATTTTGAAAAGATTCTATTAAGGCCACCTTGAGATTTTCTTGTTGAGTTAGTGGATCATCCTAGTGGGAATGTTCTATTGTTGTTGTTGGTTCTAGAATCTATTGAATATATTCTACCTTAACCTCTTCTCTAAGAGGACTTGTGGCATGGGTTGTAAGTGGTTCTTGTTGAGCTTATTCTTGGCCCCATCTTGTTCTAGGTTATTTCTCCCTTGGTTGAGATGGTCTTGCCTCCTATGTGTGTTTGCCTTCTAGTGTCATTTGTGATCACAACAAATCCATGGATTAGTAGATATAATATGTAACTTTATATTTTTGAATACCTTATCTCATCAATTAGTTACACTCTGGCTAAGGTTGAACCATGGTAGATTTATTATTTTATTATTTATTTATTGTAAATGTTACCAGAGCTTGTTGAAAAGGTTTAACCCTTGTAATTTGGTGTTTAATAGTTGATTTCTTAGTTAAACCTTTGTAGGAGTTAAAAAAATGGTGAAAACATTTTTGTCAAAAATGGCACATTTCTAGTCCCTACGATGAAGAGCTTACCTTCAATAGCTACAAGGTCAAAGAACGAGCTTTGGAAATTGGAAAAAATCCATTGGCATTTATGTGAAAATGTAAAAATTTCAAAGTCTGATTATGCATATATATAGTATTTTTTAGCTACATCAATTGGGCCACATACATGAGGCCTTGTATACACATCTGCTCCATTGATAGGGTCCCATATATAGAGCCCATAGGAAAAAATTTTAATTTTGAATATCTTTAAAAATATAAGGAATTTTTCAATGAATTTTGGATCCATGGAGTTCTAGAAAAGCCAAGAATATGATGAAATCATTGAAGAGGGTCTTTGAAACCAGAAAAAATGAAAAATTTGATGAAGAATGTGCTTATTGAACAAACTATGTAAAGGAGCACATGGTGTTATGTAGAATATGGGTGTACAAAAGATTTTGATTCCAAGAATGTCCAAGAATAAGGCAAATAAGAAACCCAACAAAGAGAGATGAAAGTGGATCCTCTCCATTGCAGATACATGCCTTGTTTTCCATTACATAACATTGACCTAAGGAACGCATCAGTCCCATAGGTGATTAATGGTCGATAGAATTTAAGGACCAAAACTTGAAAGATTCTACCTAAGAATTCAAGTATGTTAGACCAAGACATCGAATTGAGAACATGGACTTTGGCAGTGAGGTGAGTTATGGATAATATAGATGGATGATGGATAAGGTAGAATGGAATCTCAAATTGAGGTCATAAGAAGTCCCTTATGGAGTTTTGTGTTTAAAATGACTGGAGAGGATCCATCCTTAGTCCAAACCAAAACCACCTCTTTTAGTGACTCCACATCCCCACTCCAAGATCTATCCACCCAATCGAGATAGAAGAGTGTCTCACAAAACAACCACCATTCCATAAAGAGAAGAAAAGAGAAGTAGGAAGTGAGAAAGGGCCTCAGTTAGATAGGACTTTTAGGCATTGGTAACATACCTTTTTAGTTCCATAAGTAGTGCTTGTAGCCTGTTTATTGGTCTAAGAA
Source organism: Gnetum montanum (assembly GCA_015680685.1). NCBI lineage: Eukaryota > Viridiplantae > Streptophyta > Gnetopsida > Gnetales > Gnetaceae > Gnetum > Gnetum montanum. Next base: position 57,673 of record MNCI01016830.1, on the reverse strand, counting down.
GTGTGCTTTGAATTTCCATCATGTCTTTTTTTAATTTTCTTTTTTGGATGGGAACCACCACACCATGCAAAANTTGACTTTGCCATCAGTACAAAAATTCCAAAAAAGGAAACTAGACATTAGCAAACAAACATTAAGCACAAACCACCATTAGTACAAACTACAACACCACTATGTCCTATTGGCATAAGGCACATTTATTAGCAAAAAATAGAAAATCACACTTAAACAAAGTAAAATATATAAGAAAGTGTAAAATATTCAAGAAATATTTAAATTTATGAATGATGGTAAAACAAAAAATGGTGTAAAATTGGAAGAATTTTTAAAATCAAAAATGTGTAAAGTAAATAATTTGCAAAATAAAATATGTAAAACAAAAAATCAAAAAACTGAGGAATCATGTATATGATTAGCATGGATGGCTATCTCCCCCACAATTATGTTGGAAGGAGGAGATCCAAAAAATTGAGCACGATTATCCATCCATTAAGGTGTTTGTTGCACTAGCTTACTTTGGCTTATGAAAAGGATTCACTTGTTGGATGTTCACCAACTAATTTCTATTTAGGCTCTTAGGTTTGTAGATTAACATGGCTAAAAAGGAAAATGTTTTAATAATTATATATGGTCCCTTTCACAATGTTTGAAACTTTATTTTCTAGGATATGTGTGTGGGGTTCTAGTAGAGAGTCCTATCTCCAGGTTGAAATTTTACTTTTCGTATTCTAAGGTCATGACATTTCTTGTTATATGCCTTGTGCACTTCATTTGAAGATAGAGCCAATATTTGATTTTCATCTAGCACATTTAGGTTGATCAATCTTTCTCTTAGTGCTAGGCTCAAGTCAAGGTCCAAGTTAGAGGCTATTGAAAGTGTATGAGGCTTAGATTAGATTGGGAGTATTGGAAGTTTTCCAAACACCAGCTCATAGGGAGAGTTGCCTATAGGGAGTTTCCATTTTGAGTAGTAGGCTTAGAGGGCATCATCGAGTTTTTTGCTCCAATCTCTCCTATATTTGCTTATAGTCCTTGTTAGGATCTTTTTGATCTCCCTATTGGTGAATTTTCCTTAACCATTGGCTTATGAGTAATAGGATGTTGTTAATTTATGTTCAACCTCCAAGCATTCCATCAACTTTCAAAAGGTGGCACCTATAAAATGGGTTCCATTATCAGAAATCAATGCATGTGGCACCCCGAAGTTGCTTATAGTATGTCTTTATATAAATTTAGCAGTAGTGGATGATGTATAGTTGATGACAGCTACTGCTTCTATGAATTTAGTATAGTAGTTGATTGCTATGATGATGTATGCCTTTCCATTATACATGGTTATGATGGGATCCATGAAGTCTATGTCCCATATGTCAAAGGGCTCTAGTGGTTGAATGCACTATTGAGGATCCTCCATTTAAGCAGTCATCCCACCATCTTGTTGATAGCATTCACAAGATCAGAAAAATTGATGGGCATCCTTGAAGATTGTAGGCCAATAGTATCCTGCCATCAAGATTTTTATGACTATGCATCTACCTACATAGTGGCCTCTGCAAGGGCCTTCATGAGCATCCTGGAGAATACATAATTGGTTTGCATTATGGACACACCAATGAAATAGGCCATTGGCACATACCTTATAAAGGTGTCTATTGATTTCCATGAAGTACTTAGCCTAATGAAGAAACTATTGTTTCTTCCTAAAGTCTATATCTTGTGTCATCTCTTGAGTAAGAAGGTAAGTGAGAATGCCATCATACAATTTTGATTCAGTGGTCACTTGGTCATTTATTACTCATGGAAAGAGAAGTTCTTCTAGCAATTAATCAGAGAGTGGGCTCTCCTCCTCTTTATTATCACATCTTAACCAAGATAGATGGTCAGCAACCACATTCTCATTCCCTTTTTGATCTACCATTGTGAGATTGAATTCTTGCAAAATCATGAGCTACCGTACGATACAAGGACTTATCATTGGCTTGTTATTATATTAGGAAATAGATCTATAATATGGCCTTTTGTTAACCACATTCAAAAAATTATCTTTTCTTTAGAAGTAAGGTTTACATTAATTATAACCAGCTTACCATTTTTTAAACATTCATACTCCATGTCAACTAGTAACATTTTTAACTCTAGGGGATCTAGCTTGAAATTATTAGAGATTTCCAACTCTCTCCAATATATATCATCAACTTCATCATCGAAGAGTTGGTGATGAACTTGCCCAAGTTCATCCATACCTTTGACATAAGCACATGTTAGGCTCTGAATAGGTTCCATGGATAGTGTGCTACTATTAGAGTCAACTGTTAGCCACTGGGTGCCCTCCTATTTTATGACTACTACATACAGGCACCTTTCGATATTTGTTTCATGTGCACACATATTACATGCTTTAATATATGTACTTTTAATGGACCATAGTTTCTACATGTAATTGCACAAATTATCACTATAGGTGATGCATGAAACACAGTTCTTCTCAGGCTGTCCAAATTCATTCTCCTTGGAGATTTTGAAGGAGAGGTCCCTGATGCCCATTCGTGCATCAACAGTGCTTAACCAAGCACATCCCATAATTATGGGGAAGTCACCTTTGTATTTTTCTACCTAAATCACCAAATAATTAACAAGATAGGACTACCCAAAAACTATGGTTACAATGGTCTTCACTAACCCTAAAGGGACAGTGATTGACTGGTTTTCCAATTCCAAATAGATATTACTCTTCTTGAGAGGTGGTACATTCCAAGCCTTGTAGATTTAATAGGATATGATATCAACACAAAAACTAGAATTAACAAGAGGTTTTCATGGCTCATGTTCATCAATCTTTAACTAAATAAGAGGACTTCTTGCGTCAGATCTCTTCATGTGAAGGTTGCTAGCCTTGATCCAATCAGAGACAACATGAGTTAACATCCTAGTATAAATATCAGGTGGCATTTGATTTGAAGGACCCTTGAATGTATTTGATGTAGAGGATGAGGAAGCTAGAGATACAAGGCAACTAGTTGCATTAGGTTTTGAGGGTTTGGGAGGACTGTTGGGTTGGAGAACTGGGTGTTTCCTCAATCAATTATCTAAATTAAACATTGCATAGATTCCAAGTTGATTTCAGAAATATATTGGCTATAAGAAGACTTCATTCTCATTCAGAAAAGAGCAAGCATTGTGTACCTTCATTGTATTCATCAAGAAATGATTATAATCATTATTGTTCCTCATTATACAATCTTTTGTCTATTGTAATTGATCAATGTTAGCTATACCTCAAAGTGCAAGAATCAGGAGACTTAGTTGCATTCTTTATTTTTGACTATTCTTCTCTATTGTTTCTTTGTGAGGTTGATGTGGTTCTTGTAGGAAGGCATCTTACTTAAACTTGTCAAGATCCTACAGGATTGAGTGTTTGTGTAGTGCCACAACACTCTGAAGTGGAGCTCAAGTTGTAAAGGTTGTGGAATCCTGCAAGCCACATTCTAAACTTGTCAAGACCTTATAAGATTGAGTGGATTCATAACATCAAATCACTTTATTGTGGAGCTTAGAGCTTGTACAAGGTGTTGTACCTTTCAAACCACATTTAAGAGCAACAAAGTCCAAAGGTGTGCTATGAACTACCCTCTAAGTGTGGAATACCCTAGTTGAGGAACGACGTTAATTTTGGTGTGTGCTTTATTTCAAAGAATTTTTTTTATTTTGGGGAACTTATTCATCCCTCATCCCACCCCCCATCACCTTCTAAGTTCAATGATCCTTAAGTGATATCAAAGTTTGGTACTCTTCTTCATCATCAATTGTAAAGAGTGAACAATGGAAGGGATATCTTATACAAAGCCACCCATGTTCAATGGATTCAACATTGCCTATTGAAAATCTAGAATGCAAGAATTCTTTCAATCCATGGAGTTTGAAGTTTGAGAATCAATCCTTGAAGGCTATGCCCCATTTATTGATAGCTCCATCAAGATCATCAAACCTTGAAACAAATGGACACAAGAGGAGAAAGATAAGCTCATATTTGATCAAAAATAAAAGAATTATTTATATTGTGATTTGAATAAATCTGAATTTAATAGAGTCTCAGTATGTAAAATGGCCAAAGAAACTTTGCAAGCTTTAGAAGATGCTTATGAAGGAACCTCTATTGTTAAGCAATCAAAATTGTTAGTTTTGCAAAGTGAATATGATAGACTTAAAATGAAAGAAGGTGAAAAAATAAAAGATTACTTCTCTAGAGAAAATGATATTGTTGTAGCTATTAGAGGTACTGGTAAAGATTTTTCTGAGAGAAATGTCATCTTCAAAATGATCAAAACATCTCAACCAGAGTTTAGACTAAACATCATGGCTATGGAAGAAATTAGAGATTTCTTAACTCTGAAATTTGAGATCTTCAAAGTGCTCTCATTACTTATGAAATAAATCTCATAAGCAAAGGATTCAGCCAAGAAGGATTGCTCTAAAGATTGCCTTCAAGGAGAAGGAGATCAATGAGCATGATGAGAATAATGAAGATGAGATTTCCTTTCTCTTAAGAAAGCTACAATAATTACTAATAAGAAGGAACAATGAAGCATATCAGAAGAAATCCAATGTGTTCAAAGGTAAAGAAAGAGAAATTTTTTTCGAATTGTAACTTAGATTTCTCTTCTATAGAATGTTGGGTTTGTGGAGGAAGAGGCCTTATGGCCTTCGAATATCCTAGTGATAGTAGGGTTCAGCTAAAGAATAGATCCAATGACGAGGACTTGAAAAAGACCAACTTTTATACAAGTTGGGATGATGGTGAGTAAAGTGAATAAGAAGTAGTAAACTCTACTAAATATTCTCATCTCATATGCATGGAACTTATAGATGAACATTCTTCACATATGGTTGAACAAGGTGGTAAGTATAATGAAAGGTATAGCGAGCTTAGACAAGAGATTCTTGTTCTACATGATTTTCTTAGGAAAGAAAAGAAATTTTCAATTTCTAAGCTAGATACTATACACACAAAAATGAAAAGATAAATCTCAGACATAAAAGCTAAGATTCAATAACTAATCACTTTAAATAAGGATTGTAGAGAGGTTTAAGAAGAAAAGACTCTTGAAAAATAACCAAAGAATATGGAGAAAGTTACACAAGAGGATACAAGTTCAAGCTCAAGAATAGTTAGGTTTGATAATATCATTCATGAGAAAAATACTATATTTATTTGTAAAAATTGTGGTAGTAAGAAACAATTTAACTATGATCAAAAAAAGTTTGATGCTTGCTCTTGTTAAAAAGGCTTTGGTAAGGAAATTTTATAAGTAGCAATAGATGAAAAAGAAGAAAAGTGAAGAATAAAAAATGTTCTCAAAGAGATAGATGATGCATCAAGTGATCAAGGATTCTTTCTTATAGAACATGAACAAATAGATGCATCATATAAATGATCTAATGAAAATAGAATCAAAAGATGAGGAGGTACTCCATGATAGATAATCTCATCTCAAACTTCATTAATCTTCTCTTCTCACCTACAAGAAAGATAAGTCAAGGTAAGTTAAGGCAAGTTTTCATCTTCTTGCTTGCTAGATAATTTATAAGTATATGATTTGAATAATCTAAATCGTTCTTGATTCATGCATACATTACTTATGGAATGTTATTTCTAGATCAACAAGTTGTTAGAATAATTATTTATAATATCTCTTGTGTTCACTTTGAGCTTGATGCAGTTGGTTTTTATATGTGGTGTAGCACTTGTAATAATTTATTTTTGGGATTTTATCTTGCTTTCAATCTTGCATGGTTTGAACTTCTTATGATGATCTATTTATTGTTTCTTAGCTCATGTTCTTTGGGATATTTTAGCCATTATTGTAATAATTCATGAATATTCTATCAATATTTCTAATTGGAGGCCTTAGTCTTCACATTTGATTGTAACGTTGATCTACAATTGTAGTACTTTGGTGATATTAATGATTATTTTCTTAATAAATACAAGATGATTTGAAAAGCCCAAGGAGAGCTACACATGTATAGGGGAAGCTTGTTTCTCATTAATGAAGCATCAAAGTGTAACGTCGATGGGCCCTTGCTGAAATGGCCTCGTCAATGTGGCCCCATCTAGGTGGTGTTGCCCCATTGACAGGGCCACATTGATGTAGTGTTTGCAATGTTTACAAGGCCCTGTCAACACAAATCCATTATAAAATCTATAAATATGCACACACCAACCATGTTTATGGGTAGTAAGTCATAATTGTAGTAGAGCTCTTGTAGTTTTATCATTTAAGATTTGGAATATTTCTCTAAGTGCCCATAGTAGGAGTTAGAAAGTGTATAGATCTTTATTCGAGCACTATTGTACCTAAACACACTAGTGTGAAGAGCAATAAAGACAAGCCTTTTAATCAAACCTTACAGCACTTGGAATAGATTAATGATTCAATTATGTATTTATTACTTTCATTAATTATGTAATTAATTAAGCTAAATTAGAGTTCAATTGAATAGTTAATTAACTAAGATAAATAGATTAAACACATAAGTACGACCACTTCGAGCATAAACATGTATTTGTTTGGTAATCCCAACAATGTTAGTACTTAGTTTAGCTAGTAGCATAGTGCTTGGTCATCCCAATAGTGGATACGTGGGTTTAGGACTTGTATGGAAAGTGGGACTAGATACTTATGTCAGGATTAGTTAGAGATTAATTAATTAGTTAAATTAAATTAGTTATTAAAGTACTTCATTTCTATATTTTAAAGCACTAGGAACATAAAACATAAAATAATAAAAATCATATGCCTCAATTACACTTAACCATACCTTTGAACATCACAAGTGTAATTGGAAAGACAATGAATGACTATTAGGGTAATTTCACATCCTAGAGGCTAGTGCACTGGAAGACATAGAATTAATGAAATTCGACCAAATTGCACATGAACACTTAGTGATTCGTATGGTTGAGCATAGGGGTACTTTTCGCTCATCATTGGTGTCATTGCAAGGGAATTATTTTTGTTTGAAATGTGCAGTATCAAAGTCTAGTAAACATCATTAACATCGTTGGATGAACCCTAAGGTCAAAATCATTATCATAAAAAATATAATCACATAAGAACATTGATAAATTATTTGTATTGCAAAATGTCTTCTTCTCATAAGAACAATGATACTAAACCACTAGCCCCTCAAGAATGCAAGGTGTTGTATACTCATCCAGATGAGTATGTGCTAGAATTCACCTTCATCCTATATCAAGATGAACAACTACAATGGCATGATATGGAAGGCAACATTGTAATGCCTTCTGATCAATCTATGCTTGGGATGATACTTCAAACTCCTAGAAGGTTGAGCATCTAGGATCTTCAAGAGGAGTACATTGTGCATGATTGTATCTACCTAGACTACTATCCCATTAAAACACAACACAAGAGAGATTGATACCAAGAGAAGCACCATGAGCTTATGAAGGGGAAATAGTTCACCAATCCCTTGTTCCTACATAACGAAAATGATAATAAGGATCCTACCTCTGGGGGTTCTCAACATGAAGATTATCTAAACCTTATTATTGGTGATACAGGTGTGGCCCTAAATCTATAGTCCACTATCAACAATCTAGGGTTAGGTAAAAATGGTAGTCAAGGAAGGGGCTTGGACAAGTGTCAAGATAATAAGAAAACTAATGAACATGACTATGACAACTATACAGAAGTTGGTAGAAAACATGGTGGTTATAGTTGTCCTTCCTCTTTGCCCTCTTCATCTACATGATTTTCTTCTTCATCTTCTGGTTCTCAATAATGATTATTACTAAGCCCACCATGAATGAAGGGGTAGTAGAGGACATCATCGATGTCATTGAAATAATGATGATGATAAGCATTTGCTAGCAACTTAAAGCATTCTAAATATTGTAGAGGCTATAAAAATTCTAACCAAGAATGTGAAAGATAGTTGAATCAAATGACTTGATATGAACAATATTTCCAAATTTGAAGCGGGATATAAGTCTAATCCACAAAAACATCTTCAAGTTTTTCATGATGCTTGTGTCTTATAAAATATTGAAAATGATTAGCAGAAATTAAAGCTATTTTCCAAGTTACTTATTAAGAAAGTAGAAAGCTGGTACTAGTCCCTGGAGCTTGAATCCATTCGTAGGTGCAGTACAATGCTAGAGTTATTAATGATAAGTACCAAACATGCTCCAGAGTGTCTAATTTGAGAAGGTAGATCCAAGGATGGAAGTAAAGAAATCATGAACCCTTAGATGCCATGATGGGTAGATATTATTCTCTCATACACTGATGCCCTAGCTATGGTTATTCCTAGCAAGAACAACTTCACCATATCATAGATGGACTAAGATCAGAAATGAGAAGAACTCTTGAGGTCTATGCCGAAGGGAGATTATCAGAACTCAGAGCCCATCACATTCAAAGGCTAATTGAGTAGGTAGCTAAAGAAGAAGAAGACTTGGGGAAATGTGAAAATGCTAAGGAATACAACAAGGATCCCTCCATCAAAAAAGGGAAGTCTTATTTTGTAACAGTGAGGAGGAATCACCACTTGATAAGATGGTGAATACAAAGACCTTGTATATTCAAAAATATATGCTTAAAATTTTGGCCAAGGTAGATAAAATGTGGGACTTATTGGATGAAAAATTCTAAACTACTCTAAAAATCAAGAAAGAATCAAGAGAGCAAAGTAGTGATTATGACCGTAGGAGGGGGAAAGAAGCTAAACATGTCTACCAAATGGGAAAGTGTAGGATTGATGCAATGGATGAAGTTGAAAAAACTAAATAAGATGATGGTGGTGGGTGTGACATCTGCCAATATGAATATCCTAAGGGATGTTGCCCCATTATGTCTCACTTATAGGAGTCAGGGGTATATGCTCTGAATCCATGACTAGGAAAAAGCCAAATATCCAGAATATTGTCTTATCCTCAAATAAATTAGAGGCAATTCCATCAACAACAACAATATTATCTAAGTGGAACTCCACCACAACTGTATGACCAATATCAATAGTGACACCAACCATAGTCATGGGTGATGTCACCACCAAGGCAACAGTACCCTTATAGGCAACCAGATTCATATGGGTATTATGTTTAGCAACCTTTGTCTTCAAGTGACTCTTCAAATCATGTTTCTCATTTCTAACATCACTACTAACCTCTTGAATATTACAGAGCTCATTTTCCACATTCCAGGAGGAATGCAACATTTTTATCCTTATCCTCCTCCTATTCCTCCACCCTCAACACAACTATTTCATGCTCCATCCATACAAGGTGAACTTCCATCCTAGCTACAACAATGTAATGCTAACAAGGTTGTTAATTTGCAACCAATTCATCAATTGAGGGGTTCAAAACCTTATACTCTTAAAAGATCATTCTTCCAAACCAATAGTCCTGCTAAGCCCTCACAGAATCATGTGGCTAGTCACCTTGATCCTACCTCATCCTTCATAGACCATTCCATTGGGTCCCCTTCAAACCAAATGCTACTCAAAATCCATACTATTATGTTCACTCACTTTGCATCTAATTGGATTTGGGATGGAAACCTTCCTAGGAAGTTAGCTGATCCTAGGAGTCCTCTTATCTATTTGTAGATTACTGGGAATGAACCATGTAAGGCTCTTCTCAATTTAGGTTCGAGTGTGGACTTCATTTTTGATAAGATGTATACTACCTAGAACTTGCCACTTCTTAATAAGAGAAATATCATATTGGAATTGGTAGACTAGCACAACACTATTCCATTGGGACTAGTCAAAGCCATTGTGACCACTATTTATGGATGATCTTATCCTTTTGATTTCCTAGTAATTAAAGTTGAAAACTATAAGGGGGGATTTTCAATCATTATGGAAAGGGGATGGTTAAGCACTATTTATGCAAGAATGGACATCAGAGATCTTTCCTTGGAGATATCTACGGAAAAGACATTTGGAAAACTTAAGAAAAGATGAGTTCCATGCATTACTTAAAGTGATACAAGGTGTAATTATATGTAGAAACTTCGCTGAGTGGAATGAGCATCTATTGCTACATGTAAACAATGTGTACATGAGGTAGATATTAAAAAGTTTCTATATGAAATAGCCAAAAAGAAAAAGGACACCTAGTGGCTGACTATTAATTCTAAAAGTAGCACAATGTGCATGGAACCTACTAAGAGCTTGACATATGCTTATGTAATAGACATGGATGAACTAGAGCAAGTTTATCATAAACTCTTTGATGATGAAAATAGTAATGGAAATTGGCAAGAGTTAGAGACCCTTGAGAATTTTAAACAAGAGTTCCTAGAGTTGAAAACTCTACCTACCATCCTAGAATATGTATTCTTAAAAAATGGCAAGCTGATTATTCTTGATGCCAAACTGCTCCTAAATAGAAAGTAAAACTATTGATTCTAAGGTGATTTCAGAAACATATTGGCTATAAGAAGACTTCATTATCATTGGGAAAAGAACAAGAATTGTGTACCTTCATTGTATTCATCAAGAAATAATTATAATCATTATTATTCCCCATTATACAATCTTTTGTCTATTGTAATTGATCAATGTTAGCTATACCTCAAAGTGCAAGGATCAGGAGACTTAGTTGCATTCTTTGCTTTTGACTATTAGTTGCATTCTTTCCTTTTGACTATTGTTCTCTATTGTTTCTCTGTGAGATTGATGTGGTTCTTGTAGAAAGGCATCTTACTTAAACTTGCTAGGATCCTATAGGATTGAGTGTTTGTGTAGTTCCATAACACTCTGAAGTGGAGCTCAAGTTGTAAAGGTTGTGGAATCCTACAAACCACATTCTAAGCTTGTTAGGACCGTGTAAGATTGAGTGGATTCGTAGCATCAAATCACTTTGTTATGGAGCTTAGAGCTTGTACAAGATGTGGTACCTTTCATACCAAACATGAGAGATCAAAGAAAAATTTCCCTTTTATAGTAAAGGATAGAGAAACTCAAAGAGATTCATGGCTATTTACACAAAGAAGGAAATATAGACTAAATTACAAAGGATCCCAATGAGCCAACAGAGCTAGGTGCGGATCAACTTCCAAATTTAGAATCACATTACCTTCATAAAATGCATCCATCTCTTATAATTTATCTTGGTTCAAGAAATGAGGTGTTGGCCTAATGCTAAGACTACTGATATGAAAGAATTAAGTTATAGGTTCAATTTTGCTAACAAATTCTCAATTATAAAGTTGTAATTAGACTATATAAAGTTAGTTAAATAATGATATAGATAAGATTAACATTAAATCTTCATGATAGACCCTCCAGATCTAATTGATAATAAAAATATACTTACTATAAATTTGAGTTACCAAGTGTTCATGGTAACATTTAGAACAAATCAACTAAATTTACAACTATAATATCTCATTTATGTTTAATGTTAGTTTTAATTATAATATTTCATCTATATTTAGTGTATTTAAATGAAGAATATTATAGGTTATTTTTCTTAGTTACAATGGGATGACAAGGTTGATTAAGAGCCCTTATTCAATCAATTCCTAAATGAGCCTTTATTTGCTAAAGTTACTATAGTGTCTCAATGAGTAACCATTTTTTGGATTGCTAAATATCTTACTTAGTTGAAAGAGTAGAATGTTGGTACTAAATGACACAAGTGCATGATTCAACAGTTTTGTGGTTTGCTAAATATCTTACTTTCTTAAAAGAATAGAAGATCCCTACTAGATGGGACAAGTGCACAATGCAATGATTTCTCCACTACACCAAATGATACATGGAAATAGAGGAAAACCTATATAAGATTTGTGTAGATAACCTAGTTCACTAGGGTCTACTAAAGAAAAACCAAAAGTTCTCTAAGATGCACAAGAAGAATCTTATGGTGATCATTACACTAGATGATAAATAACCTTAAAAGCTTTTTGAGCTGAATATTTTGGGCTCATAATCTTTAGAGATGAGTAACACATTGCTACATTCTTCAGGATTTATTAAAGATATTTTGGATTAATAGCTTGCTTCAAGGGACTACAATAGTGGATCCAACCATTAAAGTTTAATCTTTTGGAAATTAACTTTATGAGCTCCATCACCTCTACATTAAATGAGAAAGTATACATCCTCATCGCTATAGACTATTATACAAAGTGGGTCAAAGTAGCTATAGTAAGTAATTGTATTATAATAATTTTTATCAAATTCTTTGAGCAACATGTATTAAATAGATTTAGTATGCCATAAGCACTCAACCTGGATAATGGGATATACTTTATAAATATAATATTTAAAATATTCATGCAACGCTTAGGGTTGAACCACAAACTAACTATACTTTACCATCCTTGTGCTAATGGCCAAGACAAAGTCACCAATAGTGAAGTTAGTTAGATCTTAACTTGTACTATTAATAAATTTAGGAATGATTAAGGCACCAAATTTAATAATGCCTTATAAGCATCTAGATCCACATAGAAACTTCCTATAGGGTACTCCCCCTACAAGTTAATGTTATCAAAATTACCTATTCAAGTTGAACTTCATACGCTAGCCACCACATGTGACTTAGGCTTGGGCCTCACTATAGTACAACAAGAATAACTGATGACCTGAATACACTAGATGAAAATCACATGATTATCCTTATGTGTACCAAAGTCCATAATTTCTATAATAAGAATAGGTGCAATGTGAAACTTAGGGACCTAGAAATACAACCAAGGAATAAGGTCCTATACTAGAATCCAAATCATGTATCCAAATGCATAAATACCCCTACACTCAACCATACGAATACGAGCGTAGCACGCGCGATTTCGTTGAACTCCATAGACTAAGTGCCTACACACCTCATGGAACACTTAGGGTTAATCATTCGTTGTCTTCCTAGACTTGTAGTTGTCACGGTGTATGGTTAAGTAAGTCTGAGGTATATGATTTTTATATCTTTTTATGTTTTTTATCTTCTATGGTAATAGGGTGAAGGGTTGAGAAACTAATTACTAACTTTAACTAATGAACTAAGTCTAAATTAACTTAGCGTCAGCATCTGTTCCCACTTACCGTACATACCTTGAACCGATGCAACCTTGGCTACCAAATGCTAATCATTGTTAGTATCACCAAGCGTAACGCACGTGCTCGAAGTGGTCGTATTGAGGCACTTAACTAGGAGAGAAGGGTTGAGAGATTTAATTAACTAATAAAGCAATAAATAATAGATAACAAATAATAGTAAATAAAATCCTAATTAGCGTATTCCATGCACTTCAAGGTTTATCCAAGAAGCTCGTCTTTATCGCTATACACAAACTTGTGTTCAGGTACAATGTCTGCTCAAATAAAGATCCATTCACTTTAGGACTCCTATCTCTGGAGTGATCAATCTGCCAAAGTTTCACTATGGTCTAGCCTAGGATGATGAAACAAGGGAGAACCACCTCTTATTTATAGATATGATGGTGCACCGTGATATCGCGTATGCAATATCATGAGGGATGCGATATCATGACCCATGCAATATTGCATCCCATTATACCTCCATGACAAAATGAAAACTCATCCTCAAGTTTCTTACAATAATATTGGGAAGGTATGGGATTATTGACTCAAATGTAACTAATGGGATGACATGTGAATGGATCATCATTACAAGACTCAACAAACTGGTGTTCCTGACAACAAGGGTGAACACCATATTACATTGACATTAGGCCTCACTTGGTAGCTGAAAAAGAAAGAGAGAGAAAGAAGTGTTGCTACTTCCAACGCCAAGATTGCAGATTTTGTTGTCCATCTGTAAGCGCGCCATCGATCTCATTCCTTGCATAGCTGCTTCAGCACTACTCCATTCCAAGTGCTCCTTCTAGATTTGGTCCATTGTTGCATGATTGCCATCTGCATAGACAACACAATCTTATATTAGTAAGGGTGATTGAACCATCATGTAATTGATACCTTGCCTCAGTGAAAGTCCATTGGCTGAGTTGTGCTATGGATGATATGGGTCTAGAGATATATAAATGATGACTACCGAAGGTGTAGGGGTTAGGAGAAAATCAAAAAAATTGGGCCTTGTACCCCCATGACTAATCGCGAACCTCTAGTAGCAAGAGAATGGAAAAAGAATAAGAACAAGAAGATGGATAAAAAGAGACAACTAAGACATCGATAAAGTGGATGTCAGGATGGAAATGAAAAAAATATAATTAATTGCAAAATGTTAAGGGAAAGAAGTTAACTGGTGCACCAAATAGGAATGTTAGTGGGTCCTCCCCAAAGCAGGCTCATGCCCTTAATGCCCTAACAAACCCACATTCAAAGAGTCCATAGGCTCTGGGAATGTCCTTTGGAACAAGAGTTAAAGTCTTAACCGTAAG
>MNCI01016830.1:6007-36596 GCA_015680685.1 Gnetum montanum | reverse complement strand
AAGAAATGCTTAAGGAAACTTACCTTAAGGCTGTCAACCCCAACATTTCGATTTGGTTAAGGAGAACTCCAAACTTGACTATACTAAATGACTTCTTCAGTGAAGCTATACAGTTAGAGAAACAGTTGAACTTGAATCCTGAAGAAAATATTGCGATTCAAAAAAGAGAAGAAAGAGTCATGATCGCTATGCAAGATTTAGCTCAATTTAAAGCTTTACCAGGTCCATCTCATGTTAAGAAAGAGAAAGATCATGAAAGAGTGGGATCTGAAAAAGGGAAATTAATGAGAGATATGTCTAACAAAATAGTGAAGCTTGAAAAAGATTTGGCAAGAGTTAATATCAAGGAAGAAAGGAAAAATAGAAAGCATAAAAATCAAGACACTAAGTTAGTAGAAGATGAGGATGAAAGTGATCTTATTATGTCCAACTTTCTTGATATTGAATCTAATGATGCGTTATCTAGTGTTCACTATGCAAGTAAATCTTCTAGCAATAGATATAGTGATACTTCTTCTCTATCAAGTTCTGAACAAGATATGTCTTCAGATGAGGAATGTAATAACAATGAGGAAAATGGATATATTCTTCGATCTAAGGAAAGATTAACTACTTCTAGACCCCCAAATGTTATTACTGATCCATCTACTAAGAGAAGAGCTTTTGAGCCAAGTAGAAAGGATAAGAATCAAGGTAAAGGCAATCAAGTGGAGCAAAGCACTCCAAGTCAGTCTTTCAAAAAATGGATAAAGAGATCAAGCTTCATTGGTGATGGAGAATATGATTTGATAGAAGACCTTAAACATGTCAAAGCCAATATTAGCCTCTATCAATTGCTTCAAATAGGACATCACCAAAGAAAGGCTTTAGAGTTCATTAAAGGTAAAAGGAGAGCTAGAGAATCAGAGTTAAGTTATGTGTCTAACAATGATGAAAAGTTAAGGACTTCGTATGACAAGGAAGCTCCTCCTTTCCTTTGGACAATGAAATTAAAGGATAATTTCTTACACAATTGTTTGGTTGATTCTGGAGCTACATCTACTATAATGCCATTGTCTATATGTAAGAAACTTGGTTTGATTCCTGAAAAATCAAATAGAAAGATTGTTCAAGTGGATAAAAGTAGAGTGAAGATTGTGGGTCAATTACCAAGTGTTCTATTGGAAATTGCTTCTGAACCTCGCATAAGAAGTAGAGTAACTATTCAAGTGGCAGATATACCAGATTCACATAGTCTCTTATTGAGTAGAAGTTGGAGTAAGAATTTCTCAGGTTACATATCAACAGATTATTCTCACATGTGGTTACCTTGGAAAGGAGAACCAAATCAAATCTACATCTATAGTGAACCTTTCATGATTGATAACATTACTTCAAATGGAAAAAGTAAGATGGTTGAAAAAGGAGGTGTTGAAAACAAAATTTGTACACTCCAAGAAAATGAGAATTCATTTGAGAAAGAAGGTGAGAGGATTGCTGAAGAAAAATCTCAAGAGAATCAAGTTGAAAACTCCAGTGAGCCAAAAAGTAATAGAAATATTGCTTATGAGAGGGTTAGAGATATGAGGATTCCTACCAGTGTAATCCTCCCCATTCTCTTCCCATCTCAAGAATAGTCCATGAACAAAGGACTTAATAATGTACAGTTTGTTTGTTTTGATAGGAATGAGGTTTTTATACCATCAAAATTTACGTTTTATGGAAATTTTCCTCCAAAAAGATTTATCAGTTTAGATGTAAAAATTCAATAAAAGCTTCAGTACAGTTCAATTTTAAAATGAGGCTGCATAAATTTCTTTATGCTTTTAAAGAGGGCAGAAATGTTGGCACATTTTGGCCATTTCATGGAACAGATTGGCATGATAAAACTGGCTAAAATTTTTTGCAATTTGATAGTTTAAAAAGTTAATGGCAATTCTCAAAGGTGCCTATTTCCAGCTTGTCAGTATTCAGGAGATGCATGAAACAAAAGAAGATATAAAGTAAGATCCTGATGACATGGAAATTTCCATCGGTGACTCCTCTTGCATAGTTTTAGGACCAATTTCATCTTTCAGGGAATCCAAAAAAAGTGTAACTTCAATGAGCAGTGGCAGTCGTGAATTCAAGGATGATGTAGAAAAAAGAAAATGATGAAAACGGAAAGAAAGAACTAAATATCTTAACTTCATCCTCTAGGTCTAGAAAGGAGGGAGATATTGAAGGGGGAAAATCTAATGTTGAACTAGATGTTTCTCTGACAAGCACATCTGTTTTACAGTGGCAGGGGGTAAACTTGTACAGCACATCACGAAGCGTTTAATATTGTTAATAGTTTTTTTTTTGACCAATTATAAAGATCGTACATGGTCCATAGATATATATTTAATTTTGTCAAGTTAGGGGCCAATAGATATATATTTACTATAATTACTATCTCTATTACTATGATTTAACTAAAATATGATTTAAATAAAATATTTTAAGATTTCAAAAGAAAAAGAAAGTTATGGGATATTTTTTTAACATCCTATAAAAAGGGGGATTTATGGACATTTNACACAAATTTGCTTTCTTTTCTTTTCTGCTTATTTCCATCGAATCTTGCTCTATTTCTAGTTTTCTTGTGGAACTATCTCTTTCTCTGAGGAAAATTAGGAGTAGATTGCGGAGTTGTGCTCAAATGTTTTGGAAAAATTTTATTTGTTACAAGTAGGTATTATAAGGACTGCATAGACTAGGCAGTTGAACAAAATAGGAAATTTTCAACAACTCACAATACTTGGCAAAGTTGGCTGAATCTCTTTAAAGTAAGTCATTTGTAGTTCACACACAATGCAATTGTTACATTTTACACAACCACATGCCGCAACAGCACATACACGTACTCACATTAACTACTGAGTTTATTTGGAGGTATCTGGGCCTTGGTGTTGCTAGAGACCAGCAGGCACCTAAATCCTGTTCGAGGACACTCGTTGGCGGTCGTGTCCCAAATGGTTGCCAACAATCTCCTATTTCAGTAAGGACATGCAGGCCTTTGCCCTTCAACAAGGTATGTTGGATCTCCTGCCGTGAGTCCCTCATACATTGTGCTGTTGTGGGATGATAATCCCTTGTATGAAAATCTCCTGCAACGTATTCTATGTATAGTTCTATCATGCTGATATGTGCCAAAGCATGAAGGAGCATGTTCAGGACTGATCGATCTAGAGGTAACCCGATGTTACCTTGCAAATCTCTCCATCACAGTTGTTCATCTTGATAGAGGATAAAGGTAAAGTCTGGTATGTACTCATCAGGATGATTATATACCACTCGGTATTGTTGAGGAACTAGTGGATTTCAGTTATGTGTTTCTAATTGTCGATTGTTTCTTGTATTATCCCTAGGCAGTGAATTGCTCTTGTTAGAAGAAGACATTATTTTCAGTGTGCTAATTTACCATTATATAAATTTTTCTTAATTAACCTGAAGGTTCTTTAAGCTCCCAACGATGTGAGTGATATCCTATGTTCTACTTAGCGCACAAACACTTAGTCCCCGACAACGATGCCAATGATGAGCGGCGAGATACCCCTACACTCAATCATACGAATATGAGCATAGCACACACGATCCAATCGAACTCCGTAGACTAAGAGCCTACACACCTCATGAAACACTTAGGGTTAATCATTCATTATCTTCCCAGACTTACTTGTAGTTGTCACAGTGTATGGTTAAGTAAGACTGAGGTATATGATTTTTATATCTTTTTATGTTTTTTGTCTGCTATGCTAACAGGGTGAAGGGTTGAGAAACTAATTACAAAATTTAACTAATGAACTAAGTCTAAATTAACCTAGTGTCAACAAACATTCCCACTTATTGTACACACCCTGAATCGATGAAATCTTGGCTACCGAACGCTAATCGTTGCTGGGATCACCAAGCGTAACGCACATGCTCGAAGTGGTCGTATTGAGGTACCTAACTAGGAGAGAAGGGTTGAGAGATTTAATTAACTAATAAAGAAATAAATAATAGTAAACAAAATCATAATTATCCTATTCCATGCACTACAAGGTTTTTCCAAGAAGCTCATCTTTATTGTCGTACACAAACTTGTGTTCAGGTACAATGTTTGCTCAAATAAAGATCCATTCACTTTAGGACTCCTATCTCTGGAGTGATCAATCTGCTAGATTTTTACTACGGTCTAGCCTAGGATGATGAAACAAGGCAAAGTGACATCTTATTTATAAATATGATGGCGCACCGCAATATTGTGTACGCGGTATCATGTATGCGATATTGTAGGGGAAGACGCAATATCACGAGGGATGCAATATCGTGATGTCCACGATATTGTGTACACGATATCATGGCCCATGCGATATCACATCCCATCACATAGATTAAATAAAACCATTTAGGAAACCCATGAATCACACTTATCTCAATACTTACCACAACCATTGTTGCCTACTCGATCTTCTGTATCTCGTCCTTACGGGAGGTGTTGGAACAAAAAATAAATATATTTAAAAAATGAAGTTCAACATACAAAAGTAGAGAAGTAGGGAAGAAAATCCAAAATAACAAAAAGAAAAGGCCCAATGGTATTGGGAATGGCTTTTTAGGTTTTTATCTTTACAACCAATCCTTAAAAACCTCATCTTTGGGATAGGAAAAGGATGAGAAATTTCTCTTATTTAGAAGCATCCAAATGGGTTTTCACATCATAATAAAGGTATCCTATTAATAAAAAAATATAGAGAGAAACTTTTAGGAATTTAGCTGAAGCATCAATTTTTGAATGATGTCACCATATTACATTGAAAATTTGAAATGGCATAAAGAATAAGATGATGAAAGAAATACCAACTATGAAATAGAAATCCTTGAAGTTGAGGAGTATCACTAAATAAAACATCATTTAACCCTAGTTGGAAATAATGTAAATACCTGCTACACCAAGTCCAAAAGCTACAAGTAAGGGGACAAGTAAAAAAATAATGAATGAATGTACCTTTCATGTTGCACATAGGACATTTTGGATCATGATCACCCAAATGAGAGCACCAAATACTAATAGGAAAACCTTGATGAATCAAGCACTATAGAAAATATCTACTTTTTAAAGGAGTAATGGCATTTCATATCTTCTAAATTTGCTACTTTCATAACTACACATTGTAATTAACCTTCTGAAAATAATTGAATCTTTGCGAAATATTAGTATTAGAACTAATAAAATTATACATAAAATTAGGGCTATATGGAAAAACATGATGGTCCCTAATCCAAGAAAAATCAAGAAAACCATTATGAGAATCTTCAATAGCTACATTTCTATCTAAACTATCCAAAAAATAAAAAAATATAGAATTTTTAGAAACATTAAGGTCATAGTGATGAATGATGAAGGGTACCCCTACACTGAACTATACAAATCATGAAGCATTCACACATGATCCAGTCAAATTCCCTAAACTCTACATCTTCCAGTAAACTAGTCATCTAGGAAGTGAACCTTGTCCTAATGGTCATTCATTGTCTTCCCAAGTACACTTGTGATGTACAAATGTATGGTTAAATGTAATTGAGGCATATGATTTTTGTCATTCTATACTTTATGGTTTTTATGCTTAACATAAATAGAATAAAGAATAAAGTAATTTAATATCTACTTTAATCTAATGGGCTAACTATTATTTAACTTTTCCTAACATAAGTATCTAGTCCCACTTGTTGTACACATCCTAAACACATATAACATTGTTAGGTTACCAAGTGTTAAGCACTACAAGGATTACCAAACATCATGTGCATGCTCAAAGTGGTGTATTTATGTGTTTACTTAATTCACTATTTAGCTTATCTCACTTAATTACTTAATTAGCTTAATTATTAAGGAACATTCAATAAATGACTTAAAACATTAAATGCATGAATAAAAAATTTAAACTATCCAAAATGCTACAATGTTTATCAAGAAGCTCATCTTTATTATTGCACATACTATCGTGCTCAGGTATAACAGTGCTCGAATAAGGATCTGCACACTCAATGACTCCTGCTACAAGCAAGCAGGAAAATACTCGAACTTTCAAATGTAAAAACTATAAGAACTTCACTACAACTATGACTCTACTCCCAATAAACATAGTTGTGAGCTTGTATTTATAGGTTTTATTACAGGCCTACATGGACAAGGCCCCGTAGATGTAGCAAATGCTATGTCAATGTGGCCTAGTTGACGAGGCAACACCATGTAAACAAGGCTACATTAATGGGGTTCCATCGTTGAGGCTGCGTCAATGGGGGTTGATTGACATAACACTTTGATGCTCATCATACCCCCATGACTAAATGAAAACTCATTCTTGAGTTCATTTACAAAATTTGAGAAGGTATGGAATTATTAATTAAATCTTGACATAGCAAACTAACTTTATAAAATTAAGTACCCAAGTGTACAAATCAACACATTACAAAAATTATGGTGTTCAGGAAACAAAATTGAACTTCATGACATGACTACACAAAATTGGATGGCACATCCTCTTATGGAATGAAGATGGTAAAGAAGATCTAACAATCCTAGGTGGTGGAGGCTCCTAAGGTTTTGAAGGACATTCACTAACTTCAAGCACATGCAGTGCCTGAGAAAGCTGTAGCTATCTTGTTGCAATTGCAACCTCTAGTGGAAGGTGAAAGGCATCCAATAGTGCCTTCATCTTCTCATCCTTACTTCAAGGATCATTCAAAGTCCACACAGCATCACCAATGTGGGCTAGAATGGGGATATCCCATCGATAGGGCATTACTAGGAACAACTCCTTTATGTTGACAAACCAAGCAATGAACTATTTGCATTTGACATCATGCCATTACTACATTTATTCTACCACTTGTAATCCCTACAGATATATGCATATCCTTAACTGTAGTGACATCTACTACATATTTCATAAGTATGTTGAGTGTTTTGACAATTTGGTCAGAAATCACCTTTATTGTTGTCTCCTACCCTTGGTGCTACATCACTAGCACTATTTCCCCCTCACCTTCCTCCAAGCACACCAAGAAGGTTGTCACATTCCCAAATATTTCTAGCAGTGGCTGCTATTCTACAAGAGATACTGTGACCTCTCTAGTGCTAGGATTTAACCTTGTGAAAAACTATGTTCTTTGGGCTGAGAAAATGGATCCACATCCACCCATCAAGCTACTTTTTGAGTCACCTCATTTAGGTAACTCATTGCTAGTCGATACATAGATGGGTCCCCACCACTGGTGCCTACTTGTTGCTCTTTTTTTCTCAAGAGCCATTCTCTATATTTGCATGACTGCTAGCCTATTGTAGCGATGTTTGGCATAGTTTGAGTGGCATGATGAGGTAATGACTACTGATCCTCTTCTTAAGTTATTATTATAGGCATTTTACCTTTCATCATTTTCCCCCAATTAGCAATTGAGGCATACTTGACAGCATCATTCATAAACATACTATTCCTCCCCTCTTAAGAAGCATGGGAAGGGGAGTGCCTTCCTTCCTCGTTCATTTTCTTTAAATCACTTGTCCATATTTAGATAGATCAACTATGGAAGGCTAACAAGGAATCTCCTACTCAGAGAAATGCATGCATGAGCAGAAAAGGTAATGAATTTTCTTGGCCTCATTGTGGGATTGAAGTGAAAGGCCAGAACCTGGTAGTGAGTGTATTAAACTCCTTGTGGTCGATACTATAGCACTAGACCACACATTCTTTTTTGATGCTGGGGTTTACTTACATTGGAATCTTAGAAAAACTCATGCCTATTTTTGGCAACCTAAGCACTTCAGCAATGGCTTGCACTTAGTAGGACACTAAGGTGTCCTTGATTTTTACCATTGATCTCACCTACCTATTATTCCAAAATAGGAATGTCTCACCCATGTACCACTCCCTAGTGAAAGTGATGATTGGCCACATGGGAGAGGTCTTCAATTGGTCATGTACTTATTTAGGTGCTTATTCTAGAAAAAAACCAAATTTTAACTCTTTGAGCACTATTTTTTTAACCTTCCTTAATCTAATTTGATTTGGAAAAGCTTATATTAAGATCACCTTGAGATTTTCTTATTAAGCTGGTGCATCATCCTGGTGGGAATGTTCTATTGTTGTTGTTGGTTCTAGAATCTGTTGAATAGATTCTACCTTGACCTCTTCCTTAAGAGGACTTATGGCATGGGTTGCAAGTGGTTCTTGTTGAGCTTATTCTTGGCCCATTCTCATTCTAGGTCATTTCTCCCTTGGTTGAGACAATCTTGCCTCCTACATGTGTTTTCCTTTTGGTGTCATCTACAGTCACAACAAATCCATGGATTAGTAGATATAATATGTGAAACACCAATAATTTTGGCCTAGCACTTTTTAATGAATATTACTCAAGCCCTTTCAAAGTTTCAGGAGGTAAAATTTCACTAAGGCATGGAACTCATGCCCAGCTTGCTCATGCCATCTAGCTTGTCCTCAACATCAGCATGAGTAACTCCAACAGCTTCAAAATCAAGTTAAAGATGGCCTAAGCTAAAGATGTAAGCCATCCTCAAAGGCCACTAATGTCAATTACAAGCTTCAGTATTTTGGGATTCAAATTTTAGCATCAAAAAGTGCAAAATTTCTCACTCACACTACAGGTCACGCTACAACGTGAGTCCAACATGACCAACTTTTAGAGCCTCAAAACTAAATCAAAATGACTTGATTTCAAGGGTGCAAGTCATTCTCAAGGTCCACTATTAATAATTATGGGTCCCAGCCTTCAGAAATTCCATATTTCAGCTCAAAATTGCAAGTTTTTGAGGTCACACTGCAGGTCACGCTGCAGCGTGAGTCTAGTGTGACCTGCCATAAATAGCTCAAAACATGTTATTTTCAACCTTAGTTTCTGACTCTCAAGATCAACCATAGCCAAATAGTTGTTGCACTTAGGAATCAGGCTTCAAAGTTTGAAATTTGATGAAAAATTTGTGAGTCTTTGCTCACTCAAATTAAGTTCATGTTGTAGTATGAGTGTAGTGTGCGAATGCTCAAGTCACGCTAAGATAAAACGAACTCATACTGGAAGTTCCTGTCAAGCAAAAACACTCCAAATGGCCAAAAAACCACTTGAATCGACATCCTACAATAGTCAAGTCAGAAATCTAGAATTTTCAAGTGAGCCAGAGCCAATTTCTCTTGTTGTACATCATCCTTTCAATGTAAATTTTCATTTGTGAGCTTGCTGAGCCCTCACGTTCTAAATTGTATGTGCTTCTATGGGCTTGAGTAAGCCACACATTGTAAGATATAATGCACTTGGTCCAAAACGTAGCTTGTCCACACACATCCAACTCACATACAGTTGTCTATTGGACACGTGTCACTTGATCCACCTTTCATCTCATCTCCTAGTCCTTGATTCCATTCTCAAATTCTGCACCCGAGGCTGGCCTAGTGCTATAAATACCTTATCAATTCACATAAACTGTGTTGGCAATTTTTGAGTTAAATGGCTTCGGAGACTCAGACTAGTGATCCTTGGGCACTTGGCACACTCTGACTGATAGCATCCAAGCACTTTCTAAAATACATCACATCACCCTAGGGCTTGGTGCTTGACCTACCATCTACACATGCAGCTATGCTTTGACCAGTGCACATCTTTTTTATGCAATATAATAAAGCTCATTTTGCCAACCATTATACTATTTACTCTATTTTACATTCAGTTTACATTTTGATTATGATACCAGTTTAATTTTACATTTCATATGTGCTATTTTTCATTTTAAAATATCAGTTACGATAACCCTAGTGCAAGCCATAGTTTACACTCGGGGAAGTCCTTGGTTGATTTGCATGCAGACCATCCAAGGCACTCTGCCTTGGTTTACTTTTCCAACTTGCCCTTGATGCGAAGGCAAGGTCAGTTGTGTTTCTTGATGATCTTTCAGTGTTTGTTTTCCCTTCCAGCCTTACATCGATGATTTAGATTAATACAGTAAATTGGCGCTAGAAGGAGGGCCTGACTTATTTATCAGCTAGTTGAAACATACCCAACTAACGCTGCCAAACTTTGAAACTTGAATCAGCTTGTGCACACTAAGCTTGCTCACGCTGAGCCTATCATGCATGCTGAGCTTGCTCATGCTGACCGTATCATGCACGCTGAGCTTGCTCATGTTGACCTTGTCATGCATGTTGAGCTTGCTCACGTTGACCCTATCACACACGCTAAGCTTGCTCACGCTGACCTTGTCACACACACTGAGCTTACTCATGCTGAAGCTAGTTGCACAGACTATGAGTTAGATCACGCTGCACATGATGCACACATCATGAGTTACTCACGCTGCACATGATGCACACGTCATGAGTTACTCATGCTGCACACACTGCACACATCATGAGTTACTCTCGCTACACATGCCATCAGCTTGTACATGCTATCATGGAATCTTTCTAGATCAACCCTACCTACACAATCCTCACACCTGAATAGTATAACTTCATCTATGTCAAGATCCAAGCCAACTTTCCTATCGATCATGTAGAGAGAGAAGCGAAACGAAACTTTGAACTTATTTACAAGGGAGGTCATGAGTTCAATCCCTTAGCATTTGACATAATCCCTCTTTCTAATCCCCATCATTGACTCATATCTTAGCTTCTCATGGCAAGGATTCAAGCCTTACAGCCACCTCCAATAGAGCCTCAGGGTGGAGATAAGGAAGATGACTTTGCCACCCAATATGAGCATGGGGATTCGTATCATACCGTTAGTCCTCATGCCCATATAAATCCATTATTTCAACCTTTCCTAGGAGAAAATATGCTTCCTCCTTCATCTTCATACACTCAAGGACTAACTTCTCAACAAGAAGTACTAGCTTCCACATTCACTCATTACATACCATAAATACAAACCCATGGGACACCTCTGACTACTTTAGCACAACATGTTCAGGGGATCACCTCACAACCTGTGGCTGGGCAGTGGGTTCCACCAGCTATTCCACAACACCAACCAACTTTCTATAGCATACCACACCCTACAATCCCATCTTTGAATGTTGTTCCACCACAAGAACATTAGGCAATCCAATAGACTCCCTTTCCACAAATGATACAACAACCAAACTACTATCAATCGCAATATACTCAACTAGCCAGTTTTCCTACTGCCCAAGAGTGGGAAGAGACAAAAAAATTGATGCACTCATTAGCTGAAGAGTTAAAGCATCTTAAAAATCCAAACATTGAGGAATTCAAGATGCTCAATTTCTACCAAGATGACCCAATCCACCCTTCAGTTACACCATTGACCTTGCCAAAGGAAATCCCACTACCTTAACCAACCAAGTACAATGGAGAGGGAGATCCAAATGCCCACCTAGTGACATTTTGACTAGAATGTCTCCTACTTTAGGCCTGGCCTCATGCAATTCTGAGAGTTTTTGCTATGTCCTTAATGGAAAAATCCTTAGACTGGTACCGAGCCTTACATCATAACTCCATATCCTCTATGGAGGATTTGTTACATCAGTTTGTTACCCATGTTAAGTATAATCTAAAACCTAAAGTGACTCTGGATAGCTTGATTTAGATTAAACAAGCACCTTTAGAGCCAATGCAAAAAGTCATCCAAAGGTGGAGCGCAGCCTTGAATGAACTCCACGAGCACATCCCTGAGACATACTTGCTCACCATTTTTAAAGCCACTGTTAATGACTTCATTAAGTCAAAACTCTATTATTTGAGTGCTTGTACTTTGAGTCAAGAATTTGCACAAGTCAAAAGCATAGAGGAGGCAGCGCAATCAAGTAATGACCCAGCTTATGTGGCCTACAAAAACCAACATGCTTGTAAGCAAAGCACAACAATAGAAATGGTGGCTAAAAGCACAAAAACAACCAATTGAGGCCCAATAGCTAAGAAACCCAAAGCCCCAGCTAACAAAATTGCCAACTTTGGTGCCAACTCACCTACATCAGCAGGGGCCACCCCAAGGCCCAACTTTCAACACAAGGACTGCTCAAAGTACACACCACTATCGATTCAACCCTTTGAACTATTGGAGAAACTCTTGAAAGCTGGGCAAATCCAACACAAACACGTATAGGATATTACCTGCCAGAAACATGAAAGGTACTATGAGCTACTAAGGAACCCTACCTTAGCAGTACCAAATGAGCCCTCGGTCCCACAACATTTTAAACTAGACCAACAGTGCGATTACCATCAAATGGTTGGTCGCAGTACAAACAACTGTCATGCTTTGCAAGATGACCTACAAGGAATGATAGAGCAAGGCCAAATGGTGATTGACACAACAAATCAATCCAACACAAACGATGCCTCCTATGTCATAAACTCAATTAGCATAGGTGGAAAGCGTAAACCTCTGTAACAACCTTTTATAATCTACCTGCCTTCTAACAAGGTAAGGGTTCCCGTAGCCTCCACAAGCAAAGGTCTCCCTTTATTTTCAAGGTGCCACCTCAGGCACCCACAACACCCTCTATGGTCAAGGTTCCATAGCAACCATCCACTATGATGTTAAACTAGCATGAACCATCTACTAAGACGTTAAACTGGCATGATGTGGCAACAAAAACTGCTAACCAACCTTTCCTCATCAAGGTGCCATGACAAGTTAGTCACACAACAACCCCCACAACAACTCCTAAGCCACCCTTTATCATAAGGGGGCCACGACGTGATGGCCCCTCACCTACCTGAAGTCCAATAGTGGGAAACATCTTGATCCCTCCTCCTTCAAGGGTTGACCCCACTAGCAACCCAAGTAGGCCCATCAAATGGCAACGTAAGAGGAAAAATAGGCATCTCATAACCTCTATGGCTAAAGCAAAAGCCACAACTAGAAAACAGGCGAAGAAAACCCAGCCCAAGTCCCTTTCCTAAGAAATCTATCTTTCAAGCCACATGGAGGAAAATAAGGCCAACACAATGGCTAATGAAAAGGACTTTGTAGCTGCACTAACCCAGGTGAAGCAAACACTTAGGCAAAAGAACACAATGTTGAGCTTGTATGACCTGGTCATGACCTCATCTACTCACTGCCAAGCATTGGCCTAGGTCTTGGCCTCCATTCTTGTTATGGAGGACATCCTTGCAAATGAGGCATCCATCTGTGCAATGATGTTACCCCTACACCACAAGAATCAGGTTCAACTACCTTAACCTTTCACGAGGATGCAGTCAAAGTCAACCCCAAATGAGGGGAGGTCACTAAGACTCCACTATCCATTAGCATTTGTGTTGGACAGTGTACCATTTGTAGAGTGCATGTTGATGATGGTGCAACAACAAATGTAGTCTCGTACTCTATCATCGACAAGCTAGGCTTGGCAAATGAAATTAGGCCAATCAAAACCACGTGTCTAAAATCCTTCAATGGATCACGTGTCACAGTCAAAGGTGCAATCAACTTAGCCTTCATGGTGGGAGAGAAATTCCCCACTAGTGCAGACTTCACTATCATAGAGAAGATGCCAAGTTTCAACATGATCCTAGGCAGGCCTTGGCTAGCTCAACTAAAGACAATCTCCTCTCCCATCCACCAAGAAATCCACCTTCCATACGAAGGTGGTCAAGTTATCATCCATGGTGATAATGCTTCCTCTTCAACTATTCATGACATAGACATGGCACAAGTTTTAGAAGAAGAGTTTCTTGGTGGTACACCTATAACAACCAACACAACGCCTAAGGCTAACACACTTGAACGAGTGGTTGAAGCCAATAGCTCCCTAGAGAATCCTAAACCTTATAGACTCCCTAATCCATGCCTGGTTAGGAAGCAACTACATGACTAAGACCTTCCCTTGGCCAAAAATGTGGGTGCCTACCTATCCTTTGCCATGCATTTTTGACTTTTTTTTACATCGCAGTAGCCTTTATGTTTACATTTTTCCCACTCACTTAGATCACACATTTTTCTTTGTTTACACATTCATCAACTTAGTTCACATAGTGCATTTGAAAAACATAAAACTATAAAAACATTGGCCCGAAAAGGCCTTAAACTAACTTATCACCTGAAATGGCCTAAAACTATCACTTTTTGCATTGCTTTTCTTTCATTCATACATTCTAACTCTATGTACAATAGGTGTCGCTTGATGTTGTTTTCTTCCTAGTTGATTTTTGTAGGATCTCACAGGCACGTAGCATGACCATGCACACAGTATCACACTTTACACAAGCAAGGTAAGCATTAGTCCGTTATGACTATAAACTAGCACAGACAGTATGTTGTGACTATAAACTAGCATAGAAAAGTCTTGGCATTATGACTTAAAAATGATACCACAGAACAAGTCCAGGAATCATGACTTAAAACTGATACCACAAAATAGTCCTAGCATCATGACTTAAAACTGATACCACAGAATAGTTATGGCATCATGACTTAAAACTAATACCACAAAATAGTCCTGGCATCATGACTTAAAACTGATACCATAGAACAGTCCTAGCATCATGACTTCAAACTGATACCACAAAATGTCCTGGAGTCATGACAATAAACCGACACCATAGAGCTCTATCCGGTATGATGCTAAACTACCACATCAATCCACCATGATGTGAAACTAGCATCTAGAGTCCACTAAGACTATAAATTGGTTTGCCTCTTCACAATCTGCTATGACTATAAACTAGCAATGCATCATCTGCTACAATGCTAAACTAGTGCAGTCCAAAGGGTATGACATAATACTAATCCACAATAGTCTAGTAAGACTATAAACTAGTGACATCATCAACGATCGGGAAAAACTTGAAAAGATGTATTCCTGCAATTGGTTGTACATGTTCCATAAAGACTTGCTACATGATTTTTCTCATGGACCTAATGAAGTTGATGTTGTTCATGATTCTGTTTGCTTTGAAATTCCACGTGGTGGCTCCATCTCCTTGTTTAAAGTGCTTAGTTAACCAATTCATTTATGTTTTCTTGTCTTCTTAGAGTTGTGTTTGCAGGATGACACACCTGAGGCATTCATGCATAAGTGCACTTCATCACGATGACAAGGTATCACATTCTTCCTGATGCACGTAACTAGGTTAATCAATCTGTTCATAAGTACATTCTCGACTCCTAATACATCCCATTTTTCCCATCATGCCCCCTTATCCTATTCAACTACATCCCCTAGATACATTGTATCCTAGTCACCTCAAAGCCCTTGATACACTATTGCAAACTGTGACTCTCTAATTAGTAGCAATGCAAAACACAATACACAGTACATGATACAAAATGCAAGCACTCGAACACAAGCATAGCACTAAAAGTAAGCTCTTTCAAAAGGATCCAAAAGAAGAAAAGAAAACATCAAAAAGAAATACAAATCAAAAGAAAAGAGAAAAGAACAAAAAGAGAAAGAACAAAAAGGGTCAAAGAGAAAAATACATGAAAAAGGTTTTCATGACCCCATTACCATCATAAAACAAAGACTATTAGCTATTCTCATACAAGCCCCAAGCAAGAAGGCAACTATTTAGAAAAAAATAGTTATACTCGTGTCTCAAAGAGACCATGTTGCACACCATCATGTGGCTTTGGTTGTTTAGAACGGGCCCCATAAACACTCTATAAGAGTCTGGTTTCTCCAAAGAATGCACTTCCTATGTCTTGGCTTCGAGTCTACTAAACACTGGCTATGGATAAGCACAAAAGATATAGCTCATTTGCATTAAAGCATTCCTCTCCCACAATCCCAGCAGTAATCATAATCCCTAACCAACTCTTGGCTTCCCCTAGTTACAACCAATTCCTTTGCATTTTGAACTGCATTCCCTCATTCCCATGTACTTTTGAAAATGGTGCTATGACGCTTGGCCAATGGCTGACGATTAACACTTGATGCTTGGTTGTTCATGGTATTTTGCACTTCTTTGTCAACACCTCTTGGGTGGATTCCTCCAGACGTCAACAAAGAGGGGCCAATGAAACACCACTAATTTTGGCCTAGAACTTTGAAATGAAAATGACTTAAGCCCTTTCAAAGTTTTGGGAGGTAAAATTTGACTAAGGCATGGAACTCATGCCTAGCTTGCTCACACCGTCTAGCCTACACTAAACGTTAGCATGAGTAACTCCGACAGCTTCAAAATCAAGTCAAAGTTGGCCCAATATGAAGGTGTAAGCCATCCTCAAAGGCCACTAACGTCAACTCCAAGCTTCAGTATTTTGGGATTAAAATTTCAACGTCAAAAAGTGTAAAATTTCTCACTCACACTGCAGGTCACACTGTAGCGTGAGTCTAGCATGACCAACTTTTAGAGCCTCAAAACTAAGTCAAAATGACTTGATTTCAAGGGTGCAAGTCATTCTCAGGGTCCACTATTGACAATTATGGGTCCCAGCCTTCAAAAATTCCATATTTTAGCTAAAAATTGCAAGTTTTTGAGGTTACACTGCAGCATGAGTCCAACATGACCAACTTTTAGAGCCTCAAAAATAAGTCAAAATGACTTAATTTTAAGGGTGTAAGTTATCCACAAGGTCCACTATTGATAGCTATAGGTCCCAGCCTTTAGAAATTCTAGATTTTAGCTCAAAATTGCAAGTTTTTGAGGTCACACTATAGCGTGAGTCTAGCATGACCTGCCATAAATAGCTCACAAAATGTTATTTTCAACCTCAGTTTCTAACTCTCAAGATCAACCACAGCTAGATAGTTGTTGCACTCAAGAATCAGGCTTCAAAGTCCAAAATTTGGTGAAAAATTTGTGAGTATTTACTCACTCATGTTGACTTCATGCTGCAGTGTGAGTGTGGCGTGAGTGTCGCATGCGCACACTCAAGTCACGCTGAGACAAAATCAACTCATACTGGATGTTCCTGTCAAGAAGAAACACACCAAATGGCCATGAAACCACTTAAATTGACATCCTGTAGTAGTCAAGTTAGAAATCCAGAAGTTTCAAGTGAGCTAGAGCCAATTTCTCTTATTGTACATCATCCTTTCAATGTAAATTTTCATTTGTGGGCTTGACGAGCCCTCATGTTCTAAATTGTATGTGCTTTTATGGGCTTGAGTAAGCCACACGTTGTAAGATACAATGCACCTAGTCGAGAATGTAGCTTGTCCACACATATCCAACTCACATACAACTATCTATTGGGCACATGTTACTTGATCTGCCTTTCATCTCATCTCCCAACCATTGATTCCATTCTTGAATTCCACACCCGAGGCTAGCCTAGCCCTATAAATACCCTGTGAATTCACATAAACTAGGTTGGCAATTTTTGAGTTAAACAGTTTAGGAAACTCAAACCAACGATCCTTGGGTGCTCGGCACACTCTGACTGATAGCATCCAAGCACTTTATGAAACATATCACATTGCCCCAGGGCTTGGTGCTTGACCTGTCATCTACACGTGTAGCTATGCTTTGACTGGTGCACATCTTTTCTATGCAATACAATACAGCTCATTTTGCCAACCATTATATTTTTTACTCTATTTTACATTCAGTTCACATTTTTTTTACGTTTTGATTATGATACTAGTTTAAGTTTACATTTCATACGTGTTGTTTCACATTTCAAAATATTGATTACGATAACCACAGTGCAAGCCATAGTTTACACTCGAGGAAGTTCTTGGTTGATTTTCGTGCAGACCATCCAAGGCACTCTGCCTTGGTTTACTTTTCTAGCTTACCATTGAGGCGAAGGTGGGGTCAGCTGTGTCTACCTGATGATCTTTTGGTGTTTTTTTCCTTCCAACCTTACACCGACGATTTAGGTCAGTACAATATGTAACTTTTATTTTTGAATACCTTATCTTGTCAATTAGTTATACTTTGGCTAAGGTTGGACCATGGTAGATTTATTATTTTATTAATTATTTATTGTAAATGTTACCAGAGCTTATTGAGAAGGTTTAACCCTTGTAAGTTGGTGTTTAATAGTTGATTTCTTAGTTAAACCTTTGTAGGAGTTAGAAAAGTGGTGAAAATTTTTCTATAAAAAATGTCACATTTCTAGCCCCTACAATGAAGAGCTTACCTTCGATGGCTGCAAGGTTGAAGAACCAAATGATTTGGATAAATGGTTAGGAATTCATGATCTCTAGAAGGTTTTAGGCTTTGAAAATTGAAAAAACTACATTGGCATTTAAGTGAAAATGTAAAAATTTCAAAGTGCGATTGTGCATATATATTGTATTTCTTAGCTACATCGATTGGGCTACATATACAGGGCCTCGTATACACATCTGCTCCATTGAAAGGGTCTCGTATATAGATCCCATATGAAAAATTTTGAATTTTGAATATCTTTAAAAATATAAGAAATTTTTCAATGAATTTGGGATCCATGGAATCCCAAAAAAAGCCAAGACTATGATGAAATCATTGAAGCGGGCCTTTGAAACCATAAAAATTGAAAAATTTGATGAAGAATGTGTTTATTAAACAAAATATATAGAGTATGGATGTATCAAAGATTTTGATTGCAAGAATGTCTAAAAGGTGATTAACAAACCCAAGCAAAAGAGATGCAAGTGGATCCTCCCCATAGTAGACACATGCCTTGTTTTCCCTTGCATAACATTGACCTAAGGAGTCCATGGATCCCATTGGTGATTAATGGTCAATGAAAGTTAAGGACCAAGACACCGAATTGAGAAGATGGACTTTAGTAGTGAGGTGAGTTACAGACAATATAGATGGATGATGGAGAAGGTAGAATGGAATTCCAAATTGAGGTCATAAGAAGTCCCTTATGGAGTTTTGTGTTTAGAATGATTGAAGTGGATCCATCCTTAGTCCACACTAAAACCAACCTCTTTCAGTGACTTCACATCACCACTCCAAGATTGATCAACTCCCTCGAGACACAAGAGTGCTTCCACAAAACAACCACCATTCCAT
This sequence comes from Gnetum montanum, assembly GCA_015680685.1. NCBI lineage: Eukaryota > Viridiplantae > Streptophyta > Gnetopsida > Gnetales > Gnetaceae > Gnetum > Gnetum montanum. The sequence goes on along the minus strand of MNCI01016830.1, from coordinate 17,682 downwards.
AAAGAGAAGAAAAGAGAACTAGGAAGTGAGAGAGGGCCTTAGTTAGACAGGACTTTTAGGCATTGGTAACATATCTTTTTAGTCTCATAACTAGTTTTTGTAGCCTGTTTATTTGTCTAGTGGATGTGCTTTAAATTTCCATCATTTTTTCTTTTCTTTTGTTTTTGGATAAGAATCACACCATGCAAAGACTTTATTTAACTTCCTATTATTGGTTGACATGGAATGGTAAGAAGTTGATAAAAACACTCATGCACCTGGGCAAGTAGAAAAGGACAAAGAGTATTGAGTACCCTTGAAGTCACAACCTATGACAACCTTTGAATTCTTTCCAATTCTAGAAACTACCAAGGTCACCAATTTATTTAATGTTTATTTAATGAAAAGGGACCTCGTATTTCCAAAACCATGAAAATCATAGAGTTGTGAATGGGTGGATGTTGTTGAGTCACTACATGTTTTATGAAAAATAAACTAACTTAGCCATCAGTACAAAAATTCAAAAAATATAAACTAAACAGTAGCAAACAAACATTAAGCACAAATTACCATTAGTAGCAACTACAACACCATTGTGTCCTATTGGCACAAGGTACGTTTATTAGAAAAAATTAGAAAATCACACTTAAAAAATGTAAAATATATAAGAAAGTGTAAAATATTTAAGAAAGATTTAAATGCATGAACAATGGTGAAACAAAAAATGATGTAAAATTGGAAGACGTTTTAAAATAAAAAAGGTGTAAAGTAAACAATTTTAAAAAAATGTGTAAATTAAAAAATAGCAAAACTGAGGAGTCATGTATATTATTAGCATGGATGGCCATCTCCCCCACAATTATGTTGAAAGGAGGAGATTCAAAAAATTGAGCATGGTTATCCATCCATTGAGGTATTTGTTGCACTAGCTTGCTTTGGCTCATGGAAAGACTTCACTTGTTGGATGTTCACCAACTACTTTCTATTTAGGCTCTTAGGCTTGTAGATTAACATGGCCCCAAAGGAAAAGGTTTTCACAATTATATAAGGTCCCTTCCACAATGTTTGAAACTTTATTTTCTAGAATATGTATGTGGATTTCCAATAGAGAGTCCTATCTCCAGGCTGAGATTTTACTTTTTGTATTCTAAGGTCATGACATTCCTTATTATATGCCTTGTGCACTTCATTCGAAGATATGGCCACCAATTGATTTTCATCTAGCACATTCAGGTTGATCAATCTTTCTCTTTCTGCTAGGCTCAAGTCAAGGTCCAATTCATAGGCTATTGAAAGTGTATAGAGCTTAGATTGGATTAGAAATGTTGGAAGTTTTTTGGACACTAGCTCATAGGGAGAGTTGCCTATAGGGAGTTTCCATGTTGAATAGTAGGCCTAGAGGGAATCATTGCATTTTGTGCTCCAATCTCTCCTATATTTGCTTATAGTCCTTGCTAGGATCTTTGTATCTTCTTATTGGTGACTTTTGCGTAACCATTGGCTTGTGGGTGATAATATGTTGTTAATTTATGTTCAACCCCCAACCATTGCATCAACTTTCAAAAGGTGGCACCTATAGAATGGGTTCCATTATCAAAAATCAATGCATGTGGCACACCAAACTTGTTAACAATATGTTGTTGTACAAATTTAGTAGTAGTGGATGATGTACAGTTGGTGACAGCTACTACTTCTACCCATTTGGTGTAGTAGTTGACTACTATGATGATGTATGCATTTCCATTAGACATGGTTATGATGGAAGTCATGAGGTCTATGTCACATATGTTAAAGGGCTTCAGTGGTTGAATCCACTATTGAGGATCCTCCATTCGAATGGTCATCCCACCATCTCGTTGATGGAATTTACAAGATTGGAAAAATTGGTGGGCATCCCTGAAGATTGTACGTCAATAGTATCCTCCCATTAGGATATTTATGATTGTGCATCTCTTAACATAGTGGCCTTTGCAATGGCCTTGGACACACCAATGAACTAGGCCATCAACACACACCTTGTAAATATGTTTATTAATTTCCATGAAGTACTTAACTTGATGAAGAAACTATTGTTTTTTTCTAAAGTCTAGATCTTGTGGCATCTCTTGAGTGAAAAGGTAAGTAAGAATGCCGTCATACCATTTTGATTTGGAAGGCACTTAATCATTTATTAATCATGTAAAGAGAAGTTCATCTATCAATTAATCAAAGAGCAGGCTCTCCTCCTCTTTGTTATTACATATTAACCAAGAGAGATGGTCAAAAACCACATTCTCATTCCCTTTTCCATCTACCATTATGAGATTGAATTTCTACAAGATCATGAGCCACTGTATGATACAAGGGCTTACTGTTGGCTTGTTCATTAGGAAGTGGATGGCACTATGGTTTGTGTGCATAAAAATCTTATAGCCAAGCACATAGTACCTAAACGTCTCTAGTTCATACACCACTACCATTAGTCCTTTCTCAGTTGTGATGTAATTCAATTGTGCACCTGCAATGCGTTGACTCGTTTAATGGATGTAATATGAACATTTCTTATCATCCAACTATGTAATCATGGCTCCCAAGGCATAATTAGATATATCCCTCATTATATGAAATGGTTTGGACCATTTTGGTACCTATAGAATTGGAATTTCTACAAGTTTTTCCTATAGTTGTTAAAATGCTTGTTCACACTCCTCAATCTAGATGAATGGAGCATCTTTCTTTATAAGTTTGACCAATGAATTTTCAATCTTAGAGAAATTCTCTATAAACCATTGATAGTAACCAGTGTATCCAAGGAATTATTAGATGCCTTTGACTATCTCTAGTTGGCATGTGATTATTTGGATGACCCTTGTCTTTTCCAAGTCTACCTCAATCCCTTGCTAAGTAATTTTGTGCCCTAGCACCATGCCTTCCTGGACCATTAAATGGCTTAATATCTAATTAATCCTAAGGTTTGTTTCAATACATCTTTTCATTTCTTACTCAAGGTGTTTTAGGACTTGCTCAAATGTAGCCCCATAGGTAGAGAAGTCATCCATAAAGACTTATACCCTTTCACCAATTTGCTGTTGAAAGATACTAAGGACCAGGTGTTGAAATGTTGCAGGGGCATTCAATATACTGAACAACATCTTGCAATATGAAAAAGTTTCCTAAGAACTCATGAATGTCATTTTGACCTAATCCTCTAGTGCAATCTAGATCTGGTTATAGCCACTATAACCATCTAGGAAGCTATAATAGTAATACTCAGATATTTTGTTCAACTCTTGGTCCACAAATGGCAATGGGAAATAATTTTTAAATGTTGGCATATTCAATAGCCTAAAGTTGATGAAAACCTACCAATTACCACCTTTCTTTAGCATAATTATAAGTAGGATAATCCATTCACTATATACGATGGGATAGATGAACCCCACCTTGAGGAGTTGTTCCATTTCCTCTTTGATGATCTACTTCAACTTAGGGTTCAGCCACCTCTGCAATTTCCTTCTTGGCTTCATGGTCAAGTTAATGTAGATACAATGCTAGCATAATCTTGGATGAATTCTGGTCAGTTCCAGATATGACCAAGCAAAGGTTGTTGGCCTTTTATTAACCATCTTCAATAGCTTGTCTTTTTTTTCTTTTTGGAGCAAGGTTTACATTAATCATAACTAGCTTACCATTTTTTTAAAAATGCATACTCCATGCCAGCTAGTAGAGTTTTTAACTCTAGGGGCCTTAGCTTGAAATTATCAGGGATTTCCAACTCTCTCCAATAAGTATCATCAACTTCATCATCAAAGAGTTGGTGATGAACTTGCTCAAGTTCATCCATACCTTTGACATAAGCACATGTCAAGCTCTCAATAGGTTCCATGTATAGTGTGCTACTATTAGACTCAACTGTTAGCCACTGGGTGCTCTCTTGGTTTGTGGCTATTGCATACAGGCACCTTTGGATATCCATTTCATGTACACACTGATTTCATGGTTTAATATATGTCCTTTTAATGGAGAAGATTCCCTACATACAATTGCACACATTATCACTTTAGGCAATGCATGAAACATGCTTGTTCTCAAGCCATCCAAATTTGTTCTCCTTGGAGATTTTCAAGGAGAGGTCCTTGATGCCCATTTTTGCATCAACAATGCTTAACCAAGCACATCCCATAATGATGGGGAAGTCACCTTTGCATCTTTCTACCTTGATCACTAGAGAATCGACAGGATAGGATGACCCACAAACTATGGTTACAATGTCCTCAACTAACCCCAAAGGAATAGTGATTGACTAGTTTGCCAATTCCAAATAGATATTACTCTTCCTGAGAGGTGGCAGGTTCCAATACTTGTACATTTCATAGGATATGAGATTGACAGCAAAACTAGAATCAAGAATAGGCTTACATTGCTCATGTCCCGAAATTTGTAAGTAAAGAAGAAGAATTCATGGGTTAGATCTCTTCATGAAAAGGTTGCTAGCCTTGATCCAATCGAGACAACATGAGTTAACATCATAGTGTGGATCTGAGGTGGCATTTGGTTTGGAGGACCCTCAAATGTATTTGATGTAGAGGATGAGGAAGCTAGAGATACAGGGCAACTAGTTGCATTAGGTTTTGATGGTTTGGGAGGACTCTTAGCTTGGAAAAATGGTCATTTCCACAATCAATTATCTAAACCACTCAGCTAGATGGCTTGTTGTAAATTTGTAGCCCTTGTAGCATTACGTTGTTGTAGTTGTGGGGGAATTTTTTCCTACATAGATAGAGCAGGAGGCAACTAGGTTAAGGGTGAAGAGATGTGTGAAAATGGATGTGGAGGGTGGTATGGATATGGATGCTCCCCTTGAGTAGCTAATGAATGAGTTTTATGGTATTCTAGAGGATAATAGTGATGTTGGAATGAGGCGTGGCTAGAAAACCTTCGTGGAGAAAGAGGTTGCTAAACATAGTACCTATATGGATCTAGTTGACTATCTTCCACATGCCCAATTGGGATCTTGACTACCTCTATGATGTTAAGCATTCTTTGAGTTGCCAACAAAGGCTCATTATAATAATTATTTTTTTGTCATTAATTATGTCATCTATTACCCCTTTGATTATTATGGGCTTGATGATTAGTATGATTGTCCTAGTATGCCCCTCCATCACGATTATTCCTTCTATCTCATTTTTCAGAATTAAAAGAGGAAGAAGAAGAAGATGCAAATGAATAAGGTGAAGAGAGAGGAGGACTACCACCACCATGGTATTTTCCAAATCTCCTTTAGTGGTCACAACCACATTCATCAGGCTTCTTATCATCTTGATGCTTGTCAAAGCCCTTACCTTAACTACCATATTTTCCTAAACCTGCATTGTTGATAGTGGACCACAAATTTAGGTCCACACCCCCATCACTAGTAATGAGTGGTGGAGAATTTTAATGTTGAGAGCCCCTATAGAGAGGATCCTCATTATTGTCTTGGTTCAATAGGAATAAGAAATTGGTGAACCATTTCTCCTTTGCAAATTCATGATGTTTCTGCTAGTGTTGATCTTTCTAGTGTTGTGTTTTAGTGGGATGGTAGTCTTGGTAGTCATAATCATGCACAATGTACTCCTCTTAAAGATCTTGGATGCCTAACTTCTTAAGAGTTTAAAGTAGCATCATAGGCGTAGATCGATTAAGAGGCATTATAATGTTTCCTTCCATGTCATACCATCACAATTGTTCATCTTGTGTAGAATGAAGGTCAAATTAGACACATACTCATTTGGATGAGTATATACCACCTTGCACTATTGAGGGACCGATGGTTTAGCATCATCACACATGAGAGAAGAAGACATTTTGCAAACAAATAGAATATCAGTGTGCTTATATAATTATATTATGTGTGAAAATGATGTTGACCTTAGGGTTCATCCAATGATGTTAATGATATTCACTAAACCTAGATAGCACATGTTTCAAAAAAAAAAGAGTCCTTAACAATGGTACCAATGATGAATGGTGAAAGGTACCCCTAGACTCAACCATACTAATCATGAAGCATTCACATGTGATCCAATTGAATTCTGTGGACTCTATATCTTCTAGTACACTTGTCATCTAGAAAGTGAACCTTGCCTTAATGGTCATTTGTTGTCTTCCCAATTACACTTGTGATGTACAAAGGTATGATTAAGCATAATTGAGGCATATGATTTTTTTCATTTTATGCTTTATAATTTCAATGCTTAAAATAAATAGGATAAAGAACGAAGTAATTTAATGTCTACTTTAATCTAATCGGCTAACTATTTTTTAACTTGTCCTAACATAAGTATCTAATCCCACTTTCCATACACATCCTGAACATATACAACATTGTTGCGTTACCAAGCATTAAGTGCTACTAGGATTACCAAACGTCATACACATGGTCAAAGTAGTCGTACTTATGTGTTTACTTAATTTTTTATTTAACTTATCTTTCTTAATTACTTAATTAACTTAATTACTAAGGAACATTGAATAAATGATTGAAAACATTAAATGCATGAATAAAACATTTAAAATATCCATAATGTAGCACGGTTTATCAAGAAACTCATCTTTATTGCTACACACACTATCATGCTTAGGTACAATAGTGCTTGAATAAAGATTTGTACACTTAATAACTTCTGTTGCGGGCACTCGGGAAAATATTCTAACTTTCAAATGTAAAAACTATAAGATCTTTACTACAACGATGACTCTACTCCCCATAAACATGGTTGTGAGCTCATATATATAGTGTTTATTACAAGGCTAAGTTGATAGGGCCCATTGACAAGGTTGTATCAATGGGAACCTGTCGACTAACAGTTTGATGTTTATCACATAGAGACTTTGACACTCAAACCAAGTAATCCAACAATTTATGTATACAAAGAGATGAAAAGAAGAAAATGCCAAGCTATCATCTTGGAGATTACAATAGTGATTATGTAGCTATTATCTTAGAGGTTATAATAGTGATCATTTTTATAAAATTCTATATAGTTCAAGAAATATGGTTGTGACACAAAATTTTGTTATGTCAAGTTCTGGTATTGTTTTCATGGAATAAGTGTAACTATTAGGTGTGGATATATGTAGTCATGTTATTTGGATGTGTTATTCTTATGCCTTGTGTTGGCTTAAGCTAGCTTGGATTAATACATGTCTTCATAACAATGCTTGTAGTGTTCATTTGCAAGTGGTGCTAGCATAAGGGTGTGGGTCGATTGATGATGAGGCATCCTGGAGGTAGTTAGAAATTGACCCCCACTATGATAAATTAGTGAGGCTCTTATCTTAGGCCTCATCCTAAGAGTGAGAGAGTGTAGGTGTCTTCATCCCTATGGCTAATATGTAGCATAGGTATGTTCATCCTTATTGCTAGTCCTCTAGAGGGCTACTAGTTCTAGGTCATAGGTTGACAAACCCTAATACCAGTCAAGTAAATAAAAGACTAATAAAAGGCCTATAAGTAATGACTAATTATAAGTATACATGACAAAGTTTCACATGCTACACTATGTGGATATGTTAGTAACTACATGGGTAAGGTGTCTATGAGAGTATCAATTTGTGGATCATAATGATGATAATATATTATATGATTGATTTATGATTGTGTGGTTCATGTGTTACTTGATGGTATAGTGAGGGTATGAATGCATAAACCTAATAGTGAAAATACATGTGATGTTGTGCAATGGATATATGATTTTTTATGCTTAATAATTACTATATTTCTAATTACATGCTGGTAATCTATTCATTCTAGTAGGGATTATGCTAGTACTATATGTGGTATTGTATGTGCATGTGTCACTTATAGCATGTGTGAGATTGATAGTTTATGTAGGTTGCCTTGTGCTCCATTCCTCTCCTTTAGTATAGCACTTATTGATCATCTAGTAGGAGAAGTGTAAATGCTTCCTAATTATTTATATAATAACTTTATTTAGTTATAGGTGGAAGCTACATGGGTACACACAAGCACTAAGAGAGAGCATAGGAGAGGAAAATCTTTGGGAATTTGTTAATGTATATTCTCATGTACAGTATTGTGGATTGTTCATATTTGTATGACCATCACTATACTCTTATGTATATGATGATGTGTATGTTTTGCATACTATGAGAGTAGTAAAAATGTTTTTTGATTTATGTAGAGACATGTAGTTTTATAAATTGAGATGGATACTTAGTCTTTGGTTTCGCATAAATTTTTGTGCAGTTTGACTTTCCATAATATTTATATATATTGAGTCATTTATTATTAATGTATTTTCATCCATCATTAACTTTTATTTTGTCATGCTTCTATTGTATTATTACTAGTGATCCTAGGCATCAGTTCATCATAACTAAGAGTGGTAGGGTGACATGTTACACTTTATCATGGATGTAATGACATTGCTTTGGAGAGTGTTACTATGATCATTCACAGATGGCATGAATCCAAAATTTGGTTGTCCTCCATTCCATGGATGTGGAGGAATAAACTAGGAAAAGTCAAAGGATGATCTTTAAAAATGCAATAGGAAAGACCAATAGCAGTTTTTAAAGATGATGCCTAAGAAAATTTCATATAGGCCATGCAAGTAGCAACCGTGTTGGTTTTTGTTGTTGGAAAATAGGTTATTTTCGATTTGGCACTAGTTTTGGTGGTGCTTCTAGTAGTTTCAAATACCCATGCTAATTAATTAACTATGTATGGAAGCCCCAATTTGATCCCTTACTGAGAAATCCAGATGGAATTGCCAATGGTCATGCCAAACAACCAAAATCTGATGAAGTAGGAGAGGAACTATATTAGGAGACGCAAGTACTTTTACCATTTTATTTAATTGATTTTTTTAAAAGCTTCCCATTCAAGTAGGGAAGAAATCCAAATTAGTGACAAGTTTTTTATATTCACACCCCATGTTTATCATCCCATTTACCTAAATGGGTAATGAACCATAGGATTGACCATCCTATATTTGTATTTAGGTGACCTAGAAGTTAAGAAGACACCTAATCCTAATTTTAAATTATAGTTCTTTTATCCTTCAAAATTAGGAAACATGTATTTTTGATATTTTATCCCAAGAAGAAGAACAAGATGGAAGCAAAAAGGCCTAGGGTAGCCAAAGCAAGTTGAAGATATGACCTCGAGATTACAAGTGTGTCCTATCATACAACAAGGCACACTATACTTGAATACAACTTCAATTTAGATGGAAATATCAATAATCGAGAAGATGCATCATTAATAATATTGATCTTAAAGACTGTTCAATAGAGCTCATGCATAATAAGGTCATACTCCTCTTGCTGGTAAAAACATATGAGGAGTAATTAGGAGACAAATCAAGTCTTCAATACTAAGCAATAGTATCCTAGGATAAGCTATCATGGTGATGCCATTGATAAACAAGAAAGAAGATCTCCACTAATACTTTGTTTAGAAGATAACATAGAAGCCAAAAAGCTTCAAGACCAAGTTGGTAAATATAGTTGCATAATCCTTATGTAAATGCATGACATGAAATAGAATAGTGTGTGCATTAAGGGGGTGTATTAAATAACAAGTATCATGTTATCATTAAGGGGATGATTGTCAAGATAATGCCAACATGAAATATAAGGCATATAATAAAGCAAAAGGATGATAATATTAACATGTACCTATTCAAGGTATGTATGAGAGAAATCCTATAAATAATATGATGTATATGAGAGATGATGAGGAAGAATCTCTAAAATTAAAAAATTAGTCAAAAGCTATTTAGGGAATATTATCGCATCACTTCATGTATATATCTGAACCAATGTAAATGGAAATGCAATGCCTCATTACTTACCTTGGTGTGGACAAACTCCTCATTTCTATGCATTCTTTATTGATGAGACACGACCTCCATGTGTCGCGATATCGCGTCTTCCCCTGCAATATCGCGTACCCGATATCGCGGTCCGCTGTCATATCTATAAATAAGAGGCGACACTCCCTTCATTTCCCAATCCTCGCTAGAAGTAGCGAAGCTCTGGTAGATTGATCACTCTAGAGTTAGAATTTTTCCCATGTGCCCGCAGTAGGAGTCCTAGAGTGAACGGCTCTTTATTCGAGCAACTTATAACTTGAACCCAAGTTGTGTACGGAAATAAAGATGAACTTGATTGGATAAACCTTGTAGTACATGGTTTTATTGTTGTTTATTTACTGCTTTCCTAGTGCGCACAAGTACGACTTGAATTACGAGCATCTACGGACGTGTACGGCTAGTCAAGGAATCGGCTACTCATTGCTAGGCTAGAACGTGTGATAAGTACGACTTAGTTACGAGCACCCACGGGTGTGTACGGCTAGCTAAGGAATCGGCTACTTATCACACTTAAGTTAAATAGGTGCCTCAGTACGACCACTTCGAGCACTTGCGTTACGTGTGGTGATCCCAGTAACGATTAGCGTTTGGTAAGCCATAGTTGCATAGTTCAGGGTGTGTCCGGTAAGTGGGAACGGATGCTGACGCTAGTTAACTTAGACTTAGGACATTAGTTAGAGTTAGCTTAGTTTCTCAACCCTTTCCTCTGATAGCATAGAAGATAAACCGAAAAATACCAAAAAAATCACATACCTCAGACTTGCTTAACCATACACCGTGACACTTACAAGCAAGCCTGGGAAGACAACGAATGATTAACCCCAAGTGTTTCTTGTGGTGTTAAGGCATTTAGTCTACGGAGTTCGACCGGATCGTGCGTGCACACTTGTATTCATATGGTTGAGTGTAGGGGTACCTCGCCACTCATCATTGGCACTGTTGCCAGGGACTAAGTGTTTTTTTCACCAATTGAACATAAGGGATATCACTCACATCGTTGTGAGCCTAAAACGAACCTTAGGGTTAATCAGTTAATTCAGAACAGAAATAACGGTGAAAATTAGCACACCATTAGAAATGGCTTCTTCTCATGCAATCAACTCACCTAAGGACAATACAGGAGAAAGTCAGGATCATACACATAACCCATATCAGCCAAGTCCTAAATAGTATTCGATAACTTATACTCATCCCGATGAGTATATCCCTGATTACACTTTTACCCTCCATCAGGATGAACAGTTGCGCTGAAGAGATTCAGTTGGTAATATAGTCTTTCCACCAGATCGATCTGTTTCGAACATGCTCCTCTGTGAATTGGCACAGATTGGCATGCAGGACTTATTCGCTGAATACGTTGCTGGAATATATCACATAAGGGATTATCGTCCCACAAATGCCCAACGTATTCGGGACGAAAGGCAGGAGAGCCAACATTCACTATTGAAGGGCAAGGTTGCCCATGCCATTAGTGAAATAGGAGCCGAGGAACCCCTCACGATGTGTTTCTTAGAAAATGATGTTCCTCCTCCTCACTCTAGTGAAGAGGTTAGGCATCAGGGCCTTAGATCAACGATACATATTCCAGGCTCTAATCCCCGTGAGCACCAGCTGTTCATGGCAGGAACAACTACTCACACTAATGACGAACTCGTTGATCGTCACAACGATCGGGGCCGAAGCAGCCGAAGGGAAGGCAAGAAACATCACCATGGTGATGGATCCCCTTCTTCTTCTCCTTCATCTCATCATTCACCCTCTCCTTCCACATCTGGGTGTAGCCACCATGAGCATAATGCGGAGAGTAAAGGTATAAGAGATGAAATGCCT
>MNCI01016822.1:63192-79058 GCA_015680685.1 Gnetum montanum | reverse complement strand
ATATCAATAAGATAAACTATGTCAATGCATCCCTATCAATGTAGTTCCATCAATGTATCCCCATTGACACATGGTAGGATGCATTGACGCAAATACATCAATGATGGTGCAGTCACTGCCTATAAAAATGTGTGCATGTCTCACATTTATGGCACTTTTTAATCATAGTCATAGCCAAAATCTTGTAGTTTCTTATTTCTAGAGTTAGAATATTTTCTCTTTGAGTGCTCATGGTCTAGATCTAAGAGATTCTATGAAGTTTTATTTGAACTCCATGTGCCTAAACATATTGGCATTGCGAAAATAAAATCAAGATTTCCTATATCCATTGCATCACTTAGACTAGCTTAAATTTACTTTTATGTATTTTACTTTACTTGTATTTTCCATTACTATCTTTAATCAAGTAATTAATGTTATTAATTATAAACACATGAGTACGACCACTTCAACCATAACGTGTTAATGCTTGGTAATCCCAATAGTTGATATTTTCTATGCCTAGTAATAACCACCCAATAGTATTAACACTAGTTTGGGATGTGTATGAAAAGTGGAAATGGTTACTCCACATTAGGATAATTAGTTACTAGATTAGCTAATTAGTCAAATAATTAATTGTTAAACCTATACTTAATCATCTAGGTGATAGGATAAAAATATATTAAAAATAATTACAAAAATATACATCATATGCCTTAACCACACTTAACCATATGTACAAATAAAACACAAGTGTGAGTTAGGAAGAAAATGACCTTACAACTACATGATTAACTATTTATAAATATTAGCCACTTTGGTAACTAAGTCTAAGAAATTTGACCAGATCACTAGTAAACACTTGTGATTCATATGATTGGGCGTAGGGGATATCCACCACTCATCATTGGTGTCATTGCCAAGGACTTAGTTTTGCTAAGTTGGTGAAATATTATAAGCCAGTGAATTCATGTACAAGTGTTGAGAAAATAACAAAGCATCTCTCATAATAATAATAATAATATTGTAAAGAAAACTTACATCTATTTTTGAAATGTCTTCTACTCATAGGAAAGAATCTCCATTGCATGATTACAAAAACAATAGACAATAGAAAAGGATGCAAAGGACTAGTGAGAAGATGCAACAATTGAAAGTTATTTATGCCCATTCAAATTCCTATTATCTAGATTTTACCTTCATCCTCTATCAGGAAGAGTGGTTGTAATGGATAGATATGGATAGTAGCATTGTTTTATCTCCTGATCAATCCATTCCTACTATGCTCATGAACCAACTCATGAGGTTGGATATCAAAACAACTAGACCTAAATATCAAAGCACGAAGCAAGTCTTTAGGAACTACCAACCTACAAAAGCTTAGCTTCAAAAAGATACATACATAGAGGCCTAATATGAAGCCCGCAAAGGTAAATGTATCCTAACATCATTATTCCTACAAATGCATAAAGAGGGTGAGGATTTATTTTTTGGCCACTCTCAATACATAGATTCTCCTCCTTTCTTTGAGGAGAACACCATTTATCAATGGTTGCAGTCAACCCTAGAGAACCTTGGTGAAGGGAAGATGAGGTTCAAAGAACAAGGAGTCTCAAAAGATAAATCTCATAGTAAATAATCTTAGAATAAGGATAATGAACAAGATAAGGAGAAAGATAAAAAGAAGGATCAAAATGACCAAAAAGGAAGGACTAGAAGGCATCATTCTCCTAGTCTTTTGTCTTCATCATCATCCTCATCATCAAACTTTGATAGGATGAGCTATGGTAGAAATAAAGATAGGAGTAGTTAGGATCATGATGGATATGATAGGGGGTCCCATCATGATTATAAGACCTAGGATGGAAGTCAAGAAAGAGAGGAGCAAGAAAATCACTAAGAAAGAATGCATAGTAGAACTTACCATCGAAGGCATGGTTCTCATAGGGACCACCATGGACATGACAATGATGATGAATCATTGTTGGCCACTAGGAACATCTTAAATGTTTTAGAAGTAGTTAGAGTTTCTACCAGGCATTAGAAGGATAGTAGGATTAAATAGTTAAATATGAAAAATATCCCTAATTTTGAGGGAGAATATAATGTAGATTCACAACATCATTTTCAAGCTTTCCATGATGCTTGTAGCTTACAAAACATTGAAAATGATTAGTACAAGTTAAAATTATATTGAAGGACAATGAGACAAGAAGAAAAAATTTAGTACCAATCCTTGAAGTTAGAATTCATTCACCGATGAAGTACAATATTAGAAATTTTTAATGGAAAATACCAAATGTACTCCCAAGTTTCCAATCTAAAGAAGCAGATTCAAGGATGGGCTTTAGAACAAAACAAGAGAAACTCTTGAAATCTATGCCTATGGGAGACTTTTAGAGATGAGATCCCATTAGATCTAAAGGATAATAAAATAGAAGAGTATAGAGGAGTATAACAAAGACCTTTCCATTTTTAAAAGGGAGGTACATTTCTATGATACAAAGGAGGATGCACCACTAGATGAAATGGTGCAAAGAAAGATCTTGCTAATACAAAAAATTATCTTTGAAATATCGACTAAGATAGATAAAATGTGGAACTCCTTAGATGAGAAGTTCCAACCTACTTTGAAAATAGTAGAGGAGAAGGTAGATTAGAAAAGTAATAAACAAGACAAGAGAAGAATAAGAGATACAAAAAAGGGGTATCAACAGCAAAAAGGTAAGGCTACCATGGTACATAAGGTTGCAAATTCTAAAACTGATAACGATGGATGTGATATCTCCTAGTACAAACATTCCAAGGGATGTTTTCTAATAATGTTGCATTTATAAGAATCTAGGGTGTATGCCTTAAATCCAAAATTTGCAAAGAGGCAGCCACCCAGAAGATTGCCTTATCCTCAAGGTAATCCAAGGTAGTAGTTTCACCAAACACAATACTATCTGAGTGGAGCACCACATCAACCTCATAAGCAATATCAATAATGAAAAAATACATAATCATGAGGGATTCCACCACCTAGACAACAATACCCTTAGTGATAGCCTAATCCCTATGGGTATTATGTATAGTAGCTTGTATCTTCTCATGGATCTGCAAGCCACAATCCTTTTAATTACCACTATTACCCTCTAGAATATCATTGAATCCATACCCTATGACCCAATTCTCCCTTTACCTATCCTCCTCCATATCCCTCACTAAACTCTACATCATTAAATACCATTCCTCTACCACCTGCTCCACCTATGTAGGGAGAAATTCCATTACAGCCATAGTAAAGAAATATCATGAGGGCTATTAACTTACAACCATATAACCTTCCAAGTTATTCTAAACCTAAACCTTGAAAGAGGAATTTTTTTTGGACCAATAGTCCACCAAAACCTTCATAGATGCCTATGACTGCAAATCTTGCAACCATCGCTTTTGAAATAATTATTGAGTCTTCAACTATCCTCCAATGTGCATACCTTCATGTTGACCCATGTGATTACTGATTGAGTTAAGACTAGTTACCTTCCTAAGAAATTATTTGATCCTAGTAGTCCCCTTATCAACTTGTAGATCACTGAGAATGATCTGTGCAAGTATCTATTGGATTCAAGTTCTGNCTCATAGAAAATGTACAACACCTAGAACCAACCTCCATTGAAGAAATGCAACATCATACTAGAGCTTCGTGATTAGTCCATCACTAGAACCAACCTCCATTGAAGAAATGCAACATCATACTAGAGCTTATTGATTAGTCCATCACTAGACCCAACCTCCATTTAAGAAATGCAACATCATACTAGAGCTTCTTGATTAGTCCATCACTAGAACCAACCTCCATTGAAGAAATGCAACATCATACTAGAGCTTCTTGATTAGTCCGTCACTATTCTCTTGGGATTATTGGAGGACATCATGACCACTATGTGCTTCCTAGTGATCCATGTGGAAAACTATAAGGGGAACTTCTTTATTATTATGGAAAGGGCTTCACTCGATACAATTGATGCCAAGATGGGGATTTGATACCTTTCCTTGGAAATCTTCAAGGAAAATAAATTTTTCAAAGTAAAGAATTATCAAGTCTCATGCATCAAATACAATGATACAAGGTGCCATTACATGCAAAAAATAGGGGCCATACAAGGTACATCCATCAAATTATGCAATAAGTGTGTTGAGGCATCTACCATTCAAAAGTACCTTTATGTAGTTGCCACAAAATAGGAAGGTACCCAGTGGCTAACAATAAATAGTGGGGTAGATTCACAAATATGCATCGAACCAACAAAAGGCCTCACAAGTGTCTACATTAAATACATGTATAAAATAGAGAAAATCAATAGCTAACTCTTCCATGCAGAGACTGAGAAGAATTAGGGAGTGTTGAAGATCCTAGAATAGTTCAAATAGGAACTCCTTAAACTAAGGGCCTTATCGGCTAATCTAGAATATGCTTATCTCGATAACAGTAAGCTAGTAATCATCAATGTTCATCTTGCTCAAGCAAAAAAGAAGAAGATACTGGAAATGGTTAACAAATGGTTAATAGCCTTTGCTTGATCATATCATGAACTCACAAGAATAGATCCAAGGATATGCTAGCATAAGATCTACACAGACCCATTCATCAAACCCAAATGATAGCCGCAGAAAATGTTGAATCCTAAGCTAAAGCAAGTTGTGAAAGAAGAAATTGAATAGCTTCTCAAGGCACACTTGATTTATCCCATTGCAAATAGTGAGTGGGTTAGCCCACTCATCATTATATAAAATAAAGGTAGTAAATTAAGGATCTACATAGACTATATACTATTAAATATGGAAATTTTTAAGGATCATTTTCCATTACCATTTTTTGACTAGTGCTAGATACTATCACAAGGAATGGATACTACAGTTTTCTAGATTGTTATAATGGTTATAACCAAATCCAAATTGCACTAGATGACCAAGCCAAAAACTACTTCACAAGTCCCTAGGGAACTTTTATATACAAAAGGATTCCCTTTGGCCTATGTAATGCCCCTACTACTTACCAATGCCTAGTGCTTAGCATTTTCCAATAGTAAATTGGTAGTGGTGTAGAAGTTTTCATGGATGAATTCTCCACTTATGGTACCACTTTTGAGCAAGCCTTGGACCATCTTTAGCAAGTGCTAAAATGTTTTATGGAGATTAACTTAAGATTCAATTGGTAGAAAATCCATTTGATGGTCCAAGAAGGCATAGTCTTGGGGCATAAACTTTTAGAGAAAGGGATCGAGATGAACCAAGAAAAAGTACAGGTCCTCCAAGGAATCACCAAACAACCTGAAATAGTTAAAGACATGAGGTCATTCCTTGGACACACTTGTTACTATTGGAAATTCATTGAAAATTTCTCCAAAATCACCAAGCCACTAGTGGAATTGACCAAGAAGGATGCACCCTTTGAATGGACTAAGGAATGCAAGCATGTAATCCAATAATTAAAGCAAAATCTCATAGAAACTCCTATTCTACATGCCTTTGATTTGTCCAGGACTTTTCACATCATGATAAATGCACCTAAGTATTTATTGGCAATGGTGCACACATAATTAGATGATTAAAACTGTCCATACAATATCAAATATGTAAGCAAAATCATTGTTGGTGCACAACCAAACTAAGAAGGAGCTCATGGAAATGGTATACTCCTTGGAAAAATTCAGGCATTATGTTTTGCATACAAAATCTTTGCTCACATAGGTCACAGTGATATCTATTTCTTGATGAACAAGTCAACAATGGGTTATTGTGCCATATAGTGGCTAGTGATTTTACAAGAGTTCAATCTTGCAATGGTGGACAAGAAGGAAACTAAGAATATAATCATCAATCACTTGTCGCAGTTGTGATGGGATGGCAAAGAGGATGAGGAGCCTTTATCTAATTAATTTCCAAATGAACTTCTCTTTGCTAAATCTCTTAATGTATAGACTTCTAAGGATATCAACCAGTATGATGATTTCCTCTCCTATCTTCTCACTCAAGAGACTCTGTAGAGATAGGGTAATAAGAAGAAATAATAGTTTCTTTACCAAGCCAAATACTACATGGAAATCCAAGGTAACCTTTACAAGGTTTGTGCCAATGACTTAGTGTAATTATGTGTACCTGATGTGGATCAATTGTGAATCCTCCAGGATGCTCATGAAGGTTCATATAGGGGCATTATGCAAGTAGGAGGATGACCATAAAGATCCTCACTAAAGGCTAATTTTGGCCTATCATTTTTAGGAATTCCTGTCATTTTTTTCATTTAGGTGAATGCTACCAACGAGACAAAGGAATAACAACTTGAATGGAAGGGCCTCAATAGTGGATCTAACTACCAAAACCCTTTGAACTCTAGGGCATTAACTTCATGAAACCCATCATACTCATGTCCAATGGGAAGATGTACATCATTATAGCTATTGAATACTATATCAAGTGGGCTAAACCTGCAACCATCACTAATTATTCATCTTCCATTGTAACATGATTTTCCAACAAAATATGGTAAACAAGTTTGATATCTTGAGAGCACTTATTTCCAATAATGGGATTCATTTTATAGGGGATACTTTTTGAAATTTGATGCAAAAATTTGAGGTGAAACATAAACTAACAACCCTTTATCATTTCTAAGCCAACAATCAAGGAGAAGTTTCTAATAGGGAGATGAACCAAATACTAACATGTACAATCCGTAAGTATAGGAAGGACTATAACATGAAACTGAACAATGCTCTATGGGCTTATTAATTCTCATGGAAACTTCCTATAGGGTTCTCCTTATGAGTTGGTGTATGGGAAGTTACCTTAACTTTAACTCCAAGCTGAGCTTTGTACACTTTCAACTGGTTCTAAGCTTGAGCTCGACCTTGATCTAGCATAATGAAAATGTCTCATGACACTGAATGTACTAGATGAAAACTAACATGTAGCCTTAACTATGAATGAAATGCATATGGAACATGCCAAAAAACATCATGATGCATGAATAAGAAGAGTTCGTTTCAACCTAATGATAAGGTCTTCTCTCAAAATCCCATGCATGCACCTTAATGTACTAAATTCCAAACATTGTGGGAAGGAGCTTACATAATTCATGCAACTTTTCCTTCGAGTATCATGACCATCTACCATCCTGTAAGCCCAAAGAAAAGACTAGTAGTCAACATCCAACAATTGAAAGCTTTCCTTGAACCAAGAGTAATTTGTAATACTAACACCTCAACATGTATGCGACCATGCTCTATTTTTCAAATCTTCCCCTCTCAACTTAATTGTGGGGGAGATGGCCATCCATGCTAATACCTTGTGAAGCCTAACCTATTTTTCACCTTTTTTTACACCATTTTTTATATGTTTTTCATTTTCTTGACTATTTTATCAACTATTTTATATATTTTTCCTTTTCTTTCATCTTCCTTTTCAGTATTTTTATCTTATTTTATAGGGAATCTTACTATTATATTGGATGATAAAGAATATAAAAATTAATGTAATGATTGATTTCCTAAATGACCAAATTATTTTTTATCTTCAAATTATGACTACTATTAACAAGTTGTTAATTTTCTCATGGTAGTAGGCAATGGGACTATGACATTCATCTATTCCATCCATTCTACAAAGGCTTTGCATCTTGGAAGCTTGAGGTCCTTCCAATTGAAACTAAACATAACCAATGATCTGTCTACTTAACAAAATTGGAATGGATCAAGAAGGGATGAAAAAGGGTGTGACTTTAAGGATACTTATTGTATTCATTTTACAACCTCTTTCACAAGTTCTATGATTCTTTTTTGTTGATATATTACCACTCCTATTGTAGACCATTAAAAGAAGCACATCTTTGCATGGTGCGGTTCCTGTGAAATTAAAAAACAAAAAAAAATACAGGAAAACAAAGCACATCCCTTAGATGCAATAATGAGCCACAAGCACAAGTTATGAGGCTGGAAAGACATGTTACCTATGCCTAAAGGCACCCCTCTAACTAAGGTCCTTTCTATCTTCCTTCTTCTCTTTTCTTCTTCTCTTAGTGTGGTGGTTGTCTTTGGGAATTGTCATGAACTCTTGATAGTCAAAGAATTGGGATATGACAATGTAAAGTCACTAAAAGTGGATGGACTTGGTCTTGATTGAGGATGGGACGATAATTGGACAAAGAAGAAGAAGGAACTTGGACAAAAGGCCAAAGTTGCTTTAGTAGTTGGGTACTTAGATGCTAGTCCACAAATGATGAAGGTTACACTATGTGCCAGTATGAACATCCTAAGGGATGTTCTCTAGTCATGGTACATCTGTAAGAAACTTGAGCATATGCACTTAATTCATGATTTTTTCAAAAGCAAATCCCCAAATGGTTATCTTATCCTCAAGGTAATTACAAGTGACAACCTCAACCAATGTATTGTCCTAGTGGAGCCTTGCCACAACCATAGGAGCACTACCATCAGCAATGGTAGTAATTGCAATCATGGGCCATGCCACCACTATGCTAGTAGTATCCATATCGATAATTGGATCCTTATGGATACTATTTCCAGCACCCAACCTTACTTGATCATGCAAATGTTCACATCCCACAATACTATTTAGCATAATATCACAAATCAACACTACCTAGGATTGATTCTAACTTATATGTGCACCCACCAATAGCTGGAGTTGCTACTCAACACTTTATTCCTATGCCACTAGTAGCACCTCTTGTTATGTAGGGGAACTTGCCATCATAAGCTTAGCCAAAGAGCACTACAAGGATAGTTAATACATATGAGAGGAATGTTACTTATGAGTCTCAACCTAAGAAATGATTGTTCTTCGAAACAAGCCTAGAGAAGACTCAACAAATGGGGAATACACCCAAATTCATCCCATCCACATCAAATCCTTTCCAATGCAATAAGCTTCCAACCTCATTAGGTCCAAGCATCACAACTACCATGCTTACACAAATGGTAACCCATTGGATCAAGGCAAGGGCTCTTTCATAGAAAAGAACTAATCTAGGAAGTCCCCTGATTTGTCTCCAAATAGCAAGACAAAGACCATACAAAGCTTTATTGGATTCTAGTTCTAGAGTAAATATGATATCTCAAGACATGTACCAGGCCTAGAACCTCCCACCATTAAAGAAAAGTAACATTTGTTTAGAGCTCACAAACCAGTCAATCACAATTCCACTTGGATAGGTGGATGATGTGATTACCACCATTAGTGGATAGTCTTATCCTACTAATTTTCTAGTAGTTCATGTAGAGAAAAACAAGGGAGACTTCCCAAGCTTAGCATCATGGATGCTAAGCTTGGAATTTGTGATCTATCCTTGGAAATTTCCAAGGAAGATAAATTTGGAATCATACATAGACAAGGGGTTCCATGTATCACATATAATGATCACAGGTGTAATTTCATGCAAAGAATTTGGACCATTAGCTGAAAAGAGACTAAGGCATGCAATTAATGCATATAAACAAGTTGTGTGCAAAATTGCCTGTATGCAGTAGCCACCCAAAAAGAGGGCACCTAGTGGCTCATTACCAGTGAAAAAACCCAATCTGATAAGTACATGGAACTAGAAGAATTAATTATCAATACCTATGTAGAAAAAATAGATAAGCTAGAACTGTTAAGGAAAAGACACTATTACCCTCAAAATAATCAAGAGGAAGAAATAGATTTGGGACACTTGGAAATCCTAGACACAATGGAACCAAAACCATTGGAATTGAATGCCCTATCAACAACATTAGAATATGTATTTCTAAGTAACAAGAAGTCACTAATTATCAATGCCATCCTAGAAAAGGAATAAAAAATGAAACTACTAGAAGTGCTCAATAGATGGGCCACAAAATTCGCGTGGTCTTATGATGAGATCACAAGAACTAATAGATGAATCTACCAACACAAGATCTACGCTGATTCTACAATCAAACCAAAATTCCAACCTCAAAAAGACTTAATCCTAAACTTAAGGAGGTAGTTAAGCAAAAATTGAAAAATTTGGTAAAGGTAGAATTCATTTATCCAATTTTGGATAATGAATGGACAAGTCCTTCGATGATAGTTCCAAAAAAGGGAGGCAAATGGAACACCTGCATAGAATTCCAATTGTTAAACTTAGCCATATTTAAGGATCATTTCCCAGTACCCTTTGTTGATCAAGTCCTAGACGTAATTTTTGGACATGAGTACTATAGTTTGCTGAATGGGTATAGTGGATACAATCAAATCCACATTGCACTAGAGGACTAAGAAAAAACCATGTTCACAAGCCCAGGGGGAATATTTTCTTACAGAAAAATGCCTTTCGGCCTATGCAATGCTCCAGCAACCTTCTAAAGACTAGTTTTAAGCATCTTCCAAAAGCAAATAGGCAATGGTATTGAAGTTTTCAGGGATGATTTCTCCACATACGGGTTGGATTTCCAACAAGCCTTGGACTGGTTAGAACAGTACTTAAAAGATTTGTTGAAACTAATCTAAAGCTCAATTGGTAGAAGAGCCATCTTATGGTCCAAGAAGGCATAGTACTTGGACACAAAATCTCCCAAAAGGATATAGAGGTAGATCTTAAAAAAATTAGAGTCATCCAAATATCTCTTAAAGGCCACAGATAGTAAAAGATGTAAGATCCTTTTTAGGCCATATATGATACTATAGAATATTTATCAAAAACTTCTTGAAAATAGCCAAACCGCTAGTATAACTCACAAAGAAGGATGTATCTTTTGAGTGGATTGAGTCATGTGAAAAGACATTTAAAAATTTGAAAAATAAGTTAGTTGATAAATGAATCCTTCAAGCCCCAAATTGATCAAGTCCTTTTCATATCATAACTGATGCCTCCAATTATGCATTTGGCGTAGTACTAACATAACTTTATGATCAAACAAGACCATAGTACATACACTATGCCAACAAGAGCATCATTGAAGCATAATTAAACTACATCACAATTGAAAATGAGTTGATGGTCATGGTTTACATGCTTGAAGAATTTAGACATTATGTGCTCGGTTACTAGATCTATGTCTACACTAACCATAGTACCATCCAATTTTTAATGAAAAAGCCAACAGTCAACCCTAGAGTGATAAGATGACTTGTGATTTTTCAATATTTTTGACATCACAATGATTAATTAAAAAGGAAAAAAATATGTTGTAGCTAATCATTTATCAAGTTTGAAATGAGACATAGACAACCAAGTAGAACCATTATCAGACTAATTTACTTATGAGGATCTCTTCACTAGAATAGCAAAGGCTATAAATTCAATAGAACAACCATGGACTATAGAGTACCTAATGTATCTCACCATACAAAAGCTTCTTGTTGAATGGAATAGGAAACAACATGAATAGTTTCTTCACAAAGCTAAACAATACATGGAAATAAATGACAACTTTGTATAAAATTTGTGCAAAGGAGCTTGGTAGATGATGTGTACCTTATTGTGACCAACAAAGAGTGTTACAAGATGTCCATGAAGGTTTATGTGGTGGTCACTATGCAAGGCGTAGAACAAAATTTAAATTATTGATGGTAGGCTAATTTTGGCCTACTCTGTTCAAAGATGTGCACACCTTTATCCAATCATGTAAATGTTGCCAAAGAGATAGAGGAATTATGACTAGACATGAAGGGCCACAACACTGGATACAACCATTGGAACTTTTTAATGTTTGGGGAATTGATTTCATGGGACACATTCAACCAATTTCAAATGAAAAAACATACATTATTGTGACTATGGTTTATTGCACAAAGTGGGAAGGGGTAGCAGTAGTAAAAGATTGTACAACAAGAATGACTACTAAGTTTTTCCAAAAATATGTTGTGAATCGATTTGGAGTACCTGGAATGCTAATATCAAAAAATGGAATCCACTTCATTAGTGCTACCTTTAAGAAACTCATGTAACAACTTTGGATCAACCATAAATTAACAATACCATACCATCCCCAAGCAAATGGTCAAGCTACAATTACTAACCATGAAATTACTAGAATACTTACTAGGACTATTAGTAGATTTAGATGTGATTGGAGTACAAAATTAAATGATGCTCTATGAGCCTATAGAACATCTTGGAAATTACCTATAGGGTACACTCCATATGAGTTAGTCTATGGAAATTTAAGAACACTTCCAATCTAGGCAGAGCTTCACACTTTAGCTACTGCTAGTGAACTTGACCTTGATTTGAGTTTAGTACAAAAGGAACATCTAACGAATCTGAATCCTATAGATGAAAATAGATAAGTATCACTTATGGCTAGTGAAGTCCACAAGAATTGTTCCAAACTTAGCAACAATTTGTGGATAAGAAATGTAATCATAAAATCAGGCAACAAGGTCCTCTATTACAATCCTAGTCATTTATCCCAAAAGGCTAAATTTTAGCAACTTTGGGAAAGACCATACATAGTACATGCCACTTATCCATCTGGTGCCTTACATATTCATCATCCATCTAGCCCACATAATCTTATCCTTATCAACATCCAACAAGTCAAACCATACTATGAGTACTCAAAGAGATCTACCTAACCTACCTAGTCTTTCACTTCTTCTATCTTCCATTTCCCTGATCTTCATAATAGTCATGGGGATGTCCATTTACAACTGTAGGTACCTTGCTAATTTTTCTATTTTCTTTGTTTTACAATTCCTTTTATTTTTCATTTTCTTTTGCATTTTTTCTCTTTTCTTCAATTTTCCACATTTTTAATATTTTTCAATTCTTTTAACATTTTTCATTCTTTATACTTTTTCATAATTTTTACCATATTTTCCATTTCTTTTATATTTCATTTTTAAACCCTTTGTAAATATTTTTTGATCCTTAATAAAACACAATCAAATAAAAGCAAGATTAGCCCAATAAGGTGAAGATTTTTCTATGATATCAAGTCATAAGAGATTGATTATTCACACAGTGAGCCCACAACATCCATCCATCCATTCCATTAATAAGAGGTTCTTACCATGGCCATAATGATATTCTTTTCATCATCAAACTAAGAATAAACTTACGATCATTATGCCTTGACAAAAAATTGAAGAACCAAGTGGAATGAAAAGGGTGTGACATCAATAGGACTTGTGGATTCTTTTTGGATTATTATTGTAAAGTTCTATCATGCTATTAAGGTTGTATTATATCCTTGTAGATCTAACAAAAAATGGAGGTAAGAGTAAAATAAGTGCTACTTTAAAAAGGTTGACATAGTTAACAAATAAAAGGTTTCCACTAGAAAGACATGTTACCCATGCTTGAAAATGAAAAAATAAAAATAAAGTGCCATGAATAAACTCCTCCCTTGGACAATACGGCAAGTGAAAGTACTCTTTGTAACATTGATAATCTTACAATTGTAATTCCAAGAGATGAAATGAAGCGATGTCACTAGAATGTGGTATGGACTTGGTTTGAATCTTGGATAGAAAGGCTAATGATTACCTTAACCACTAATAAAACACAAGAATTTATTATTCCTATGGTAAGACACCTCACATCTTGATTTCTACAATCCCTTCTAAAACCATTTAATCCCACTATTTGAATAATCATAACTTACGATTCTGAGCAACATGTGTGCACTTAACAAGTTATTTTTCAAGTTTGGTGGTACTAATATGTATGTTTTGCTAAATAATTATGTGTTACATTAAACTTCTTAAGTGCCTAACTACACGTTTAGGTGTGGTTATACAAGGGCATTAAGGGCTAGAGCCTACTTTGGGGAGGATCCACTTGTATAATTGTTGTATCTTATACCTGCTAAGCGATTTCACATCATCTTGAGCCTTCTGATTCTAATAAATAATAATAAATACTTTCCATATCACTCACACTATCCATTCTAATAGCACAACAATGTTGTCTTTCTCATCCATTCCATCAATAGCTCATATAATTTCATAAGCCAAGATTTCTTAATCATAGACTTTTAATGCTTATTCTTCACAACTGAAGCATCATCTCCATGTCAAGACCCAACATGATGCATATTTTCCAACTATTCTCTAGGAATAAATTTTTTCCAAGAAAAACATTTAGAAATTTTTATTTTTCTATGGTGACATCGCATCTACAATATCACAGGTGTTGGAACATTTGGCCATTTCATGGAACAGTAAGATTTATTTTAGACATTATTATAAGAATGGGAGAGTGTAAATGTGTTATTTCATACCATTGGTATGGGATCAAAGAGAGACCATAATATTATTGGTCGAAATAATGATGCACATATGAAAGGCAGTAAGTAGAAGATAGCAAGAGACAATGTGCCAATGGTGAATGAATTGAGAAGTAAGGAATTCTTCATTGTTAGAAATACGTTCAAGAATTGGTCATTTGGATACTGGTAAAAAAAATAAGAGAAGGGCACTGGAAATAAAAAATTGGGAAATTATCAGTAGATGTTTGCAAATGGAAAATATATTATTAACGGTAAATACGATGATCTAAACTATGGTATTATTGTAAACTATGGTATTGCTCATGCTTTGGAAAGGAGACGTGTTGGTACTGACGCAGAGAAGTTCTAAGGTTTGTTGATCTGTAATGGCTTCTATTTTTACGCATAAACCCGACTGTTTTCTTTGGCCCCAAATCAGCGGCACCCCTACCAGACGCGTTGTGCCAGAACCTTGCAGGGACATGGGTTCAAAGAAGGCAGAGGAAGAGCTCTCATGGTCGTTGCCGCTTTCAAAAATTTTCCACCAATATGTAGCTGATCCGCCCGCCTTCGATGCCTTCCTGGACTTTCTCTGTGTTCTGCAATGCACACACTATGTGGATATTTTTTTGGCTGTTACAGGGCCATTCTTAACTTACCATACCAGATGCCTTCATTCACTAATACTCTGATCCATGGCACATTCGCCCTTGACTCTGCAATCAATGGTAGAAATTTGGAGGATGATCCGTAGAAACAAAAAAATGCAGGAAGCCCTAAGCGGATTTGGGGAAAAACAAAACAAATTCCAGGCAACTAAAACCCTACATTTAGGGCCATATGTTCAGCACATCATTTTTCTTTAAGATCTTTCTCCTCCGCTCTTTAGCAACCGAACACCACACGAGAACGATGCCGGATGCAGCGACAGAGCCTTCTTCTGCGGTGGTGGTTGACAACGATTTTTGGTAGGGGCGGGATATTTTGGAAATATTCGCTGGTAGTTCCAAGCATGGTGGCTTCACATTTGGACCTAATGTTTTGGATTTTTTTTTTTTTCCATCCATTTTCATATGGGTGCAAGTGCACATAAATTATTTATATAAATTCACATAGATTAGCCACCATCAACATCTATACCAAGGTAGATATTATACCATCACCTTATTCATAAAATTACTACGGGCTTCAATAGTATTCTTAAAAATCTTAAACAAGTAAAAATGAAAAGCTATTGGAGCTATAATTTTAAACAATTATATGGAGCTATTGGAATTATTTTTCATTATTCACAAAAGCAATATTAAATGTCTCCTAACTTCCTAAGTTAATACTTCCTAACTTGTTGGGCAAGTTACTTGGGAGAGAAGTTAGGTAAGATATTTTTGAATATGTAACTACCTTTGAACCCTATAAAAAGGCTTCAAGGGTAAGAAGAAAAAGGGGGGAAGGGGGTAAAGACATCATACTTCGGAGAAGACACTTGATACATCACACTTTGGGAAGGCTACTAGCTAGTACTTGGGCTCTCACTTGGAGACATACTTTGAGTCTTGAGAGAAGAGCATTTGTATAAAGAAAGTGTGAAAGATTGCTTGTAAGATGACTTGCTAAAGAAAATATTTTAGCCTCTTTGTCATGGTCCTGTGAGTTATGTTTTTT
>MNCI01016822.1:24504-54235 GCA_015680685.1 Gnetum montanum | reverse complement strand
TGGATGATGGGGGATGTTGTGCACTAGTGAGCTAGAGTCAATTTTTCATTTGAAATTGCTAACTGGAAGGTATTATAGGGGTAAGTCTAAGAAAACATATTATGAATTTTTAAAGTAAATCACTCATGTCAAGGCCAAAAATACTTTAAGAATACTTCTAATTAATCATACTAGTCAGTTAAAGTACTAATGGGGTTGTTATTGTAGATTTTTTGATTCTACAATCATAATAAATTAAGAACTTGATATAACTAAGAGTATGAGTAGGGTATCAAATTGTTGCCCATTTATGAGAATATTCTAGTAATTCCAAACCCTTGATTGATTATAGATGGTCCCAAAAAGAGAAGCAC
Source organism: Gnetum montanum (assembly GCA_015680685.1). Lineage (NCBI taxonomy): Eukaryota > Viridiplantae > Streptophyta > Gnetopsida > Gnetales > Gnetaceae > Gnetum > Gnetum montanum. Next base: position 53,882 of record MNCI01016822.1, on the reverse strand, counting down.
AAGGAGAACTCCCATGACCTGTAAGCAAAAGACCATGATGCCATGGAAGAGAACAAGTAAGTAAGAAAAATCCACAAGCAAAAAAAGGAGAGTAAGAAGCACAATCCTTCAAAATTCATCAACAAACTCCTACCATAGAGAAATCTACTCAAGCAAAAGTGGATGTTCCACCAGTGCCTATCTAGGGACAACAACTTACATTGTCACTTGTATGCCTTCAACCTATTCAAGAAAAATCCATCATGTTGATAGTATTTATGGAACTTAAATTTGGTTCATTCTTGGAATTTTCTCCAAAAGCTATTAAGTCCCAACTTCAATCATCTTCTACTTAGCCTACTCTAATAAACAATGGAGAATGGTATCTAGGAGAAATGCTTCAGTTTTGGATAATGCTACAGTTAAAATTGAAGGAATGTCAATATCTTACTTAGTTAAGACAATTGCAGAGGTATTGAATGTGCCTAATTAAGGAGAAAACATGGCATAGATATCAACCAAATCTAACAAAGATGCCAAGAAGATATGGTTACAATGAGCATATGGTAAGGAAGATAAAGAATACAACCAATTGATTGCAAAAGAAAAGATGTATTTCAAAAGTGACACTTATCACTTGTTCCCTACTAAAATAGAATCTCTACATATGCAACTAGAGGAAGTGCAATATTAATGGGAAAATTCAATGAAAAGATTGCTCACCTCTACTTCATAGAAATCCAAAGGCAGATCAAAGAAAAGAAGGCAGGGAAGTTAACATTTCCATTCCCTTGCCTTATCTATAAGTTATGTAAATGGGCTGGTATCCAAGGGTATACAAATGATGCATTGAGGATGGTACAAAATGCTTCCTATGCTAAAATTCTCAAGTTAGTGCCTCCCAAAAAGAACCAATTAGAAGAACAACTAGGCACTTAGGAGACTACCCAACACACAAGATAACAATAGTAGCAACCACAAGTTTCACCATCGCTGTCGCAAGATTATAGACATTCAATGAGTCATATATAGCAAATTATTGAAATTATTAGTTGGGGAAGTAGAGAAGAGGCTAATTTATTAAAATTAATTGATAATGCAATTAGGCCAACCATTTCAACCAATCCTACTAGTGGAAAGATATTTTTGCAATCAGCAGGAGAGGCCCAATGGTTACAATAGATTTCTAGGAACATTGCATCATTCAAAGTGGTGCTTGAATTGGGAGAAGAAGCCACAATTGTGGTCATGTTACACCATGATGTAGTAGGAACTATAGAGGTGATCACAAATCACATTAAAAAATCTTTTAATGTACCTATTTTACCACCAGCTAATATTTTTAGAGCCAAAGATGCTCAAATGATAGCTAGTACCTCTATGACTCCTGTAGAACATGAAGATATGTTGGATAGACTATTGCAAATGAGACAAGTTATGACAAATCTATTTAATATTCCTAGTGATATGACTACAATAGAGTTTGAATTGATTGCCACCTAAGTAAAATTAATCATGACCAAAACTAGGGCAAAACATGCTAAGAATGAGTTTCATATAGTACAAGAAGAGCTTGTAGCCCTGATAGCAGAAAAGAGAGATCCAACTTGATTCATAGCACCAAATCAGATAGCATAATTTAGAACTAAGAAAATCAATTTCCCTCTTAAGAGAAACAAAGATATAGAAGATGAGAGAGAAAAGGTAGTATGAAATGCTTTAGTAATTGAAGCCCAATCATATGCCCATGCTAAAGCACTTGGTACCTTATAGAAAGAAAATAAACAACTCTCTATAGATAACATGAAGTTGACCATAGTAGAAAAGTAGAAAATCAGTCTAGAAGAAAGTATTCATAGGTTGAGAGAGCAATTGATGAAGGTCAACTAAGATATGAGCTACCTTGCAAGAGAAAATAGAATTGTCTCTATGGAGGACGTACATGCCATTAGACATAAATCAACTATCGAAATTAGCACATAGTAAAAACAGGGGAAGAAACATGAAATGCTCAAAGAACATTTCTGAGACCCAGTGGGTATGTATAAATAGATAAATGAGAAAGAGATCTAGATGGAAAAGGCCAAAATTAGTTTGATTTCAGCACAAGATCCTAATTGGCACTCGATCTTGGACAACATGGCTTAGACCTATTAAGCGGAAGTAAAAAATAAAAACCTATAGATAGAAGACTTAAAAGAATACATGAAATTAGCAAACCTTTGATATGCTAATTTTGCCATGGTAATAGTAGGTAGGCTAGAAATGAACTAGAATAGCAAGTAGTAGCCACTTATGCTCTATATGAGAAGGAGATTGTAGGTAGAAAAGATTCTCTATAAAACATTTAAGTAGTAAACTTAGAACTAGAAGTAGTCAAGGCTAGCTATCAGGGAAAAAAGGATGTAGCAACGAATCAAGCCAAAAGGTTAATGGACTATCATAAACTTAGAGAAAAAGCTAGATCTTTTGAAGAAGAGCAACGACAATGTGCGATGTGGTACGTTAAAGCTAATAAGATGTTTCTGCAACTACCATGTCCTTGGAACATGCTAAATCCATCAAACATTAGTTCATTAGCATGAATGGTCCATGATCAAAAAATGAAAGAAGAGAAGTAGGTGATTTTGAATAAATACCAATTTAAAAAGCTTGATGACAATGGAAAGAAACCTATGGAAGAGCCACCTCCACCTGGAATAACATCAGGCTACATTCAACTTTGCAAGAACTTTTTTTTCATTTTTTTGGTTAAAATTTTCATGTCATGTATTCATTTTTGTAAAATCTACTACGACACTAGAGAGTCATATATATAGAAGTTAGTGTCATGTAGATCTACCTCCTAATTTTGTATGGAGCTCCATCCTTATGTTGTTTTAACTTAAGGACAAGTTTTGAGTCACTTGTGGGGGTATGATAAATCCAAAAATTTCAAGTCAATGATATCATAGTTATGATATTTTATACACGTTATCGTATCTCAGCATACATTATTGTATAAATGATATCACAAGGTGCATGGTAGCCTATATAAGCAACACTTGGATGCACAGATCTATAGTAGATTTGATAGCCTAGTAATAGAACTCTTTTATTTTGTTTTCTTGAATTTAATACTTAGAAGTTTATGTCCATAGTATGATGTTTTGTAATTAAATGGAATGTTTATTTGAGTGTGATATACTTGGACACATTGCATGATCAGCAATAAAGATCGAGAATACTCTACATCATTGTTTTATATTTGTAATTAGTTTACTATTTACTATTTTCATAGTTAATGTTTACTATTAGTTGTAATTTACTTTTAATGTCATTAAGCAGAATGAGTATGACTGATCTCGAGCACATAAGTGTAACTACTTGGTTACCCAATAGTACTATCACTTGGTACACCCAATAGTGTAGTACTTGTTAATCCTAGTAGTAGCTACATGAAGTCCAAGGTATAATTTATAAGGGGCCATTAAATATCACAACCTCCTTTGCATTCTAAGATGCTCTAATTCTCTATTGAAGTTTTTGGAAAGCTTCATCTCATGTGAGGTCTAGGTTGAGAATGGTAGGGTTGGAGAGATGGGCTAGCAACTCCACAACTTCGATAGCTAACCATTTGTTTTTAATGGTGGCTACTTGTACTTGGGTGTTGGTAATGATGATTTTTCCCTTTATCTTTATCAACTATGACTCACTTACTATGATTTCATTTGGGAGATCAAATATCTCTAGAAGTATTTTCTTGGTTCTCACCAATCTTTCCAACACTGCTTTGTGTTGGGTTGCACTCAACCAACAACTTCTTGCTCCTATAGACATTTGAACATCCACCATTACAAAAATATCTATAATAGATGTCATAGGATTATTAAGGGCTTCTACCACCCTATTGATCATCACTTTTGCCACTATCTCTTGTCCTTGTTGTTTCATCACTAGGACAATTGTCCCCTTGCCTTCCTCCAGGTGCACTAAGAAAGTTGTAGTAGTTCCAAAAATTTTAGGGAACTCTTATCTAGGGATGGACACTATAACTTCCTAGGCACTAGGATTCATTCTTGTGGAAGTCAATGTTCTCTATGTTGAGAATTGCAGGGTGGTTTCCTCTAGTAAACTAATGGTCTTGGTGGCCTCATTAAGATGGGTTAATTCTGGATGGTAAACTAATGACTTTCCACCACCTACTGAACCTTGTTATTATTGCAACTACTACTCATAGAGTTTTTGAAGTCTTTTTGTAGTTTCATATGCTTTTGGTGTGGTCTCTTTCATAGGTGGTGGTGATGGTTGCTCCTCTTTTTATAGCTTCATAGCTACCTTATCCTTCATCATTTCCTACCAAGATGTGGTAGGAGCATGGTAGAGTATGTCATTGGCATAGCATGCTATGCATTCCCTCTTGCAAAATTTTTTTGTTAAGACATAGAAAAAGGAGTATCTTCCTTCCTTTTTCATTCTTCTTAAATCACTTCTCTATCTCTAGAGAGATAAGTAGATGAAGGTTGACTAGGAATGTTTCAATTAGAGCACCACATGCATGGGTGGAGAAGGCTGTGACCTTGCTTGACCTCATCGTGGAATTCAAGTGATAGGCTGCGATCTTGAAGTAGATGTGAATGAATCATACTCCTTATGGTCCATCCCATAGCAACATTGTATCCATTCTTTCTTGACTTCCAGGTCCTCCTAAGTTGATATTTTGCCAACGTTGCCTCAATATTAGGCAAACTAAGGGCTTTTCTATGGCCTCAATATGGTTGGTGATGATGATGTCTTTAATTTTAATGAATGCATCTTCCTGCCAATTGTTCTAGAATAGATAAGTCTCTGCCATGCACCGTTCTTCACTGGAGGTGTGAATAGGCCACATGGGAGACACTTATAGTTGTATGTGGACTTCTTTGGATGCTAACTCCAAGAAGGATCCAAAGTTTAGTTCTTGGAGAATTGAATTTTGAACCTCCTTGGTTAAGATCTTTTCTAGGAAATATTTGATTAATGTAACCTCTAGGTTAGGTCTTGGTCTTGATGCCTCATCTTGTCTAGATTGGTTAGTTTTAGTAGTTGGGATCCATTGAATAGAGTCTTGTTCAAGATCCTCCCATAGAGGACTTGTCACATGAGTTTCTTTGACCTCTTTTTCTTGGGGCTGTTGTTGCTATTTTTGGCCTCTTCCTCCTTATGGCTACTTCTCCCTTGATTGGAAAAGTTCTTCCATTAGTGCTTCCCTCTTTGGTACCATCTACGATCACAAACATAACCATGAATTAGTGTCTTTATGTATAACCCTTAGTTCCTTTTTGATACCTTTCTTATTAGATTAGGTTACACTTAGGTTCACTTGTGATCTTGGTAGGTTCATTAATTTATTCATTAGCTACCATAGTTTTTTTCTAAGGTTTAACTTTGTTTGAACTAGTATTTTAATATTATTTTAATAGTTAAACCTTAGAAAGCTAGAAAGTTTTCAAAAAATCTTCTATCATAAACCAAAGGTTTGTGGTCCCATGATGTAAAACTTACCTTTAGTAGCTAGGAAATTGAAGAACAAGGTAACAAGCAAACAATTTGGAAGTTATGATGCTTGGAAGGTCTATTGGACTTAGAAAATGGGAAAAAATCCTCCTATGTTTGATTGAAAATGTGAAAAACTAGCTAAGTATTTTATGCATATTTATAGTATTTTTTTCATGCATTGATGAGGATGTGTTGATGCATCTACCTACATCAACAAGGATGCATTGATGTAGTTATTTGTAGTAATTTTTCAATTAAAAAACTAAGTATTTTGGAAGAATTTTTGGATGAAATGAGAGTGTAAAGGAAGCTAGAAAAGCCTAGAAGTATGTAAAAACATGGATGAGGGCATGAGATTGCTTGGAAAGCAGAGATTTGGAAAGAAATAATTAATATGCCAAGGTGTTGCAAAACCAAATGTTTATGAGATTTTATGATAGGATTGATTGCAAAATGATCAAGGGTAAGAGGTTTAACTAAACATGACTAAGAAATATACAAGTGGATCCTCCCTAGAGTAGGCTCATGCCATTAATACCCTTGCATGCCCTCATACAAAGGAGTTCATAGGCCCCAAGGATGATGAAGGATCATTAGTCATTATAGATCAAATTCATGGGAGAAGTTGTTAAAGGATTATGACATACCAAAATAGACATAATAATTGGTCATGATAGGAGGTAGTAAGGTGGTTGATGACAAGAGTAGATGGATGGGAGAGAGAAAATGAAATGTAGTCTCACATCCTGATCACATGAAGTCCATGTGGTAGGTATAATTAAGATGACTGAATACTATTTCATCCTTAGTCAGAACCAAGTCCATATACTTGTAATGACTTTTTATTGTCATATTCAAACTATCCAACCCATAATAGTTGATGACCATGACCAAAGGTTAGCCACCACTCCAAAAAAAAGAAGAAAATAGAAGTAGGTAGATAGGAAGGACCTTAGTTAGATGGGTTCCTTTAGGCATGGATAACATGTGTTTCTAGCCCCATAACTAGCGCTTGTGGCCCATTATTGTGTCTAAGGGATGTGCTTTAAATTCCCATGTGTGTTTTTTTCATGGGAATAACACCATGCAAAGACATGCTTCTTATTATTGGTCAATGGAAGGAGTGGTAAGAGACTAATAAGGATACCCATAAAAACTCAAGAAGGTAGTTGGGTAGATAAATCTCCTTGAAGCCACATCCTTGTCCTTTCCACTTGGTTTGTTCCAAGTTTGTTAACTGTCAAAGTCATTGATTCTTTATAAATTGTAATTAGAAAATAACCTCATGCTGTCAAGATGAAAAATCCTATAGAATTAAGAGGAATGGATGGATGATGTGGACTCACTACATGATACCATTTAAAAATTAATGCTTCATTAATTAATGTCATAATCTGAAAAATAAATCTAGTCATTAATAATCAATCCAAATATTCGTACAGTTTTAAATGAACTTCCAGTAGTAGTAGCTATGGCAAAAATGCAAGATTCTTGATGAATAAGAGAGAAGAAAAATAACATGTAAGGAAAAATAAACAAGGGAAAAATATATAAAATACATTGTAAAATATTCAAGAAAAATAAAAATTTATAAAGAATAGTGTAAAATAAAAAATTTAAAAAATTGAGCAGCTATCATAGAATCTTAACATGGATTGCCATCTTTCCCATGACTAACTTGGAAGGACGAGATTTGAAAGATAGAATATGCTTGGTTATTGATTGAGGTGTTTGTGCCACTAGTTATTCTTGATTTAACGAAAGGTTTCACTTATTGAATGTTGACTAAAAATTTCTTTTTGGGCTAGATGTGTGGTAAATTTTCATGGTTCCAGATGGAAAAGTTGCATGGATAATATAAGGTCATTCCATAGTGTTTGGAATTTTTTTATTTGTGGTATGTGCATGGGATTATAATAAAGAACCTTATCTCCTAGTTGGAATTTAACTTCCCATATTCTTAAGTCATGATGTTGTTTGGTATGTGCCTTGTGTACTTTGTTCATAGATAGGGCTACTAATCAGTTCTTGTCTAGTACATTTAGTGTCATTAACCAGTCTCTTTGTGCTAGACTCAAATTAAGGTCAAGTTCATAAGTTTTTCAAACTGTACAAAGATCTAATTCGATTAGAAGCATTGGAATTTTCTTGTATACTAACTCATAAGGGGAATAACTGATAGAAAGTCTCCAAGTTGACCAATAAGCCCATAGAGCATCATTGCATTTTGTGCTCTATTCTTTCCTATATTTGTTAACTACACAGGTTATTATTCTAGTTATTTCCCTATTTGTGACTTCTACTTGACTATTAGCTTGGGGGTGGTATGAAGTTGTAAGTTTGTGTTTTATCTACAAGTGTTGCATTAGTTTCCAAAAAGTTGCACTTGTAAAATGTGTTTCATTATCAAAAATTAGTGCCTTTGGCATACCAAACCTATTTATCACATTTTGTTATACAAACCATGTTGTGGTAGAAGATGAATAGTTGGTAATAGCAGTAGCTTCATCTCATTTTATACAATAGTCAACTGCTACAATGATGTACACCTTTTCATTGGACATGGATTTGATGGACCCCATGAAATCAATGCACCAAAGATTGAAAGGCTCCAATGGTTGAATCCATTATTATGGTCCTTCCATCCATACAGTCATCCCTCCATCTCATTGGTAATCCTCATATGAATGAAAGAACTAATGAGTATCCCTAAAGATGGTTGGCCACTAATATCCTTCCATGAGGATTTTAATGACCATCCTCATCTCAACATAATGGCCTCCATAAGGATCCTTGTGAGAATTTTGGAGGATTCAAAATTCATTATTGTTGGGCATGTATCAAGCCATCTATGTAAACCTTATAAAGGTTGCACTAGATCTCCATATAGTGTTTGGTTTGGTGAAGAAATTGTTATTTCTTCCTAGTATCCCATTCCTATGGAATCTCTTGGGTTAGTAGATAGGAGCAGAAGTTTTTGTACTAATTAGTACCTTCAAAACTTTGCATTTTAATAGTTTTAGCAAAGAGGAGTTCATATGGAAATTAATCAAATAAACGTCCTTAATCCTATTTATTTTCCCATCATGAATGAGAAAAGTCGTTAGCAATCACATTTTTGATTCTCTTTCTATCCACTATGGTGAGATTGCACTCCTATAGAATCACTAGCCATTATATGATACAGGGGCTCATTGTTAGTTTGTTTATGAGGAACTAGATAGCACTATCATCTGTGTGCATAAAAAATTGATATCTAACCACATAGTACCTAAATTTCTCTAAGGCCTACACCACCAATAGAAGCTCTTTCTGTGTAGTTATGTACTTTAATTGTTCCTCCACAATGCTTCAACTTGCACAATGAATGTAGTAAGGACATTTTTTTATCATCCAATTATGTAAGCACATCTTCTAGGACATAATTAGATGCATTATTCATAATGTAAAATGACCTAGACTAGTTGGGCACATGTAGAATTGAAGTTTTTATAAGCTTTTATTTTAACTCTTAAAATGCATTCTCGCATTTTTTGGTCCAAGTGAAAGATGCATGCTTCTTTATTAACTTCACCAATGCTTTAGTGATTTTTAAAATGTTCTCAATGAAGCACCTATAATAACCAGTGTGGCTAAGGAATGACCTAACATATTTTACCATTTTTGGTTGCTTCGTAATTCCTTGGATGACCTGTACTTTATCCAAGTCCACCTCTATCTCTTTTCTTGAAATTCTATGCCCTAGTATAATGCCCTCTTGGATCATCAGATGGCTCTTTTGCTAGTTGAGCTTTAAGTTTGTCTCCATCTAGTGTTGATGCACTTACTCAAGATGGTCAAAATCTTGCTTGAATGTGGCACCATAGGTAGAGAAGTCATCCATAAATACTTCTATCCTACTACCAATTTACTATTGAAATATGTTGAGGACTAATTATTGGAATGTAGTGGGTGCATTACATAGGCCAAATAGCATCTTTCTGTATGCAAAAGTTCCCCAAGAACTTATAAATTTAGTTTTGGCTTGGTCTTCTAGTAAAATCTATATTTGGTTATAGCCACTATAACCATCCAAAAAATTGTAATAGCAATGCCTTGCTATGGTGTCCAACACTTGGGCAACAAATGGCAATGGAAAGTGATCTTTGTAAGTCACCATGTTTAGTAGTTGAAATTCTATATAGATTCCCCATTTTCCTCCTTTCTTTGGAAAAATGATGAATGGAATAATCCTTTCACTATCTACAATTTGGTAAATGAACCTAGCCTTGAGGAGTTGTTCAATCTTCTCTTTGATAACCTACTTCAATTTGGGGTTCAACTGGCGATGTGGTTGCTTCTCTGGCTTGATGGAGGAATTTGTATAGATACGATATTGGCATATTCATGGATTTATTCTTGTAAGCTCATGATATAACCAAGCAAAGGTTGTTGGCCATTTGTTCATCACATTTAATAGCTTGTATTTTTTTTAGAGCAAGTCTGGCATAGATAATTACTAGCTTACCATTGTTTAGAAAGACATATTCCATCATTGTTAGTAAAGATTTTAATTCAAGGGGCTCTTATTTGAATTTCTCAAGGATCTCTAGCTCTCCCCAATTCATGTCACTTTATGTGTGGGAGAGTTGGTGATGGAGTTGCTCCATTTCATCCATGTTCTCAACATAAGTACTTGTGAGGCTCTTGGATGGTTTCATGCACATAGTGGGTTCAGCTTGGTCATCTGTTATCTACCATTGGATACTTTCTTGTTTTTCTGCTACTACATATAGGTCCTTTCCAACTACTACTACTTCGGAAAATTGAATACATGCATGAAGTAATGTATCCTTAATTATCCATAGTTTCTACAAGCAATGACATCCTATGTCACTGTATGTAATGCATGGAACCCTCTTCTTCTTGACTTTGCAAAATTCATTCTCCTTGGAAATTTCTAAGGAAAGGTCTTGGATCCTCATCTTGGCATCGATCGTACTTAGTCATGCTCTTTCCACAATGATAGGGAAGCTCCGCTCACAATTTTTCACATGGATCATAAGGAAATTAGCAAGATAGAACCACCCATAGATGGTGATCACAATGTCCTTCACTAGCCCAAGAGGGATAGTCTTTATTCAATCTATGATTGCATGGGTTAGCATGATAGTGTGGATCTGGGAAGATATTTAGCTTAAATATGGTTTGGTAGTATTTTTAGAGGTAGAGATAGTAGGGTTAGTAGCCATGGAAATTTTCAAGGGCTTGGGGGGGCTATTGGTTCTAAAGAATGATCTCTTATAAGGATTTGGTTTAGGACCATTCATATGGATATTAAATTATAGATTTACCAGTCTTACATCATTTTGTTGTTATGGCTATGTGTGGATTTCACCTTGTATAGATGGAGTAGGCAGCAATAGAGTGATTGGTTATAGTGCAGGAGTTGACAAGTGCTAAGGAGGAAGAAAGGAAAAAGGGGTCTCCCCCTTAGAGAATGTGCTATGTAGTATTTCCAAGGTTAGTAGTGGTAAGGGAAGGAGGCATGGCTAGAGGAGTCACACCAAGATGCAAGCTTTTGGACATAATATCCATATGGATCAAGTTTCCTATAGGGATACTGCTATCATAGAGGTGGTATCTCCCATGACTGTGGGTGTTTCCATTATTGATATTGCTTCTACGATTAAGGTGGTGCTCTACTTGGGTAACAAATTTGTTGGTGGAACTATTGCCTATAGTTACCTTGTAGATGAGGCAACTACTTGGGTTCTTGCTGCTATGCCAATCTAGGATTTAAAGTGTACATTCTAGAATTTGCAACCTCTTCTATTGTTGTAACTTTACCCTTGTTTTTGTAATAACCTTGCTCTACATCCTTTTTCTTCTTTTTTGTTCTCTATTCCCTTGGTCTCTTCTTTGCTCTACAATATTTAGAGTTTTTTGAAGCTTCTCATCCAAGAAGTCTCACATCTTATCCACCTTGGTTAGTATTTTAGTAATAGATTTTTGTATCAACAAGGTTTTCTTTGCATCACTTTATCAAGGGATGCTTCCTTCTTAGGGTCACATAAACACACCTCCTTTTTTAAATGAAGGGGCTCCTGTTGTACTCTTTTGTACTTTCACATTTTTTGAGCTCTTCTTTTTCTTTAGCCACTTGATCTATTAACCTTTGAATTTGATGGACCAATAAATCAAAAAGGCTTCCTTAGGCATAGATCCCAAGGATTTTCCTTATTTCATTTTTAAGCCCATCTATGATATGACAAAGTTGATTCCTAGGAGTATCCATGGCTTGGGCATTAATGTAGAAGAGAATAGTACCTACCCAAGGCTACATCTAAAGACTCATAATTACCTTATTTCCATCCTTGGATATGTCACCACAGGGTAGACACTCTAGAGTACATTTGGTATTTGTCATTAAAACGTTCTAACATAGTACTCCATCAGCGAATAGATTCTAGTTCTAAGGACCAATAGCATCTTTCAGCTTCCTTGACAAGTGTCTTTGGGAATAGCTTCAACTTTTACCATTTTTTCTCTATGTTTTGTAATGCGCAGGCATCATGAAAGGCTTGAAGATGATTTTTTGGATTTGAGTTGTATTCCCCTTCAAACTTGGAGATATTTTTCATATTCAACCTCTTAATTCAAGTATCTTTCAAGTATCTTCTAGGTATTTTCACTACCTTTGAGATGTTAAAGATGTTTTAGGTAGCCAGCAAAGGCTCAGCATAACCATGATAATCATAGTGATCCTTGTCATGGCCATGATGTTTGTGATGAGTCCGACTATGCCTTCTTTTGTAATGATGCTCCTCCTCTTGTGTTTGTCCTTGCTTCTATTCTCAATCATCCCATCAAGACATGTGTTCATTTCTATCCCACCAATCATCTCTATCCTAATCTTGACTAATCCTCCTTTTGTCTTAGCTTCTCTTCCCCTTGTAGGAGTTTGAGAAAGAATATGAAGAGGATGATGAGGGTAAAGAACAAGGGAAACTAGGAGAACGATGCCTGCTAGTTCCTCTCCTTTAGTTGCTACCTTGATTAGCTTGTTTTTCTTTCTCATCTTCTTTGTACTTGTCATTATCCTTTTTCTTTAATATTTAGCTTAGATTCTTATCCCTTAAGGCCCCCTGGTCTTGAGAACTAGTCTTACCCTAAGGGTCATGTGATCATTTTCTTCCTAACTCTCACTTGTGTATGTTCTTACATATGGTTAAGTGTGAGTTAAGACATATGACATTTTTTTTATTTGTATTTTTATATTTTTATCTTAAGTTCTAGGTAGAAAGATGAATAATTTTTTAACTATTTTAACTACCTAATTTTTCTAAAGGCTAACTATCATAATGTAATAGTTATTCCCACTTTTTGTACACATCCTGAACTAGTACTAACACCTTTGGGTTACCAAGTAATGATTACTAGGTGTGCCAAATGATCACTACTAGGATTACCAAGCATTGTACATTATTATTGGATTAGTCATACTTATGTTTTCATGATTAATTACTTTAATTATTATAACATGAAATTTGAAATGCATTTAAAGTAAAATGTTGGTAAGAAAGATTTAAGCTAATATGAGTGCTACAATGATTGTCAGAGATGTTGTCTTTATTATCATTCACATCAAGGTGTTCAAGTACATGATGCTCAAATAAAGATCTGTACAATTTCTTTGATTCACACTGTAGGCACTCAGAGTGAAAATATTCTAACTCTAAAGAAAAATATATAAAAGCTTTGCTACACTGTGGACTTAACTTGCTATAAATGTCGTTGGTGCATGCATTTATATAGGCTTTACTTCATCAGCATCAATGCATCTACAAGGATGCATGTGATCATGCATCGACAGGGATATGTCAACAAGGCTACATCAATGAGGCTACATCAACACATGTGCATCAATGCAACTAATCAAACTATGCTTCATTAGTTACTATCTAGTTGGTTGCCTCAAGAATCAACTTTAAATTGAATGTCCAAGGTGTAGCAAAAACCCTTTACAAAACCAAGGAAAATGAATTTTAAAAATCAATCCCAAAAGCCTCCAACAATAAAAAAAAAAGTTAGCCTCTTGTTCCTTCATAAAAGCTTTCAAAAATCACTAAAAAAAACTATCATGTTTAGTCCAAATGATAAGGTAGAAGTAGCCCAACATAATATCTTCTCTCATCCTTTCCTCTACTCCTCACATATCAAACTAACATAGTCTTTTCTCTCTTGGAAAAAGGTAAAAATGAGAGAAATCCATTCTCTATTTATAGAATGAAGGCTACCACAAGACTTGGACATAGACTTGTGTATAAAAGATTACATAATGGGAGAAGACTAGATAATCCATTCCCAAAAATTCCTTTTTTTATTAGTGTCATCATTACTAAACTTGTACAAGTAAGCTCTTTTGAGGAGGCAGACATTTAGAGTGATACTACTCAAGAAAGCCACATGCCCCCATTAAATGACTCCTTTAACCTTTTTCAAGACATTATTATGAAGTTGACAACTAGCATATTAAAAAACAGTTATCACTATAATCATGTTATAAAGTATACATCATCATCCTGCATTGATCTTTTTTGTGGATCCATCTTTTCAAAATTTTTAGTCACATTTAATTTATAAGCTATGAAAGGTTCTAGTTCATTTTTGAGTCTTTTAACCATTTTCCACATTTCCTATAATTTCTCTTGTAGCAAAATGGATTAAAAAGTGCATTAATGGAGAATGATGTTTGGATGTTCCTTTTAAGAAATAAACTTATGTAAGGAAAACCTAAGAATGATAATCGTTGGTCTTCCAATAATTTTCTTCACTACTTTTGCATAAGGCCATATTTATTCATTGTTATTAAATTCTTAAACAAATTTGGAAGACATAGTGCAAGCTTAGTAAATATTGAAATTACAATCATATTAAAATTTCAAAAGATATGTTGTATAAAATTATCTTATGGTGGTTTACTTTAATGAAGGAGCTTGATCTACTAATGCATCTACATTATGTATCACTTGAAGCAAATTTGGTATCACTATAGTTTCTTATCTTCATATGCATGATAGATGGATTACTTAAAAAATTTTGAAAAATTAATTTTTAGTCTTGAAAATTTATATAAAGTTGACAATAGTTTGTGTTAGCCTTTTCCAAATATTTTTTAGAAGTATGGTAGATATGTTTTTCCTTTTAATTCAAAATTTACTTATGAGATTATTACAAAAAATAATTTTATTCATAAAAAATTCAATAAGGCATAGAAAATGAAATTATCATTGCACTTTTGGATGAGGAAAATGAAAGATATTTGGATAGCTCCTACATTTCCTAAAATTTGTATTTTTTTTATAGTGCCTTATTCATCAAGGTTTTCTTATCGACACTCATCTTAAAAATATGATAAATGTTTCTCATTAATGTTCTATTTGTAAAAGTGAAGATTTGTGTGTTTTTTTGAGTGTTCTATTGCTCAACATGCTTGGAAATGGACATCCAAAATTTATAACAACTTAAAAAAAACATTAATGAAGTCATTCTTGGTGAGCCTACTTTGCCAACTTCTCATTTTTTCCTTTGGACATGTCTTTGACTACTTCTCTACTCTATTTGGATGTTTCTTTGTTTAGTTATTTTCTAGCAAGAAGGGCATAACTATGATCTCTCTTTAGGAGTCAAATACCATATTCTCAAAGATATTGCTTTTCAGCTACAACTTTAAGAAAAAATGTTCCCAGTCAAAGCTGAACGATTAATTTGTTTTCTATAATACTAATTTGTTTTTGTTTTGGAGGTTCAAGGATGAAAATATTTTAGCTTTTTTATGATTTGCTCTTTATTTTTTATTGATATATTCTTCTATCTCTAGAAAGAGTTTTTCCCCGTAAGTACTGTGGTTACCGGTGGACCCGCCGGGAGGGGTGAGGGCTTCCTTCAACTATTCCCACGATGGAATCCTTTGATCAATTATGAAGGGCTGCATCACATCAAGATGGATCAAATAATCCATTGGGTTTACATTTAAATATTATCTTTATAAGAAATCCTTTAGTAAGAAGTGAAAACCCATTAGGATGCTTCTAAATAAGGATAATATTTGATTCTTTCCTACCTTAGAGAAGAGGATTTTTAGTATTAGTTGTAAGAATAAAAACTTGAAAAGAGATCCTCAAACTATTTGGTTTTCTCTTTGGAATTTTTGTTTAATGTTCTCATGTCCTCTTAATTTTTTAAATATAATTATTCATTTTTGGGGATCCAACACCCCCTATAATTAGTAAAGTAAGAATGAAATTGCACCTTCTTTGAGTTGAAATAGGAAGATAGAATAATAAGAAACATGAAGATAGAATATGTTGCCTGGGTTTACTATAATTAGTAGAATATGAACAACATGTATTTTTTTCATGAAAAATTCTAGTCATTATATTAAGTTGGGTTGGAAAATGCTTATCAAGCTATTAAAAAAATTGGAGGGGATAGCTCCCTCCCTCATTACTCAAGGCATGAGCTAGCAAGAATGGCCACAAACAATTCCACTACCAAAAATACTATTATACTAGATAACAAGACCACAAAATAAACATACCATTAAGGTCTATAGGAAGATGACACTTGTCATTAGGCCATCACCTGAGAGTCACAACCCATCTTTCTTCTTATTGTTATCCTCCTTCACATATGTACTCAAGTCCTCATGGTTTTTGAAGAATAGTAAGTGAGCACATATTAGCATCCTGGTGAAATGAAAGAACTCTATTGTGGCCCAGGCATCAAGAAATGAGGCATGGATGTCAACATGTCCCTTCCCAAATTTCCACATGCCAATGGATTAGAGGAAGCTTTTCCCCCTCAAGATACTCTTCCAAACCTTCGATGACCATATTCTCAAGTTCCATATAGTCCCATATTCCATCCATATCAATTGAATTCAAGGCTTGTTCCCACCTTTCCACGTCTTTCATGCAAGTTTCCTAGTCAAGATGAGCACTTGAAGCATAGTTGGTCTAACGCCACATCCCTTTGCTATTATTGACATCAAGCATCTCTCCCATTTAACCAAATGTTATTGACACTACTCCCTAGTGCTTACCTAGAGAAAGTGATGGATAATTTGATTAATGCAACTAGATATTCATTTTGGTGAGGTGAATACCATTGAAAAGTAGATTGAAATCACCAAGAAAACTAACTTAGCAAGAGTTAGCTTTTCAATAGATAAGAGGAGTGTTCCTTTCCAGATTGTCATCTCCCTATTAATTCTAAGTAGTTACTATCACATGTTTCATGTCTTCCTTTTTACAAAACGTGGTTGATCCAAATAGGTTGAGGAGAGTTATCCTGAAGCACATCTTAGGAATTGGGTAATCTTTAGTAACTAGGGCTAGGAACATCCAACCTAAAATAGCTCAATTTTTCCCAAACTAACATGAAGTCCCATGGTCATTGCAAGTGTATCTATTGCTCTCTTAATCTTTGAGGCATTCAAGGCTAAGACCTTAAAGAAGATGATCATGTTGTTAGCATACTCAAGGGATTGAAGGCCCCAAGGAATTATCCCTACTAGATGAAGATAGTGGTAGAGGTTCTTTGCCATAATGAGGAAGAGGTAAAAAGAGAGGAGATTTCCCTATTGAAGGCCCTTAGTAGGCTAGAAAAAAATTAGATTATTATCCATTTAGGTACACTTGGAATCTAGTAGTCTAGAGGATATATTTGGAAAAAAGGTAGAAGTGATTCAAGAATCCTAGCTGCTAAAGAGTAAATTAAAGGAATTTTTATCCCACTTTGTTTTAAGCTTTAGCTAGATCTAATTTTATGAAAAAAAATGTCCTCTCTCTAGGTCATGATGTACTACAACAACATTGTTATTGATTTGTTGTTTTGGGATGAAGCTTGATTAGCCCTCCTTAATGAGGTGGAGAAGGATGGGTTGTAGATGATTCATCAAAATTTTAGAGAAGACTTTTTAAATTCTATTACAAATGCTAATATGATAATCATTCATAGGTGTCTTCACTTTGTCTGTTTTAAAGATGAGAATAATTGTTGTATTATTCTATGCTTTGGAGAAGGTTCCTTGTGTCAAGCTTGATAACATGATGGCTTGCATGTCATATCTAATGACATCTTAATAGGTATTCTAGAACTCAAAACTACATCCATATGATCCAAAATATTTTTTGGTTGGAGTAGTGAACATCGCATTCAAATTTCTTTCCTAAAGGGATGGTGAGCCACTCCCAATCCTCCATTGTAAGGTTTTAGGGAATGAGGTTCTTTAGCGAATTAGAGATACTTATGAAAGAAGGCTATCTTTGGCATGAGGTCCACTCAAGTATTCCTTCTGAAAGAAATGATGGATTTCTTCCCTCCACATTGGTTTACAACAGTATGAAAGAAGCATGTATATTGGTCCCTTGCTATAAGATAGTGTGCCTTCTCCCACTGTTGCTAGTAAACTTCCTTCTCTATAGTTAAGTGTCTCTCTCATTTATCTTCTTATACTAATTTTATCATAAGCTAATGTTACTTGAAGATTTCCTATGTCCCCTCTTCAGCTCTAGCCATGTCTTTAATGGCCACAAGAACCATAGGGGACCAAATCTATCTCTAGTGGCACATGCAAAACTATTGAAAGTCCTATAGGTTTTGTAGCATTAATCCATAGCCATGATTCATGCCTGTCCCTTACATCTATACTAACTATTCTCAAAATTTTGAGTTCCCAAGAAAAATGTTCTTGAAATGGAATGGTTTAACTTGCCTAGTGGGGAATCCCTAGGTACACAAAATCTATTGATGATTAGACCATAGTCAAAATAGCAACTTACTAGTGGAATGATTTTATAGTCACACATGATAAGGGAGAAAAACCTTTTCTAGAAGTAATCCTTGTGAGCCATCTAGATCCTCCAAGTGTTTTCATGTGAAATAGACTAATGAAATACAAATCTTTGTCATGTGCCCTTACAAATTCATCTCTTGAAAAAACTCTTCTTTCATGTGATCCCTTCTATTTCCATATTTATCAACCTATGTCTAAACCATGTTTCAATCCCCACCACAAATCCATGGCTTCTCCCTAATCAGTTGAGAAATCTTTTACTAGAAATCTCCATTCTGATTCATGAGAACTAGTTTGTAAATATTGAGAATCTTGTTTCCATTTATGGCTATGCCCCAAAAATTGTACTCATAGGTTACTTTCACAAAGTTTAGATGAGCATGTCATAGGTAGGCCAATCCTTCACTTTTGCCTATCATTAGCACTAGGGAAACTAGCCATCCATACCATCCTTTGATTCAAAACATATTCACTTTGGTTTCCTGCAAAAAAATAATGTTAGGATATTTTATTTCAGTATACTTTTTTAAATACTTAATCTTCCTTAGTGTTTGAATTCTAGCATAATTCCATGTTGCAATAATCATTAATATATAGGTGGTGATGTTGAGGCCCTAACCTATTTATGTGTTGTCTATTGCATGATTGTCCCATAAAGTATTTGTGCACATTAGACAATGTTTAGCAAGGTTTTTTGGCTTCTATATACAATATTCTCCTTCTCCTAGTCTTAGCTAGTTAGTTGATTAGGTTTATTTTGAAAGGTAAATTTCACCAAAGGATCTAGGTTAAATAGGCTCATCACAAGCTCTTTTTCTTGGTGCTATTGCTTTTGCCTACCTATATTCTAAGCTAGGGTTTATTGTGATGTTTGCGCCTGTTCAGGATTCTATTGCTAGTGTTATTTTCTATTTTCTTTTTAGTCTAGAAGATTTTCCACCTTATATAATTTGTAATAACCACCCTCTAAAGATCAATATAATTTTTTTCTAATCCTTTTAAAACATGGGGTTATACTTACATTAGCAACTAATATGGATGTGACTCATATAATGATGGGTCAATTAGATGGCCTATGTACCTCATTTCCTCATTAGACTTAACAAGTTTTTGATGGGATGAAACCTTGTTGCTTTTCAAAAATCTAAGGATTGATGAATCTATTGCATATCATCTATCTTTATCAATACTATGATGCCTTAAAAATGAGCATTGACTAGGATGATGGATAATGTTTTTGATTCCTTGAAAATTTAGAAAACATAAAATATTTGAGTGACTCACTTGTTTCAAGTTTCCTTTTACAAGTAACACTAACAAATGTGGTGGGATGTACTCTTAAGCCTCCACTATGTTTCCATCAAACAAGAGTATTTTATCTATAACAAGCTTGAAACAATGGCTGGGAATAAAGAATGTATAGGTTTTAATAACTTTTCCCATAAAATGTGGTATTGCATCCCCTCATTGAAGGTCATCTAACTCAAAGAATTGAATCACCATTTGGCCATTAATTAGGTTATCTTTGCGTTTTAAACTACAAAAACAAGGCTTGGTTCAGTCATTATTTTTGGACTACACCTAAATATATCTTTAAGGTACATGATTAAGGATCATACATGAGGTGGGTACACACTTACGTACGGCACCTGCATCATTGAAAATCTTCAAGTGTTGTGCAACTCAACCCACTTGGGACAAATGGCTTAAGATATAAAGTTGAAGTAACCATATGTACTAGTAGGATTTGATAGTGGTGTTCATTTCCACATCTAGGGTAAGATGTATGAAAAATAAATAAATAATGTAACCCATCCATCCAAGTTATGATGATGAATATATTATTATTAAAATGATCAGTTAATGATTCCTAAAAATACTATATGCTTCACACAATGCACACCGATAAAATGCGTCATCCACCTAATTACTAGTTATGAGTTTAGGTGAATTGATTATCCTATGGCCCAAAGGGTTTTTAATCATAATTCATGTGGGTTCATTTTATGGAAAGAAAATAAACATACATGATCACATCTATTTTCTTTCTTTTTTTTTTGCAAAATTAAAACAATATAATTGCTGATAAACAAATGGGGTTAGCATACTGAAATAAGAATAAATAAATAATATTTTACTTTACATGAAAAAATATAACTATGATAAAATGTATAAACCATTCATTATTTAATAAAATAATTTCTTCAAGGAGACTTCAAGGCTTCCAAGATCCAATACCCACATCATACAATTGAAAGAAGTAACTATGCATCTCAATTATATTTTAAATGCCATATAAGAAGTAGCTTACATCATATAATGGAGAAAGTTACAATAGTTAGATTTACTTCTCATGGGAAATTCAACCAATGTTTTCCTTCAATTTTAGGCATTCTAAGTTTGGCAAAGAAATCTTGAAAGTAGGACTTAAATTTCTAGTAATCAAATCTATGTTTGGTAGAAGAAGAAGGGATTGAAATAAATATGGAATCATAATCATCAACACTATTCATGGGAGTTGGGATTTAAGAAGGATTTTTTTTCTTTCTTTCTCAACCTAAGATATTTTTCAAGCTTCAAAATATCTATAATTAGGACATGAATCTTGGGAAATAGATTACAATTCATTTAAAAATAATAATAAGTGTAATTTTTCTTTTTATTCTCGGGATATAATAGTGAATGGGTAGTCTTTATTATCTTTTCCATTAAAAAGAGAGACAAAGGGTAGAATTTATAAATGACTAATGTCATTATCATTATTACTATTCACTATGAAAATAAAAAATGGTGCATAGTAAATAATAACGACAAAAGATAATAATCTCTCTACTTCCAATAGATATCATTATAAAAATTAAAAATCTAATTGTTAAGGTATACAAATAACAAAATTCCATGTTCTCTTAGGCTAAATGTAAAGAAAATGAAACAATAAAATATGATATGTACTAAGCCTGAACATAATGATTGATTAACATGGTTTGAAAATTTGAAATCTTCTTGATTAAAGTTTCTAGCCTCATGTTTTCACATTGAAAGAGTTGTAGGCTTGAATAGAGGACCATTTAACAATGAATTGGAACATGCCAACTCTTTTTAAACCTCTTAAAACTAATTCAATAATGCTCAAAAGAAAAAAAATATGTGCACTTAGCAAAAGATACCAAAAATCCTCAATATGCATAGCTTATTTTTATTTTTAAATGAGTATTCAATGGACCCTTTGGTCATCTAGTTGTGATACACCAAGTCTTTTCAGCCCTACAAAATTTTGTAGCCCACACAAGAAGAACACCAAGGTTGGATAAGGGCTAACATGATCAAGAATCTCAAAGAACTAAGTCCTTGTAGCCCATACAAGAGATTACTAGCTGTAGTGTCTAAAAGTTTAGTGCTAGAAACCCAAAATTTCAAGATGGAATAGCTTAGCCTTAGATCCATTGGCCTTGAGAAAAGGATCTAAACCACCTTGGACGGTCTTTCTAATCACCCAAGGACTTATGATATGTTACCAATGTAAATAAAATAAAATTAGAAGCATACAATCTAGGCTCAAAGAAACATAGAATACATTGTAGCAAACAAATGAATCTACAACCTTCTATTAAAATAATAAGGTTCACATAAACAAAGTTTAAAGAATAAAAATTTATAAGCTTTAATGCCTAAAGAGCTCAAGGGAGAATGGTTGAAACCCAATATAGCCAATAGGATGTGTTCTATAGTTGGATTTGTCTTCAAGAATTCCATATAGTCTACACCTTAAAATTACCACTAGTTTGTCTACTATTGTGATCTACAATGGGGGTGAAAAAATGCCTATGGATTCTTGGTAAATATGCATTACTTTAAAAGTATTAATGTTTAGCCTAATGCAAATTTCCAAAAGGTCCTTACAATGAGATCAAATTTGGCTTAAATAGGCCATTAGGTCCTTAATCCATTATTGTTAATTTCTACCATGATTGCTAATAGATCGTTGTAAATTTCTTGCATGTTTAGGCATCTCTTGGTAATGTATGAGCAAATTTAGATAGTTTTCTACTTTTATACACTACCTCCATATGTTGGCTAGCATATGGGGCAAGGATTCCTAGTGAATAAGCTCAAAATTGAAATCCTATACACTATCCTTGTAGGTTGCCTAGCATATGGCACTGTAATGGCTAGTGTATAGGTTGAAAAATGTCGAATTTTGTGGCTTGTAGAGCATTTTCAACCCTTCCAAGCTTGGTTACATGAAACTTGTAGCTTCCCCCACTTGTAATATAAGGCATTTATAGCTTATGAAGCATTTTTTAGCCTCCATAAGTTGGGAGGTATGAGATCTATCACATATGAGCTACAAATTTCATATTTTACATTAAAAATTCTATCTTAAATCTAATGGTTACTAGGTTATAATGATAGATTTTGGGGAAAATAATGCAATTTTATCTACCATTATTTTTCACCAAATTACAATGAATTTTTGACTATAGGTTGCAACATGAATTTTATTTGGGGTGTTTCATTGGCCCCTCTTTGTTGATGTTTTAAGAATTACCCAAGAGACATCGACAAAAAACATGAAATTCCACCACAAGTCCATCATTGAAATTTCCTCACTATGCTCAATTTTGTAGCTATCAAACCATGTCGATGAGTCCTTATGATGATGAGATAAGGTTATGATGGAATTTTATGAATCTCAAGGTATGAGGAAGGCCATATTATTTGTTGGGGAATGGTCATGCATGTTAACAAAGAATTTTAAATGTTGATATCATGTTTACAGTATGGTCATGAAATGCTCACTAATTAAAGAGGTCTTCACGCTTGGTGCTTAAGCTGCGGGTTACTCAATGATGTCTTATAGGAATCAACACTCCACTCCAAGGTCTCTTTTACATTTAGGCTTCTCCCTTTGTTTTCTTGGAGTAATCGATTTGACTTTTAGGCTTCATTGTCCTCTTGGCTTTATTGGGAATTTGCTTCCACATTTTCTATTTCTTTTCTTTTACTTTGTGGGGTGAAACCTTCATTGGATTTCATGGTATGGGTCAAACTTAGTTTGGTTTTCTTGTTTAATGAGATGCATTACATCCAACAAACTTGATGGTGGAACAAGATGAATGAGATGTCACATGGCCATAGTGTATGAATGTAAAACATAGGTTTTCATTATTATTAATGTAAGAAAGGTTGTAATTTAACTACAAGATTGTGGCTTAAAAAGGGTAATGAAAGTGATGTTAGATAAGGATGCTTGACATGGCAAGAAAAGCTATTCAAATATAGCACATCAAGGTCACATGGTAACTTACTACTATGATGAGTTGCATCTTCATGATAGCTTTGAGTTTCATCCTACAAGCACAACTCCAAGAGGATAACAAGACATGACAAAGAATACATGTTGTTACAAGACATTACATAAGGCCACATGAGATAATAGAAAAATTATGGGCCATCATAGGCTACTATTAGTACAATATTGAGAGATTTTTATCTTACATAATAGATTTTACAAATTTTGCAGTTCATTTATCATGCCAAACAGAGAGAGAGAGAGAGAGAGAGAGAGAGAGGTTATTTAGGCTTGCTTGTTGTATGTTGTAAAGGCTATTAGTATCAATTTTTTGTCCATAAATAAAAGGCTATAGGAAAACATGTTAGATGTAATAGAGTTTAAGATAGGAATGGTTGATCGGATTGACCAATTCATTCCCATCTATGTCTACCAAGCTAAATGCCCCATTTCCATAAGCGTTCATAGCTAGGAAAGGCCTTTTCCAATTGGCTAAGAATTTTTTTGCATGTTCAAAAATGGCCTTAAGGACAAGGTCTCCTTCCTTGATCTTTCATCTATTTAAATCATGATGATGCTACTACTTCTACCTCTCTTGATACTGTTCGATGTGAGCAAGTGTTTGTATTCACTATACTTCTAGTGAATCAAGATCGATGGTACACAGCTCCTTGTTCTTCTCATCATTGATGAAGTCAGATAGAGCTACTCTTACCAATGGAACCTTTAATTCAATAGGAAAAATAGCTTTAGATCTGTAAACAAGGATATATTGGATGACACCAGTTGCAGTTTGAAAGGTAGTCCTATAGGCTTAAAGTGCATGCCACTTGCATTTGCTATTGTTTAGCATATTTTTGAGCAAGCTTATAATGCCCTTATTGCTAACTTTAGCTTTTCCATTGGCTTTAGGATAGTATGGTGATGAAAAGAAATAGTTAATGCATAGTTGTTGACAAAAGGCTTACGTTTCTTAGCTATTGAACTATGCTCCATTGTGTGTGACTATAGTTAGAGATATGCCAAAATGGACCACTATGTTATCTAGTATGAATTTACAAAATTGTTGAGATGTTGTTTTCCTTAGAGGAATATATTCACCCACTTTGTAAAATATTTGGTTTTAGTGATGATGAAGCTATGCCTTGTGGAAGACTTAGGTGTTATGGATCTAATAATGTCAATTCCCCATCTTTGGAACAACCATGTGATTTGAGTAGTGTGTAACTTAGTTGGTGGCACATGTATTATGTTGTTGTGATTTTGATAGGCATCATAACTTTTAACCTTCTATAGGTAATGACTTTCTATATAGGGCCAATAAAATCCTAACCATCTAAATTTTTCTTTCATGGCTCTAGGTCCTATATGTCCTCCACATACACCTTTGTGAACTTATTGAAGGACTATAAGAGCATTAGTTTTATCCAAGCACACTAATACTTAAGGACTATAATAGCTTCAATTTTATCCAAGCACACTAATAATATGTCATCATAATACCTTAGACATTGTGTGTTATTAGCTAGAATGGCATTTTATTTTGATATTTTACATATAGTGTCCTTTTGAGAAGCACCCAAGTTCTATGAAGATTCACCATGCATTAGGTAAAACTTGATATCTTCATACCATTCTTTTTGAGAAACATCTTTGATAGTGGCTATAGAGATGCCTTCAATGTTTTGCATGATGGCAAGAGCACAGTTCTTTGTTAAAGAAGGTAACTTACTAAACACATTTAACATCACATTTAGGGCTAAGGTTGCAATGGCATCAGCTAAGATATTTTTGATTTAGGGTATATGTTGAATGCCAAAATTTGTAAATTGTTGCATTAGTTTCTTAGATAAGTCACAGTAGGGTGGCAAATGTTTGTCTTTGCATGTGTAGACCTTAGTTACTTGGTTTACTAAAATTTGTAAATCACCTCTTATCATCAAAAATTTGATTCCTTGGTCATGAGCTACAATAATTCCTTTGATTAATCATTCATATTTTGCTATGTTTTTGGTACATGAAAATTGAAAATGGTAAATGAAAGGTTGGATTACACTAGAGGGTGATATTAAGATGGTAGTAGAACTAGCTCCATCAAAGTGCGCAATGGCCTCATAACCCTTACATACCTCATTAACAATGTTAACATGCTCATTATAGTACTCAACGTCAATGACTACATGGTCTTCAACTAGGGAAACTGTAAGTTATGAAGCTAATGTTTGGCCTTTGGTTGAGGCTTGGGAGATGTAATGCAAGTTTAACTTAGCTGTTATGGCTTTCCACTAGGCTATTTAACTACTCTTGTAAATGTTGACTGTTATTTGTTTGGTAATATAGTTTTACCACCATATCGATCCGTTCCGAACATGATTTTCCATGGATTGGCACAGATTGGTAGGCAGGACTTATTCGCTGAATACGTTGCTGGAAGATATCATATGAGGGATTATTATCCCATGGCTTTGCAACGTATGAGGGAAGAAAGGCAGGAGAGCCAACATTCATTGTCGAAGGGCAAGGTCCCCCATGTCCTCAGTGAAATAGGAGACGAGGAACCCCTCATAATGGGTTTCTTAAGAAACGATGATCCCCGCGAGCACCAACTGTTCACGGCAGGAACCACTACTCACACTAAGGACAGACATTTTGATCGTTACAATGATCGGGGCCAAAGTAGCCGAAGAGAAGGTAAGAAACATCGCCATGGTGATGGATCCCCTTCCTCTTCTCCTTCATCTCATCATTCACACTCTCCTTCCACATCTAGGTGCAGCCACCATGAGCATAACGGGGAGCATAAATGTAAAAGGGAAGATGAAATGCCTCGACAGGAAGGTCGAGAGGAGTTAGGACAAGGGCAAGGACGTAGGGAGAGTAGGGAACCACCACGTAGACATCATAGACATCATGAAAGAGATGATCATGATGAACCCCTACTCGCATCCTGGAGCATGCTCGATATTATAGAGGCAGTTAGGATCCCCACAAGGCACTTAAAAGACAGTAGGATCAAGTGTTTGGACATAAATAATATCCCATGTTTTGATGGGGGATACAACGCTGATCCTCAACATCATTTATAGGCATTCCACGATGCCTGTGCCTTGCAGAACATAGATAATGAGTGGCAGAAACTCAAGTTGTTCCCAAGGACACTCACCAAAGAAGCAGAGAGCTGGTACCGGTCCTTAGAACCGGAAACCATCAGGAGGTGGAGTACGATGCTCGAATTGTTCAACAACAAATATCAAACGTACTCCAGAGTGTCTAACTTGCGTAAGCAGATCCAAGGCTGGAAACAAGGAGCTTATGAATCCTTGGATGCTGCCATGGCCCGTTACTACACATTGCTACATCGTTGCCCGGGCCATGGGTACGCTAAGCGGGATCAACTTCGCCACCTCGTGGATGGGCTACGAAATGAAACGAGAAGAACTCTTGGGACTTACGCCCAAGGGAGACTCTCCCAACTAAGAGCCCATGAAGTTGAAGTATTGTTGGAACAAGTAGCACAAGAAGAGGGTGAGCTACGGAAAAGAGAAAGTGCGGAGGAATACAACCGTGATCCCTCCCTTCGTAAGAAGGGAGTGAAATTCTGTGATGAGGAGGATGAGTCACCACTCGAAGAGTTGGTGAACAGGAAAACCGTGCCGATCCAAAAGTTAACAACGGAGGTATCGGCTAAGGTAGACCAAATGTGGGATTCCTTAGACTCACGAATAGAAACAGTTTTGAAAATCGTAGAAGAGTCTAAGGAAGAGCAAAGTAGTAATAAAGGCAAAACCAAGCGGAGAAACTTTAACCTTGCACATAACAAGGGTAAGGGGAAAATTTCTAACTCCGATGAGGCTGTAAATTCTGATTCAGACGATGATGGTGGATGTGAGGTCTACTATTATGACCATCCTAAGGGATGTTGCCCAATTATCTCACATCTACAGGAGTCTGGGTTGTATGCATTAAATCCAAGACTTAATCAACGGCAAACACCCCGAAGGTTACATTACCCACAAGGTAACCCAAGGCAGTTCCACCAACCCTTGACATATTATCCAAGTGGAACGCCTCCACAGCCCATTGGACAACATCAGCAGTGGCAATACCCATAGTCATGGGGGATGCCACCGCCAACACATCAATACCCTTACCAGCTGCCTGATCCTTACCGTTATTATGTGCAGCAGCCGGTTTCTCCAGGTGACTCTATGGGTCACACTACCCCCCAACATCACTACCAAGCTCGGGAGTACTTCAGAAGGACTCCTTCTCCTTTGGGAGACATCTCACATTCCATCCATCCTCTAACTCCACCCACACCTCTTCCTCCGGTAGTTCCCATACAACCTGTTCCAACAATGCAAGGGGAATTGCCTACCCAACCGCAGCAACATAATTCCGCGAGAGCTGTAAATATTCAGAGTGTAAATATCCAACCGGGTACTAGTTCTAGCGACAACTGTACAAAAAAGAGATCCTTTTTCAGAACTAGAAGCCCGGACAAACTCTTGCAACAACAAGCGGATGGGTACATGTATAGGCCTCTAACTACTAATGCTTTGGAGAACCCTTCAGTCCAAGGGAGTGTAACCCATACGGTTATGTTAACACATACCGTAACTGACTGGATCAAGGTAGGCAACCTTCCCAAGAAACTAACTGACCCTGGGAGTCCCTTTATTTATTTGCAGATCACTGGAAATGCACCACATTGGGCTCTTCTTGACTCAGGTTCTGGAGTCAACTTAATTTTGCAAATGATGTATCATGCCTGGAACCTGTCGAAGAGCAACATCCAACTAGAGCTGGCAGACCAGACCATCACCATTCCCTTAGAATTGGTGGAGGATGTTATTACCATTGTGTGTGGTTGGTCCTACCCAGCTGACTTTCTAGTGATCGAAGTGAACAACAACGAAAGGGACTTCCCCATTATAATGGGAAGGGCATGGCTAAGCACAGTAGACGCATGCCTTAGGATCCGCGATCTTTCCTTGGAAATCTCTAAGATAAACATATGTGAAAAGATCGAGAAGAGGATAGTTCCATGCATCACATACAGTGATTCATTGGGTGATAACATGGAGGAAACGTCTCCATGTAACAGGTGTGCCCAAGAAACTCTGCAACAAAGATGCCTGTATGTAGGAACCACACAAGAAGTAATAAACACCCCATGGTTGATAGCTTCTCGTAGGAGCAGAAAAATATGCATGGAACGAACTGAGGAAACTCATGCCAAAAATCATAGCATAGACACATTGGAACATGAGCATCGCCAACTTCCACCCCTGAATCTAAGATCATCAATTGGGAGAAGTTGGGCACTTCTTAGAAATTTAAATAGGCACTCACTATTTCGGATCTCTCCCTTACAACTCAGTCATGGGGGAGATGGCCACCTATGCTAATCATATGGGGCCCTCAGTTCTTTTTCAGTTTTTGTTTTATACGTTTTTGTTTTACAACATTTTTGTTTTACACATTTTTTTTTTACAAATTTTTTAACTTTTCTACTTTTTTTGTTTTACAAATTTCTTTAACTTTTCTTGTTTTTATTTTACAACATCTTTATACTTTTTCCATTTTTTGTGTGTATGTGTGTTTCCACCATGTAAGTTCGTCACCCAATAAGTGTTCGGGCCGATGGGATGAACTGTTTTTCATTGATTGCTAATGTTTGGTTTTTACCTTTAAGTTACATTGTTGATACTAAGGTATGTTCTTTTGATATGGCAGGCAATGAGA
>MNCI01016822.1:0-21771 GCA_015680685.1 Gnetum montanum | reverse complement strand
AAAAATACCAAAAAAATCACATACCTCAGACTTGCTTAACCATACACCGTGACACATACAAGCAAGCCTGGGAAGACAACGAACGATTAACCCCAAGTGTTTCTTGTGGTGTTAAGGCATTTAGTCTATGGAGTTCGACTGGATCGTGCGTACACGCTCGTATTCGTATGGTTGAGTGTAGGGGTACCTAGCCACTCATCAATTTTCAATCAATTTTTGTAAATCATCCTTTAATGCTAAGAAAAAATCTTTGTCATGGACAAAAAGTTGGTGGTAATGGCAAAATCGGTACAATTTAAATTATTTGGGTATGAGTGGATTATCCTTTTATGTGACAGTGTGATCCTTAGCAATCTCACATAATTGATCATGCCTCTTATGGGTTTCTTTAGTAATTTTTTTGTACTAATTATGTCCACTTTTAAACAACTAATCAAGAAGCTTAGACATTTTCAAGGGTAACTTTGTGTATTTAGACCAATCCTTTTTCTCAAAGTTAATCCTAGATGGATTAGAGGTAGAGGCCCATGATGTTAAAGGTTGGGAAGTTGATGTAGGGGCCTTCGGTTGATTTTCATTTGATCCCTATGTAGTTTTTTCTTCTTTGGCCATAGTGGCCACAACTATGTGGTTTTGCCTTCCCTTATCCCTATAATTTCTCTTGTGTTGGTTTTTGTACATTATGTAGGCTAAGAGACCACTAGCTTTAGTGGTGATGGGACGCGATATCATGTACAATATCGCATACGCGATATCGCGGTGTGCCACCAAGTCTATAAATAAGAGGTGGCTCTCCCTTGTTTCTCATCTAGGCCTAGACCGTAGCGAAACTCTAGCAATTTTACCTCTCCAGAGATAGATTAATTTCCATGTGCCCATAGTAGGAACTCCAAAGTGAACGGATCTTTATTCGAGCAGACATTGTACCTGAACACAAGTTTGTGTACGGCAATAAAGACAAACTTCTTGGATAAACCTTGCAATGCATGGAATAGGCTAATTAGGACTTTATTTACTATTATTTGTTATTTGTCATTTAAATGCTTTACTAGTTATTAAATCTCTCTCAACCCTTCTCTCCTAGTCAGTACGACCACTTCAAGCACGTGCGTTACGCTTGGTGATCCTAGCAACGAGTAGCGTTTGGTAACCAAGGTTGCATCGGTTCAACATGTGAACGGTAAGTGGGAACGGATGTTGATGCTAGGTTAATTAAGGCTTAGTTAGTTAGTTAGAGTTAGTTAATTAGTCTCTTCACCCTTCACCTCAATAGCATAGGAGATAAAACATAAAAGATATAAAAATCATATACCTCAGACTTACTTAACCATACAACCGTGACAACTACGAGTAAGTCTGGGAAGACAATGAATGATTAACCTTAAGTGTTCCATAAGGAGTGTAGGCACTTAGTCTATGGAGTTCGACCGGATCGCGTGTGCTATGCTCGTATTTATATGGTTGAGTGTAGGGGTATCTCATCACTCATCAAGTGGCATCCTCTATGTTCTTTGTTTGGCAAAAAGCTTGGCTAAGTTATCGTAGGTCTAAATAATAGGTTTTGGATTTGATAAATTTGTTGACTGCCCCCTTGAAAATGGCTAGAAGGTGAGTCTTAGCTATATGCTTAGAAATCTCATTGAGGATAGAATTCCATCATTGAATAAACTTCTAGATAGGCTCAAGAGGTTCTTGTTTGATCTTCATTAGTTGGTCAAGGGTTGTGCCAAGTTTTAAGTTATATTTGAAATGATTAATGAATTACGAGATCAAATTCTCTAATAAGGTAATGGACCATCTAGGTAATGCATGGTACCAATCCAAGGCTTTTCTAGTGAGGAACATAGAAAATATTTTCATGATTATGTGAGGGAAAGCTTGTAATAACAAGCACTCCAAATGGAAAGTAATGAGGTGTGCATTGGAACCACCTTCATTATTGTACTTGGTAAATTAGGGAATGGGAATGCCCACAAGAAGAGTGATTTGGGGGATGGTAGGACTAATGAAATCATCTTGGTAGAAGTACATTATTTTAACCATATAAGTGGTAGAGGCTTTAAGCTTGCATATCCCTTCAACAAGGTCTTGGATCATTTGGAAGGATTGATCCAGGCTTTGGGATATTCCAGTGGGTTGAGGAGTTTGCACAGATGGTTGTGGGGGGATTTTGCAGGTGTGATACCATGCACTAGGTAATGGTAATGATGGAAGAGGATGGGTGATCATGATGGTAGGAAGGTTGAACAAGAAAAGGATGTTTGTGCTGGGACTTGAGGGATAATGAGGATGAAAGGGGTATGACAAGCTTGCATATCCTAGGGTCCCATAGAGGGGTTTACTTGGATGGAGAAGGGTTGTGATATGATAGACACCATGGTTGATGGTTATGCTGAGCGAGGTTGTGTAGCAAAGAGCATTGACAACAATAGGAAGTTAGATTGGGATACAAGTTGAGCTTGGTGGGCTGTAATGATAGGTGTTAGCCCAAACATGGTGGGATAAACAAGAGAAGCAGAAGACTGAAGAACCTATTCTATAGATTACATAGGGGATGAAAAACTAGAAATAGTTGTTTAGGGAGATTATTGTTGAAAGAGGCTTTCAATAAAGGTTTCTAGCTCTTGTTCTACCTCAAAGTCATCTTGTTCCTCCTGATTCTTGTCTGAGCTAATCTTCTCACTTCACTCATATATGTCTACTAGCTTTGTTAGCATGTATGCATAGAACTTAGTCAGAGGGATTTTATAATAAGGTGATGACATGTATTGTTTTCCATCTTGATGTATGATTTCAAACTTAATCTTAGTGTCAAACTCAAAGCATGGTATAAGAAGGATAGCTTGTATTTTTGAATAGAGGAAATTATAGAATTTATCATTTATGACTAGAAAATATAGGTTTCTACTCCTTTGCCTAAGTGATTGCCTACACTCTATGACCATTGGATATTTTAGGTCATAGATACAAACTCCATCTTGGTTAGGGGCCATGTATGTAAGATTAAGGGGCAACATGGTGGACCTATGAAAAGGCATTAACATAGTATTTAACTTGGTTGTAAGTTAAAAGGCTTAGTGTATGAGACTTCTAAATGTATGAGAGTCTCAGCCTATGGAATACAGCAAAAAACTACAATTACAAGAGCAATGCAGGTGGTTGTTATAGCATTGTACATTACACTAGAAAAAAGTAATTAATATTTTATACTTTGGAACGCAAGCAATAGTGACAATGTTGTAGATTATTATTAAGAAATTTGATGTAAAAAGGTTCTTGATAGGTTGTTAATCATTTGTTGGGTTTGGGTGACCATCCAACCATAGATTACTGTGTGGGAAATAAATAGGCCTCTAAAAGAAGCCCAAAATAAAAATTTTGAGAAATTAAAAGCCAAAAGGGTAATAGGTCATACACAAACCTCTAGGAAGATGCAAAGTCAAATTTTAAAAAATTAATAGTGCAAGTATCTACAAGCTATATGTTGGGCTTTGAAAAGTCTAGAACTTAATATAAAAATGACAATTGGCCAAACCTGTTGTAGCCTATATGTTGAACTTTGAGGAGTCCAACACTTAATGGAAAAATAATAGATTATCCAAACTTGTTGCAGCATATACAATGGATTTTAGGAAATCCTAGCAACAACTTAGAAAATTAAAATTTTTGAAACTATCTATAGCCTATATGTTGGGTTTCAGGGAAAATCAAAAATCAATTTTTAATATTAAATGGGGGCCAAAGCAAGTTTTAGAGTAGCATTGGTTTTGGAAAAAACCAACATGAAGTTGTAGGGAAAAACTTCTATGTTGGTTTTAGAAAAACCAAAAAACCTAAAACAAAATTTTAAGGCTTCCAAACACCAGTAGGAAAAGGCAAACACAATTTTAGGGAAAATGTAGAATAGGTTTGGGTGAAGAATTTGGGTAAAGATCCTTCTTCTAGTGCCAGAAAACTATAGTGCCTAAAACATTTGGTGCTACAAACTTGAAAACTTTAGGATGGAACAACTTTATGCTTAGATCCAAAGGCCTCGAGAAAAGGATTCGAAGTTCCCTAGATAGTTATTTCAATCACCTAGAAACTTACAATCTATTATTGATGTAAATATAATAAAATTGCAAGTGTATGATCTAGGAGTAGAGAACAGTAGAATAAACTGTAGCAAACAAATGAAAGTGAAAAATTTTATTAAAATAATAAGGTTCACAAAAACAAAGATTAGAGAATACAAATTTATAAGCTTTAATGCCTAAAGTGCTCAAGGAAGAATGCTTGGAACCTAATACAACTAGCAAGGTGTGTTCTACAATCAGATCTATCTTTGAGAATTCTCCATAGTCTACCCCTTGAACTTGTAATTGGTTTCTCTGCAGCTATGATCTACACTAGGTGGGTGAGAAAATAACTGTAGACTCTTGGTAAATCTACACTACTCTACAATTCTTAATGTTTAGCCTAAATGAAAATTGCCAAAAAGTCATTACAATGAGATCAAATCTGGCTTAAATAGGCCATCAAGTCCCTGATCTGTTGTTGCTAGTTTCTGCCATGATTTTTGATAGATGGCTAAAATTTTCTAGCATGTATAGGGCATCACTTAGCAAGGTATGAGAAAATTTAGATAGTTTTCTTGCTTTTCTAAACTACCTAGTGTATGGGTTAGGGATTCCTAGCATATAAGCTTAAAACTCAAATTCTATATGCTATCCTTGTAGGTTTCCTAGTGTATGGCACTACAATGACAAGTGTATAGGTTGAAAAATGCCCAATTTTGTGGCATGTAGAGAATTTTTAACCCTTCCAAGCCTGGGTACATGAAACTTGCAACTACCCCCACCTAGAAGATAAGGCATTCATAGCTTATGAAGCATTTTTTACCCTTCATAAGCTAGGATGGATGAGATCTACAATGTATGAGCTGAAAATCTCATATTTTACATTAAAAATAGTCTTAAATCTTAGGGATACAAGGTTACAATGTTGGATTTTGGGGAAAATAATGCAATTGTGTCTACCATTATTTTCCACAAAATTAAAAAGAAATTTTGACCATAGGCTACAACATGAATTTTCTTTGGGGTGTTTTACTAGCCTTAGATAGAATGATGGGAAGCATTTTTTTTAATAAAAAATTATCATCAAAACATGAAATATGAAGTGCACATGATACAAAGAAAATACTAACTCATAAACTCAAAACATGCATCTCAAAAATCAAATCCAAAACACATAAGAGACTCCATGCATGATTCACAATTCATAAGAAATCCCACATGTCCTCATAAAATAATGCTTACTTTTCCAAGCCAATACAACATTAAACACTAAGTAAATATTTTTGTACAACAAAGGTTTGGAATACACATATCTAAAGTTGAACTTAAACAATTTGGTTAGGGAGAAGACATTTTAGGGTTGGATTTTTTTCTAGCCAATAGCCTCAAGAAATTAGTATCAAACTATAAGTCCAAGGTGCCACTAAAATTGTCTCACAAAAATAAGAGAAAATAGTTCTTTATATTAGCCAAACAACGCCTAAAAATCAGTTACAAAAGCATCCAACAGTAAGTATCAAAAATCAACCTCCCAATTGCGCACAATACCACTCAAGACATTCAAAGAGATGGCTAAGAACAAGCAAGAAATAGTCACACACACTCTCCACTCTTCAGCTTCTCACAACATCAATTAGCATAGTCTTCCCTTTCTTGACCAATGTGAAAATGACAACAAAACTCCCTCTATTTATATAATGGAGAAGATCCTACATCTTGTTCAAATACTTGTGCACCAAAATTTACATAATAAGCAAACACTAGATAACCCATTCCCTAAACAACCTTTTTTATTCATGATATCATTGCAACTTGACTTGGACAAGTAAGCTCTCATGATAGAATGGATATTCAAGAGTGATAATACTCAAGAGAGTCATATGGTCTATAATAAATGAGTTTTTGTTTCTTTTCTAACCATTAATATGAAGAGGAAAATTAGCATATTAAAAAAGTAGAAGTCATGATAAGCATGTCATAGAGCATACATTACCGTTACACATTGACTTTTCTTATGGCCTCACTTTTTTATCTTGTTTTAAGTTTTTCCTTTGTATGCTATGAGGGTTTATAATTTATTTTGATCTTTTATTTATTTTTCATATTTTCTATAATTTATCTAGTAAAAATCATTGATACTAAATTTTTTTTTTTATCCAATATTTTACACACATTGATTTGGTCGCAACAAGCACAAACATGCCATACCTACTATGCTAGAAATTAATATTATAATTGAATCATGGGAAATATGATGCCATCAAGTAATTTTTTATTTATTTAACATTAAAATATAAAAACCTACAGCTCAAATTAAAAAACTAATTATAGATCTATACTTTAGATGTAAAACTAAGTTAGTCAACCAAATTTGAGTACAATATGATAACTTTGAATTTTGATGTATTTTAATTAATTAAATATTCAATAATTCAAAAAGTATAAGTAAAATTTAGGAGGTGTTTGAATGAAAAATAAGTAAAACATAGGTATACCCCAAGATTTATAAAACTTTATAACTCAGTATTACCTAGTAGAATGGGACCTATGACCTAGGGTTACCAAGCCAAGACCCATACCACTAGGCCAACAACTCATTTTTAAGTCTAGCTAAATGTCAAAATAAACCATAGATTCACATCATATTAATTTCATAGTATTATTTTAAAATAATGCTATAGTTTTCCATGCTCGTTCATTAATAAAAAATATATTGTTTTAACTTAAAATGATAAAAAAAATTAGATAGAAATTAGAAATAAATAGTAATCTTACTTATGCCATCCAAAAAAAGGTCTTCATATTACTACAAAGGATTAGACACATTGATAAACATATATAAGCTCTAAAACAAATTAAAACTTAAGTATGTAATAGAGTACTAAGGTGATGAGTCGCCATTTTAGTTAACCGCAATATCGCGGCCTGTCTCCTCATCTATAAATAAGAGGTAGATAGATCCGATAAGTATTTTTTCAATTCTTAGTTTAAGTGTTAGGTTTTATGTAGTTCTTCTCTTAACCCTTCTCTCCCATTGTATGCCCGCAGTGTGGTGATTGTAATTGTACGACATCCTTATTCGAGTGTGATGTACTTGGACACGCACATGACCGGAAATAAAGATCGAGATAACTTCATCATTGCAGCATTCACTTAGCTTAATTATTTATTTAATTGTTATTTACTAATTTCTTAGTTAATATCTCTTCACCCTAAACTCTTGTTAAATGTGGAAAGAGTATGACTGGATTACAAGCATTTAAGTGTGACTACTTGGTAACCCAGTAGCGTACCTAGGATCTACACTTGGTAATCCAAGTGGTAGTCATGCACGAGGTCCAGGATGTGTACAGATGATTAAGGAATGGATGCTCATCACACTTAGGCTAGCTTAGATTCTCTCTCACCCTCTCTCTCTTAGCTTAGCTAATATTATTTTATATTATACCCAGGAGTAGCATTAGCATAGGAACATATCATACACCTCATTCTGGACTAAACCATATGTGACAAAGTTAACACTAGTCCAGATGGGAAGATCATGAACTGTGACCTAAGGATAACTGTCTAGATACCACATCTAGTCCGTCTACAGAGTTCAACTGGATCACACATGAAATGCTCGTATTTGTATGGTTGAGTGTAGGGGTACCTCGTCACTCATCATTAGCGTCATTGCCAGGGACAGTGCTAGTTATCTAGATTAGTTATATCATACAAGGTTGTTATACAGGAATTAATGATATACCTTTTAGGAAGAAATAATTATAAAAATTCACATATAAATTCACACGCAATTTCACAACCATGCCTCTCCTACAATACTATAATAATGCCACATCTAGTGATGCAATTCATTGGAGAACCAATGAACTATATGAAAATGAAGACAACATAATCCCAACGCACAAAAGCTTAACTTACCCAATGACGATGGATCCCTACTAGCCACTAAAAGCCTAATGCAAATACAAGAGGCTATTCGAATCTCCCATAGGGATCGTAAAGAGAATCATCTACCTAGGCTCGATTTAAACAACTTTCCTAATTTCTCAGGAGGCTATGACTTAGATCCGCATCAACATTTACAAGCCTTCTATGATGCCTATGCATGGAACAACATTGATAATGGTTGGCAAAAAATCAAGCTCTTCCCTATGACACTTGTTGGCCAAGTAAAAGTATGGTATAGATCATTAAAACCAAATTCAATATGACGTTGGCCAACAATGGTAGAACTCTTTAACGAAAGATATCAAACCTACACAAGAGTGTCCGCCTTGAGGAAACAAATCCAAGAGTGGAAACAAGCACAACATGAACCCTTGGACATGTCCTTAGAAAGATATTATGCACTATTAAACAACTGTCCAAGCCATGAGTTCTTCGAAGAAAGGCTAATGTACCATATCATTGATGGGCTTCATGATGCAACAAGAGAAACCCTAGGGATGTATGCCCAAGGTCAAATATATGAACTAGGAATCCATCAAGTCCAACATCTTATTAAGAGGGTAGCAAAAGAGGAAGGAGAAATGGCTAGATGGGAGAGTGTTGAAAAACATCAACAAGACCAAAATCTCAACTTTACAAAGGTCCATAATCACAAAAAGAAGAAATCAACCAATCTCAAGGAGGAAAAACCATCTTTGACAAAACCATAATCATTAGAGGAAATCGAGGCATAGATTAATAAGATGTTGGAATGAACGCATAAAAAGTGTGGAGAATATATCGATATTATTGGGGATAGAGTTTAACAACCCAAGAAGAAGGATAAAATATCATTAGACATTCAGAAAGAAGGAATGAAGAAGATAAGAGCTCAACTACCGATCATACATATGAATGCAACATTTTCCTATACGATCACCCCAAGGGTTAATGCCCAATCTTGTTACATTTATATGAGCATTGGGGAAACATATTACACCCAGAGTTCTTACAGAGATACTGTGTTCAATCACAATGGAAACAATCCCAGTCGTGGAGGAAGCCAACCCTAAACTGGAAACAACCTTCATACCATCCAAATCTAAATGCTTATCTAGTTCAACATCCTATTTCCCCAACTAGGCCAACATACTCTATCTCATCGCATTATCATTCTCCTCAATACTATCAGCCCATTTCCTCAACACAACCACCACCTTTTCAACCTTACACTTCTCCTAAATTTCAACATTCTCATACTTTCCCTCCTTCTACATCGCCACCAACTGTTCTTGAAGTGTCTACATCATAGCAACAACCCACAAACATTACTTGTGCTACTATTACCAACAATAATGAGAGGCCTCCTCAACATCAAAAGCATCCCTTCTTTAAACATGACCGTAGGAAGGGACAACACAATTCCAAGGCCACTACATTCTCCAACTTAGCACAAGCCCAACACTATGGTGCACCCTTCTCTTCAAACCCAATGCCTCGTGTTACCTCATCAGGGCCACCAATTAACACTCCAGCAACCATACAGCCTAATGAATACAACCATGAAGAGCAACACCTCGATCCTTGCATACCATCTTATGGTCACAAATATCATAGTGGGTTAACTCTTTACACGCAGGATTCACTATGTAGATCTTTAGACGGGTTAATAACACATTAATCATTCTTTACACGTAGGATTCACTATGCCCTAAATCAGTTACCTCATGTCCCAATCTCTCCAATCCCTTCTATAGTTCGTCTAATCTCATTGTTCATGTAATTGTAGCTTGTGTCATGTGTAATGTAGAATTCTTACCTCATCTCGGTGATATTTACATGTGTGTGTTGTGTGGAATCAGTGTGGATTACATTTAACCCTTCGAGTGCCCATGGACACTTTTAAGTGGTGGATACGCAAGAGCATTAAAGGTTGGAACCTGCTTTGGGGAGGATCCATTTGTGTAATTTTTGTAATTTACACTCATAACACATCTTCCACACACCATCTATTACCCTTAGCATATTTCCAACAATTTTCTTTCCCTTATTACTATCCCTCTGATTCAACGTTCCTATGAACCATCACATAGCCTTTTTCTGCCATCCAAGGTTCTTATTGATAAATTCCACACCATCATAATTATTTGTTCCTTTTGAACTAATTGAATTACCCTAGAACCCCTTAACAATAGCCCAATTTCCTAAGTTTACAATGTCAATTTAATAAATATCTTTAAAAATTCGGTATCTTTCATTGTGCCCAATATCACTAAAGCCGAGATATCGCGTATGCGATGTATTGTACGCGATATTGTGTCCTATAAAACTATTTATACACAACCCCCCTGTAACCCTAACCATCATTTTCCACTATTCACGTGGGGGAGTTTTTCAAATTTTTCTCTAGGACTTGCGATTGTGAGACCCTTGCTTTTATACCTATATCTCGCTTGCTGGTACTCTGATTTTCATTCTGTCTAAACCTGCTTGAACCCAGAGTGTTTAGTCATGGGGGAGGGACACACGTTGAATAGTGCATAAATTTTTTGAAATTTTTCATCGTCCAAAGAACATTATCAAGGGTAATTAGTTATAATATTAAGGATAATTGTGCTGAAAATAATTTCATCCCTTTAGGTACATCGGGAAAACTAAAGTTGGAGACCACCTAAGTAAAAAGTACTTACTATTATAATCTTTTGGGAAACATCACACTAAGATAAAAAACATAAGCAATAAGGTATAACTTAACTTTGGAAACAACCTTACTAACGCTTGGCCCCGTGTGATTGCAAATGGCCCCAAAACGTGGACAATATGAACGTCTTGCTCAAGGTGGAAGCAAACAACCTAGGAGAGGAGGTAGAAAAGATCCTTCTAGAAAACATGAAGAGCAGGAGGAACAATCATTTAGCATCCACCAAGAGGACCCTGCTACTATACAATCAAGGCAGGTAGAAGGAGGAGCGGCTGTAGTGATTGAATAGGGACAACATCTTACATTGCCCCATGATTGTGTTCAGGCCATTCATGAGAAGTCCACATTCACTGCAATGATTCTGGAGTTAAACTTATCATTTGTAGAGTTTGCTTCAGAGGCCATTAGGGATCACCTCATAGGGTCCCTGTTATGGCCTATCCTCTCTGAATGTAGTGCCTGGTACTTAGGGGAAACGTACCAATTTTTGCATGATAAAGAACAAGGCACCACAGTTAGCATTTGTGGTGTGATTGTTGACTTCCCTATTCAGGCCATTTCAGAAGTATTAAACCTTCTGAATACAAGGTCCAAGTTTGCTTAGTTGTCTACCCATTCAGACCCCAATGTGCAATGAGTTTGGTTGGAAAGGGCATATGGCAAGGAAGATAAGACATTTGGGGAATTGAAGATGGAAGAAAGGATTTATTTTAAAATAGGAACTTATCACCTCTTCCCCACAAAGGGCTTAAAAATAATTTTAACATATGTGGCAAGAGGATGTGCAGTGCTGATGGGAAAGCTTAATGCTAACCTACCTCATCTATACTTTATAGAGATCCTGAGGTGGTTGAAGGAATGGAAGACAGGAAAGATGGAATTTCCCTTCACTTGCCTTATCAGGAAGCTATGTCAACATGCTGGTATCAAGGGATATAATAATGATGCCCTTCAAAAAGCCCAAAATTCTTCATATGCTGAATTGTTAAAGCCACCAGCTGCAAGGAAAATCACTGGTAAGACGTTGGGATCAGAATAAGAAAAAGAATAGACGGCAAGGCTAGCTACAACTCAACCTGCAGGACCCAGCCAGCTTCCAAGTATGGGACCCAGCCAACAATAAGAAGTAGGGCCTAGCACATGCCAAGATCAACCACATCATCATAAGATTGCAAACCGTTGATGAGGCATCTTAGGGCCATCGCTGAGATGGTCAGTTGGGGGAGTCATGATGACGAAAACCTCTTCTGCATCATTGATGATGTCATACAGCCCATGGTTTCATTGGGTCATGTAAGGGGAGAAGTATCAATTTAGACAGGAGGAGGGAAAAGCACTTGGTCACAATAGATCTTATGAAATGCTACATCTTTTTAAGTGCAATTAGAAACTGGTGAAGGGTCTATGGTGGTGATCATGCAGCACCAGAATGCAGTAGGACCTGCAGAAGTGGTCACAAACCACATCAAAGAATTGTTCAATGTACCTGTTGTGCCACCAGCAGATCTCACAGGAGCATGGGATGCTCAAACTTTGGCTGAAACCTCAATGACTTCTGCGGAACATGAGGATGTACTTGATCGATTGCTACAACTAGGACAAGTAATGATGTCCCTGTTTAACATCCCTTAGGATGTTATGGCAATTCACTCATACCTCATTTCCACCAAAGGAAAGTTGGTCTTGATAGAGGTGAGGGCTGAGCATGCTTAAGCAAAGGTGCAAAAATTGCAAGAAAAGCTCATGGCCCTATAAGTAGCATAGCGGGACCCTTTGCAATTTGTTCCCATAGACCAGCTAGACAATTTCAAAACTGAGCAACTAACCAAACTACTAACAGAGAATAAGAAGGTGGGAAAAGAAAAAGAGAAGGCTATTTGGGATGCCTCTGCAGCACAAGTGCAAACTCATGCGCATACCAAGGCACTCAAGGCCTTACAAGAGGAAAACAAGTAGCTTGTTGCCGACAACCTTTGGTTGACCATCGTGGAAAAGCAAAAGAATGTTCTCAAAGAACATTTCCATCAGTTATGAGAATAATTCATCTGGTTCAACCAAGACATGAACAGTTTATCCAAGGAGAACCGAACCCTCTCAATGAAGGAGGTATGCACCATTCATCAAAAGATAGCTATCAAAATCAGTGCATGGAAAAATGAGGCGAAACAGCATGAAAAGCTAAAGGATCACTTCCAGGACCAAGTGGGGATGTACAAACAGATCATTGAAAAGGAGATCCATATGGCCAAGGCACACATCAACTCTATCAGTGCTCAACACACTAACTGGCAGGACATATTAGACACATATGCATTTTCCCACCAAGCAGAAGTTAAGAACCGGGACCTGCAGATCCAAGACCTTATAGAATACATGGAGTTGGCAAACCTATGGTATGCCAACCTTGCCATGTTAACAGTAGGGTGCCCAAGAATAGAGCTCGTGCAATAGGTAGCCACCACCTACAAAAAATAAGAAATAGAATTTGCAAAACACAAGGAGATATTGCAAAAACTAAAGATTGCAAATTCTGAACTTGAGGTGGTTAAAGCAAGTTACCAGGGATAAAAAGGTGTCGCAAAATATTTGGCTTGATGATTTGTAGATTTCCAAGAATATAGAGACAAAGCAAGAGCCTACGAGGAGGAACGACAGGTTTTTGCATCTTGGTATGTCAAGGAAAATCAAATGTTTCCGCAACTACCCTACCCATGGGAAGTGCCGACTCCATCAAACATTGGAACATTAGCATGGATGGTGCAAGACCCATAAATCGAAGAGGAGAAACTCTAGGCCATACTTTAACACCATCAAGTCCCAAGACCTGAAGCACAAGACAAGGGGAAAACACCCATGGAGGAGCCACCGCCACTAAGAACTACATGAGTTCCATCAATTTTGTAGTAATAGGATTTCCTAGGCAATGAGTCCACATCATCCATGAATTCATAAATTTCTATTGTCTCTCTTGGCTTGGAATTGTATGGTCCCTTTCTTAATAATAAAACTATTAAAAAATTGTTAACTGGGCATTTCTCAAACTGAGGAAGGACTCAAGGACTGAAAAGGGTGTGACTTCAAAGGTATTTGATGCATTTGTGTTGGCCATTCTCTTGGGTGCTTGGATGTTTTCTTCTTGATTTTTTCTTACCATTTTGACATTGCTCCATTATCGGGAAGCTGAGCTAATAAAAATAATAAGTCTTTGCATGGTGTGGTTCTCACGTAAAAAAAAGTAAGAATTCAAAGCACACCCCTTAGACAAAATAATCATCTGGGCTACAAGCACTAGTTATGGAACTAAACAAAAATGTTCCCTCTAACTAAGACCCTTTCTCACTTCCTATGTTTCCCTTTCTTATTTCCTCATAATGGTGGTGACTCTTTGGCAGAAGCATTCCTGTTACTTCAAGTGGATGGATTGGCCATGTGTATTAATGCGAAGTCACTGGATGTGGATTGTTTGAGGTTAGATTTGGAATGAGATCTACTAAGTCACATTAACCATAAATACACAAGGGGATATACACCACCTTGTTCTTGGGACTCCATTTCATTATCTTCTTTCCATCATTCTTTCTCCATTTTCCACCTCATTGCTGGTTGTATCAGTAGTCTACATTTTGGTTGATACATTGTTTTCTTTTTGGTAAATTCTTGTGGTTAATACTTTAACTGTTACTTTCGAATGACATTTCTAGAGCCTACGGACTCTTTCAATGTGGGTTTGTTAGGGCATAACGAGCATGAGCCTACTTTGGGGAGGACCCATTGGCATTCCTATTTGGTGCATCAGTTAACTTCTTTCCCTTAAACATTTTTGCAATCAACATTTGTTTTGTTCATTTCCACTTCTAACATCCATTTTATTTGCATTGTCGTTGTTTCTTTTTCTCCATCTTTCTTATTCATTATCTTTTTCCATTCTATCACTATTGAAGGATCGCTCTTAGTCATGGGGGTCCTGGTCCAATTTTTTCAATTTTCTCCTAACCCCTACACCTTGGGTAGTCATTAGTGTTATATCTCTAGAATCCATATTAGCCATATCACAACTCAACCATGATATACCTTAGTTACACTTTGATGAGTGTGATATACCTTAGTTACACTTTNGATCCACTTTTGACACATCTTATACTAATTAATTAATCCTTGCTCTCTTTGATAAAGATCACATTGGTTAATATAGGTAGGATAGTCATTCTAGGCCAATAATATCCCATTTTAAGAATTTTAGTAGTTGTACATCAACCTACTTAATGACTTTCCTCATCCCTCTCATGAGTATCAATTAATAGTTCCTTCTAGTTTGATTCAAGAACATACCACTGACATATATTGTGTAACACCTTGACACTCTTAGTTAAGTACACTCAGTACGATCGCTTCAAGCATGAGTGTAGCGCTTGGTAACCTAGTAACGATTAGCGTTTGGTAATCCCAATGGCGTTGCACTAGTTCAAGATGTGTACAGCAAGTGGGAATGGATACTGGTGTTAGGAACAATTAGAACTTAGTCAATGTAAGCTAGTCACTTAGTTCTCTTTCCCTTCCCCTTATTAGCATAAGACATCAAAAATATAAAAGTTATAAAATCATATACCTCAAGCTTACTTAACCATACAACCATGATGATACAAGTAAGTTTGGGAAGACAACGATTAATTAACCCTGAGTGTTCCATTAAAGCACGTAAGAACTTAGTCCTTAGAGTTCAACCGGATCACTCATGAAACACTCGTATTCATATGGTTGAGTGCAGGGGTACATCGCTACTCATCACACTTAAACCATACCCTTAAGCCTCACAAGTGTAGTTGGGAAGACAACGAACATTCTTAACACCCATTTCATTTCCTAGAAGAGCTAGCATACTAAAGAACTATAGGTCCCCATA
This sequence comes from Gnetum montanum, assembly GCA_015680685.1. Taxonomy (NCBI): domain Eukaryota; kingdom Viridiplantae; phylum Streptophyta; class Gnetopsida; order Gnetales; family Gnetaceae; genus Gnetum; species Gnetum montanum. Next base: position 6,179 of record MNCI01016822.1, on the reverse strand, counting down.
ATTTGACCAGATCACACGTAATGCCTTAGTAATTCGTATGGTTGGGCATAGGGGTACCTCGCCAATCATCATTGGCATTGTTGCTAGGGACCTTTTTGTTGTTTCGTGCACTATTTAGGACCTAGTGAAAAGTATTTAACTCATTGGAACAAACCTTAGAGTCATATCTTATCTTATAATTACTACAATAAATATTCAAAAGCACACTGTGATTTTTATTTCGCTAACTGAAAATGTCTTCTTCTCTTAGGAGGAATTCTCCGTCCAAGTCTGATAAAGCTTATCAACCAATGCCTCAATAATATTGAATAGTATATGCTCATCCTAATGAGTATGTACCAAACTTCATCTTCATCCTACACCAGGATGAATGACTATGGTGGCATGAGATGGAGAACAACATTGTGTTATCGCCCGATTGATCTATTCCTACAATGCTCTACTAAATGCTTATACGATATGGTCTTTTGGAACATCATGCTAAGTATGTTGTGCAAGATACTAACGCCAGGGATTATCATCCCATCGAGGCACAACGTGGACAAGATCGATAGCTAGAACAACATTATGAATCTTTGAAGGGAAAAAGATGTAACGATTCTCCATTCTTGTTTCATGAATCGTAGTCATGATGTCAGGTACATGACATTGGGGTCCAGTCACGATGTCAGAGTCCAACCGCAACATTGGGATAGATACCTTGAGTTTAAAATACCGTGCCTGGGCTCTGGTTTTTATATCAATTTTTGGTAATTTTCTACTCATAGTAGCAGAGCTTTTGTCGTTTCTTCCTTTCAAAGTTAGAATATTTTCTGAGTGCTTGTAGAAGGAGTCTAAGTGTGTATGGTTCTTTGTTCAAGCACTGATGTACCTGAGCACAACAATGTGATGAGAATAAAATGATCTCTTTTGAAAATCGTTGTAGCATTGAGACTAGATTAATGTTTCTTTTAATGCACTTTACTTTACTTCATTCCAATTAAGCAATTTATTTCTAGTAGTTAATGAATGTAAGCACGACCACTTCAAGAATACATATAGTACTTGGTAACCCAGCAACGCTTAATGTTTGGTAGCCTAGTAGTTCTATATGTGTTCAGGAAAGTGGGACGGTTACTTGTGTTAGGCTAGCTAGGCAGTAGATGAATTAGGTCTTCAATTACTTTAACTTTCATTCTTGTTGTAGGCAATCAAACTTATAAAATATAAATGAGAAAAATCATACACCTTAATTACACTTAAACCATACCCTCGAGCCTCACAAGTGTAGTTGGGAAAATAATGAATATTTTTAATGTCCATTTAGAGATAGTACATTAGATAACTATAGGTCCATGGAATTCAAGCGGATTATGTGTAACACCTTAGTGATTAGTATGGTTGGACATAGGGGTACCTAGTCGCTCATCATTGCTACTGTTGGTGGGGACTTTTTGGTTATTTTGTGCATTATTTGAGACCTAGTGAAACGTATTGAAATCGTTGGAATGAACCTTAGAGTCATATACTATTTTACCATTACTACAACAAATTATTAGAAGCACACTGTGATTTTTATTTCACTAACTGAGAATGTCTTCTTCTCATAGGAGCGCTTCTCCACCCAAGACTGATAGAGGTTATCAACTAGTGCCTCAATAATATTGAATTGTATATACTCATCCTGATGAGTATGTACTAAACTTCATCTTCATCCTACACCACGATGAACAGCTGTAGTCATGTAACATGGAGGGCAACATTGTGTTGTCATTTGATTGAGCTGTTCCTACAATGCTCTTCCAAATGCTTACATGATGTGGTCTCCAAGATCACCATGGGGAGTATATTGTGGAAGATACTAATGCCAGGGATTATCATCCCAGTAAAGCACAATGTCTGTGAGACCGATAGTTAGAACATCGCTATTAATTTTCAAAGGGAAAAGAACTTAATCATTCTCCATTCCTGTTGTACCATCAAGCTAGTGGGGAACCCTTCTCTGGGGAGTTTCCATTCAATAAAACTCCTCTCTTTGACTTTAGTGATGGAGGTCAAAACCAGAGCTTTCACTTTACAGTTCATAATCCTGATTCTAGTAATGAGAGATCTAATGACAAAGAAGGATCTGGAGGGGCAAGTCAACGTAGGGATGTAGACAAGAAGCAAGATGGTGATCCTGGTCGCAATTGTTGAAGAGGCAATAGTAGGCGTCATGATGGTGTTGGTTCTCCTTCCTCTTCTCCTTGGTCATCTTCTTCTTTGTCTAGCTCTGACTGTGACTACAGAAGGCGAGACCATGATGGAGGTGATCCAAATGAACGAAATGACCGATGGGACCAAAATGATCGAGGGAACCATCAAGAAAGACAAGATCAAGGGCATAGATGTTTAAGAGAGGTACATCATCATGAATGAAGGGGTAGTCGAGGGCATCATAGACACCATGATAAAGGCCTCAATGGGCCTCTACTTGCTACCTAAAGTATGCTTAACATCGCAAAGGTAGTAAGAATTCCAACAAGGCATGTGAAGGATAGCTGGATCAAAAGGTTAGACATGAACAATATTTCTTGGTTTGAAGGAGGATATAACTTTGATCTGTAGAATCATCTTCAAGCTTTCCAAGATGCATGTTCCTTGTAGAACATAGAAAACAAGTGGTAGAAACTGAAGTTGCTCCCCAAGACACTTATCAAAGAAGTAGAAAATTAGTATCGGTCCTTAGACCTAGAATCTATTAGGCGATGGAGTACCATTCTTGAATTGTTCAATAATAAATATCAAACGTACTCTAGAGTGTTCAACTTAAGAAAGAAAATTCAAGGATGGAAACAAGGATGGAAACAAGGATGGCACAAACCCTTGGATGTTTCCATTGGCTGATACTACACCTTAATGCACAAATGTCTAGGCTATGGTTATTCTCAACTAGATAAACTTCGCCACATAGTAGATGGGCTTTGGTCAAAAACGAGGGGAATCCTTAGTGTCTATGCTTAGGAGTGACTATCAAAACTAAGTGCTCATTAGATACAAAGAATAATAGAGTAGGTTACCAAAGAGGAGGGCAAACTAAGAAAAAGAGAAAGTGCAGAAGAGTACAACGACGATCCTTCTAGTTTCAAGAGAAAAGTTTGATTCCATGACAATGAGGATGAGTTTGTATCTGATGAGGGGGTGAATAAGAAAACCTTACCACTTCAAAATTTCCATTTTAAACTTATGGCCAAGGTTGATTAGTTATGAGACTTAATGGATAATAGATTCCAAGCTGTTTTTAAAATTGCTAAGGAGTTCAAAGAACAAGGTAGTGATCATGAGTGTAGGAGGTGCAAGGAAGCTAAACATGCATATCACAAAGGTAAGAGCAAGATTGCTACAATTGAAGAACTTGTGGATAGTGAATCAAATGATGATCATGGGTGTGATGTCTATTAGTATGAACATCCTAAGAGATGTTGTCCCATTGTGTCACATCTACAAGACTCTAGGATGCATTCCTTACATCCATGACTTACACAAAGGTAAACATCCAGAAGGTTACCTTATCCTCAAGGTAATCTTAGGTAGTTCCATCAACAATAATTGTATTATCTGAGTGGAGCTTGAACACAATCATATGAATAGTATCAATAGTCGTAGCAACCACAATTATGGGTGTTGGCACTGCCAATGCAATAATACCCTTACTAGCAGCCTGATTCATATGGTTACTATGTTCAGCAACCCATGTCTCCACGTGACTCCTCTAGTCACGTCTCTAATTTTTAGCCTCACTATCACCCTTCAAATTGTTATCAAGCTTATTCGCCACATGAAAGAAGGGATACCACCTCTTACCCTTATCTTCCTCTTGTCCCTGCACATACTCCTCCACCCACATAGCTACCACCTGCTCCACCTATGCAGGGTGAACTACTAGCTCAATCGTAACAACATAATGCAAAAAGGGCCATTAATCTACAACCGAATCATCAATTAGAGGGGTTGAATGCTCGATTAGAGAAAATACCTTTCTTTCGACCCTATAGGCCACCCAAGCCTTCACATACACCCATGGTTTATCATCCTACTCCTACCTCTTCCTTCTTTGTATCAAGCTACTTTGGGCCTCCTTCAATCCAAACTCTACCTAGGATTCATACTATAATGCTCACTAATACTATGTCTGATTGGATTTGTGTAGGAAATCTTCCTAGGAAATTAGTCGATCTTGAAAGTCCTCTAATTTATTTACAAATTGTTGAAAATTAACTATGCAAGGCTCTTCTTGATTCAAGTTCTGGTGTCAATTTAATTTCTCATGAGATGTACATTGCCTAAAACCTGCCTCCTCTCAAGAAGAGTAACATTAGATTAGAATTAGCATATCAGTCCATCACTGTTCCACTAGGACTAGTAGAAAACATTATGACCACTATCTATGGGTGGTCTTATCTTATTGACTTCTTGGTAATCAAAGTGGAGAACTATAAATAAGATTTTCCAATCATCATGGGAAGAGCATGGCTAAGAACCATTGATGCAAGAATGGACATTAGAGACCTTTCCTTGGAGATATCTAAAGAAAATGCATTTGAAAAGACCAAAAAGAAGAGAGTTCCATGCATCCTGTACAGTGATATTGGGTGCAATTGTGTGTAGAAACTTTGGACCATTAAGCATGCATCTGTCTATACATGAAAGAAATGTGCACAAGAAGAAAAAATTCAAAGGTGTATGTATGCAGCAGCCACAAAATAGGAGGGCACCTAGTGGTTGACTACTAATTCTGAGAGTAGCACACTTTTCATGGAATCAACTGAGAGCCTGACATGTGTATATGTCATAAGCATGGATGAACTCAAGTAGGTTCATCACCAACTCTTTGATCATACTCACTAGGGAGAGTTGGAAATTCTTGAAAAATTCAAACAAGAGGCCCTTGAGTTGAAAACGTTTCCACCTAGAATAGAATATGTATTTTTAAAGAATGGGAAGCTAGTTATAACTGTTGGCACATTTTAGCCATTTTATGGAACAGAGACATGAGATGATTGAGATTTTCTAAATATTTCAATACAAATATTTGAAATGGAAAGATGTAATATGAGAAGGTATTGATTTCTATTACTTGTTTTAAAAAAAGAGAGAGATGGATATGACTCAATGGTAACATTAGGATGGCACTGGCTCTGCATCTCATGATAAGAGGTCCTGTCACACATTTTTCAGCATATGGGGATTTTATTAAATTTTCCCGTAGACTAAGAAAAGGATGTTAAAAGACAAGCATAAACTTTATTCAGGTTCCCAATGGAGATGTTGATTTTTCTGTTGCATTGCACAAATTGAAGCATCGGAATTGTATAAATGGATTTGCAGTTCCTTTTAAAACAAACGTCTTCGTAGAAAGCAAGTCAGATTATCTTTGATTGGTCAAGTCCTACACAGGGACAATTTGTCACAGTTTGTTTTGAAGGACTAGTTTGTATCAATATATCCTGATGAAACCCTCCATCGGATGCGTTACTTACCTTTCTATGCTCTAAAAAATGGATTTCCTGCAACAGTGGCAGCTATACCTATGTTTATTGAGCATTTCTGTGGCGCTAAGCATGCATGCGTGATTCAGGGCCAATGCCTTGCTCCACAGCACGCGAGCAAAGGATAGAGGCGTATCGGCGGATGAAGAGGGCAGCAGTGGCACCAGCACAATGTTATTGATGTACCCTAACAGAAATACGAGAACACAGCAGTTATGAAAATGGGTACAGAGACTTTGTTGATGCCGATGAAGAACAATACCCTTAATCAAAAATAGATATTTCAAAAAAAAGGAAAAAACAACACATCTCTGCCTAGCCGCACCGTGATCTGGTGCTATTGAAGTCTAGAGTGAGTCCCCCGCCGCTGCACTGGTCTTCAGGGTTTCTGACGCCGAAACCCTCAAATCTAAACCTGCGTTTTAACATTCTAATCCACATTATTCTGTGTGAACTTGCAAAAAATAATCATCTCTTTCCTGCATGTAAAGGTCTAGCTATGGTTGTACTGCAAAAATCCGTGAGCAGAAAGCAAAGGCTGCAAAGAAATTAGTTCCAATGACAGGCGCGTTTACAGCTCGTCCCTGTAATTTCCAAAAATTTGTGCAGGTTACTTCCTCGCCAAAAAGGGCTTTTTCTTCCAAAGGACTCATTTCAAATTTTTAGGCAGTA
>MNCI01016816.1:0-13702 GCA_015680685.1 Gnetum montanum | reverse complement strand
TCAACCAACGATCCACATGAGTGTTTTATTCGTAGATGAGATTACTTAGAAAAACGAAAAAAGACAAACACACAAAAAGATAAAACAAAAAGTTGAAAAATGAAAAACTAGAAAATAAAAAGTTGTAAAATCAAAGAAAAATAAAAAGTGGTTATTAATCCTACTTTTCTTTGAAATGGGGGGTATCCCCATAACTAATCGGTTGAGTATGGCGAGGATTAATAAAGGAAAGATAAAGATCCTTGCATGTTGGAGGTATTGGAAGTTATCCATACTTATCCCATTGGGGTTCACACACTTGATTGGAATAAACATAACGGGGCACTTTATACGATGTAGTTCCCAGATAACGAGTTGACCCACTATGATATTCAGGACCATTAGATGGTATGCAAGGATTAGGATGATGCCTCCCATGATTATGTTCATTGGCTTGTCTGGTTGTTGGAGTGTTAGTTGGTGGTCCTGATGAAGTTACATGAGGCGTTGGGTTCGAAGGTAAGGGTGCACCAGAGGGTTGGACTTGTGCTAGGTTGGAAGGTGTAGTGGCCTTGGGATTGTGTTGTTCCTTCCTATGACCGTGTTTAAAGAAAGGATGCTTTTGATGTTGAGGAGGCTTTTCACTGTTGTTAGTAGCAGTAGCACAAGTGTTGTTCATGGGTTGTTGCTGTGGCACAAACACCTTAGGAACAGTTGGTGGTACTGTAGAAGGAGGGAAAGCATAAGAATGCTGAAAGTTAGGAGGAATATAAGGTGCACAAGGTGGTGGTTGTGTTGGAGGCATGGGTGGATAGTATTGTGGTGAGATAAAGTGCATTGGCTCAAATGAAGAAATAGGATTTTGAATGTGATAAGAATTTGTTTACACAAAGTATGAAGGATGCCTCTAGTCTTAGGGTGGATTCCCCCATGACTGGGATTGTTGCCATTGTGGTCAAACATAGTATCTCTATACAAACTCTGGATGTAATGTATTTCCCCAATGCTCATGTAGATGTAACAATATTGGGCATTGGCCCTTGGGGTGATCATACAGGCATATGTTGCATTCATATGTATGGTTAGCAGTTAAGAACTTATTCCCTTCATTCTTTCTTTTTGATTGTCCTTTATTTTGTCCTGCTTCTTGGGTTGTCAAAACTCTATCTCTAATGATGTTGATATATTCTCCACACTTTTGATACATCCATTCCAACATTTTATTGATATTTTCCTCAGCTCCTTCTAACGATTGTTGTATTGGCAAAGATGATGTTTCCACCTTGAGATTTCTTGATTTCTCCTTGTTATGATCATGGACCTTTGTTAGGTTGAGATTTTGGTCCCGTTGATGTTTTTTAACACTCTCCCATCTAGCTATTTCTCCTTCTTCTTTTGCTACCCACTTAATAAGCTCTTGTATTTGATGGGTTCGTAGTTCGTATAATTGACTTTGGGCATACATTCCTAAGGTCTCTCTTATTTTATTATGTAGCCAATCAATGATATGGTACATTACCCTTTCCTCAAAAAACCCATGGCCTGGACAGTTGTTTAATAGTGCATAATATCTTTCTAAGGCCATGTCCAAGGATTCATGTTTTGCTTGTTTCCATCCTTGTATTTGTTTCCTCAAGGCTAACACTCTTGCATAGGTTTGATATTTTTCATTAAATACTTCTTCCATTGTTGACCAGCGTCATATTGAATTTGGTTTTAACGATCTATACCATACTTTTTCTTGGTCAACGAGTGTCATGGGAAAGAGCTTAACTTTTTGCCACCCATTATCAATGTTGTTCCATGTGTAGGCATTGTAGAAGTCTTGTAAATGTTGATGTAGATCTAATTCATAGCCGCCTGAAAATTTAGGAGAGTTGTTTAAATCGAGCTTGGGTAGTCGGCTCTCTTTACGATGCCTACGTGAAATTCGAAAAACCTCTTGTATTTGTGTTAGGCTTGTAGTGGCCAGTGGAGGTTCATCATCATCAAGTAAGTTATGCCTTCGTGTGTTCTAATGACATTGTTTTCGTTCATGCTTATAAGAAACTCCCACTTCAGGTTGTATACTCCAATCTTCATCATCATATAGTTCGTTGGTTCTCCAATGAACTTCCTAACTAAGTGTGGCATTATTATCGTCTTGTAGGAGAGGCATTGTTGTGTGTGAATTTATGTGACATTTTATAATTACTTATTTTTAAGAGATATATCATTAACTTATTTACAACGACCTTGTATGATATAACTAATCTAAATAACTAGCACCATCCTCAGCAACAGCGCCAATGATGAGTGGCGAGGTATCCCTACACTCAACCATATGAAACAAGCGTCGCACACGTGATCTGGTTGAACTGCGCAAATGGACTAGTTGTGGCACCTAGACAATTATTCTTAGGTCATAGTTCGCTATCTTCCCACCTAGACTAGTATTATATTTGTCACGTATGGTTTAGTCCAGATGAGGTGTATGATGTGTTCCTAATTCTAACGCTACTCCTGAAGGCAGTGGAAAATAATATTAGCTAAGCTAACTAGGAAGAAAAGGGTAAGAGAATATAATTTAGCCTACGTGCAATGAGCAATCGATTCCGTGATCAACTGTATACATCTTGGACTTCGTGCATGACTACCACTAGGATTACTAAGTGCAGATCCTAGCTACGCCACTGGGCTACCAAGTAGTCACACTTAAATGCTCGAAATCAAGTCGTACTCGTTCCGCATTCTAGGAGTTTAAGGGTGAGAGAGAAAATAGTAAATAAAATTAAAATAAATAAACAAAGTGACTGCTGCAATGATGAAGTAATATCGATCTTTATTTCTGATCATGTGCATGTCCAAGTACGTCGCACTCAAATAAAGAATGCTGTACAATTACATTCACCACACTGCGGCCAGACACAGGAAAATAAATCTATCCCTGGAGTGGCCAAAATTCTAGAGCTTTGCTACCTCTAATTCCTAACTAATAACTAATGATGAACAAGGGAGATTTGCTTCTTATTTATAGACATTGTGGCGGACTGCGATATCGCGTACGCGATATTGCGGTCCATGCGATATTGCATCCCATCATAACCCCATGACTGAATAAAAAATCATCCTCAAGTTACCAAGAGAACAAGCTCTATTGATTACACAGTGGATAGGTATGGGATTATTAACTGGGAAAAAATAAAATGAAATCACAGTGTGGGAAGAAAACACAACACACAGAATATATACAACTACAACTACAAAAATGTGGAACTCATGTAGTTCCTGGTGGCGATGGCTCCTCCATTGGTGTCTTCCCTTTGTGTTGTCCTTTAGGCTTCAAAGCTTGATGGCGTTGAAGTATGTCCTAGAGCTTCTCCTCTTCGGTCTGAGGATCTTGTGCCAACCCTGCTGATGTTTTGATGTTTGACGGATTTGGCACTTCCCATAGATAGGGTAGTTGTGGGAACATCTGATTGGCTTTGACATATCATGCTGCGAACACCTGTTGTTCCTCTTCATAGGATCTGGCTTTATCTTTGTATTTATGAAGGTCTGTTAGCCATCGAGCTAAGTCGATTGCAACATCTTTCTGGCCCTAGTAGCTTTCTTTCACCACCACAAGTTCAGAATTTGTGACATCTAGTTTTTCAGCTAGCTTCTTGTACTCTACAAATTCTGTTTCATATTTGATGTGGGTGGAAGGTACCTACTGCTCAAGGTCTGATCTCAGGCACCCTGTTGTTAACATGGTGAGATTGGCATACCTGAGATTTGCTAACTACATGTACTCTGTTAAGTCTTGGATCTGTAGGTCCCAGTTTTTAACTTCCGCTTGGTGGATGAAGGCATAAGTGTCCAATATGGTCCTCCAATCAGTGTGCTGAGCACTGATGTTGTTGATTTGAGCCTTGGCCATATGGATCTTCTTCTCCAAGATTTTTTTGTACATCCCCACCTGATTACGAAAGTGCTCCTTCAGCTTCTCATGTTGTTTAGCTTCATTCTGCCACACACTTATTTTGATGGCTAATTTTTGGCGAATAGCGTGTACCTCCTCCATTGAGAGGGTTCAATTTTCTCGGGCTAAACGGCTCACATCTTGGTTGACCCATATAAATTTTTTCGTAATGGATGAAAGTGTTCATCGAGAACATTCTTTTATTTCTCCACAGAGGTCAACTAAAGGTTATTTGCAACCAACTGCTTATTCTCTTCTTCTAAGGCCCTGAGTGCCTTAAGATGCATGTGAGTTTGCGCTTGTGCTGTGGAGGCATCCAAAATGGCTGTCTCCTTTTCTCCTACCACCTTCTTATTTTCTGCAATCAGCTTTGTTAATTGCTCGGTTCTAAAGTTATTCAGCTGGTTTACGGGGAAAAAGTATACAGGATCCCGCTGTGCTGCTTGTAATGCTATGAGCTACTCTTGTAGTTTCTGCACTTCAGCTTCAGCATGCTCAGCCCTTACTTCGGATATGACCAGCTTCCCCTTTGTGGAAATGAGGTCTGATTGAATTGTTGTAACATCCAGAGGGATGTCAAACAGAGATGTCATTACTTGTCCTATTTGAAGTAATATGTCAAGTACATCCTCATGTTCCGCAGGAGTCATTGAGGTTCTGACAAGAGTTTAAGCATTCTGTGCTCCTGAGAGATCTACCGGTGGCACAATAGGTACATTGAAGGATTACTTGATGTGGTCAACGATCACTTCAGCAACTCTCATGGCATTTTGATGTTGCATGACCACCATAGTGGACCCTTCACCAGTCTCTAACTGCACCTAAAAAGATGCCGCATTTCCAGAGATTTGTTGTGACCATCTACTTTCCCCTCCTCCTGTTTGAATGGATAATTCACCCCTTGTGCGATCTAACGAAATAGTAGGCTGATCGGCATCATCGATGACATGAAAGAGATTTGTGTCATCATGACTTCCCCAACTAACCGTCTCAGCGATGGCCCTTAGATGGCTCATCGATGATCTATAGTCTTGCAGTAGCATCTGATCCTGGCTTGTGCTCGACCCTGCTTCTTGTTGTTGGCTGGGACCCATGGCTAGAGATGGTCCAGTCATCTGTTCTTCTTCTTCTTCAGGTCTCAGCTCTTCGCCAGTGCTCTTTCTTAGAGCTAGTGCCTTTAGTAATTCAGCATAAGAAGCATTTTAGGCTTTTTGTAGGATGTTATTTGTGTATCCCTGAATACTAGCTCGTCGACACAGTTTTCTGATAAGGCAGGGAAAAGGTAGCACCATCTTCCTTAACTTCCGTTCTTCAAATCGCCTTAGGATCTCCATCAAATATAGATGGGGAAGGTTAGCATTAATCTTTCCCATCAACACTGCACATTCTCTTCCTACATACGTAGATATTCTTTTCAAACCTTTTGTGGGGAAGAGGTGATATGTTCCAATTTTAAAGTAAACTCTCTCTTCCATTGTCAACTCACCAAAAGCTTTATCTTTGCCATAAGGTTTCTCTAACCAATCCTTTCGCACATCAGGGTCCAATTGGGTAGATAACTGAGCAACATGGGGGCCTGAATTCAGAAGGTTTAACACTTCCAAAATTGCCTATGCAGAAAATTCTACTGTCACACCACAAATGTTAACTGTGGTGCCTTGCTCCTTATTGTGCTAGAACTTGTACATTTTTCCTAAGTACTAGGCACCATTTTCAGAGAGGAAAGGCCATAAGGGAGATCCTTTGAGGTGATCCCTAACAGCCTCAAGAGCAAACTCTACAAAAGATTCGAAGTTTAGCTCCACAATCACTGCAGAAAATGTGGACTTCTTATGGATAGCTTGAACATACTCCGAGCATAACGTAAGTTGTTGTCCTGGTTCAGGCGTAGCAGCAACTCCACCTTTTGCCTGCCTGGACCATCTGGTAGGAGGTTCATCTTGATGGATGCTAAATGATTGCACCTCCTATTCTGCATGTTATCCTGTAGGACCTTGTCTTCTACCTCTCTGAGGTTGTTTCACTCCACCTTGGATAGGACCCCCTTATTGTGCATGTTTCGGGGCCATCTGCAATCACACAGGTCAAGAATTAGTAAGCTTGGTTTTAAAGTCAAGTTATACCTTAATGCTTGTCTTAATTAAAGATCTTATGTTAGAACGTGTGATTGTGCCCGAAAATTATAATAATGGGTCCTATGACTTAGGTGGTTCCCATTTTTAATCTCCTGGTATACTTAAGGTCATATGATTTTTGGCACAATTATTCTAAGTGTTAATTTAATTACCCTAACTGATGTCCTTTGGGCGATGAGAAATTTCAAAAATTTTAAGCACTTTTTGGTAAGTGTCTCTCCCCTACAACTAAATTGAACACTTCGGGTTCAAGCAGGTTCAAAAGGAATTAAAATCGGAGCACCAGTGTGCGAGATATGAGTGTAAAAGCAATGGTCACGCAATTAGAAGTCACAGAGAAAAATTCAAAAACTCCCCTTGCGTAAATGAAAAATAATGCTAAGTGTTGTGGTAGGGGCTTCCTATTTATAGGAAAATAGGACACGATATCGCGTACGATGCATCGCGTATGCGATATCATGTGGGACGCGATATCACGTACGTGATATCTCGTCCCAACTAATGTGAGACATATGAAAATACTGAATTTTAAATGATTTTTCTTGAAATCAATGTTAAAGATTGAGGAGATTGGCAAGTATTAAGATGTTCAAGGGTAATTGCATTGATTCAAGAGGCACTCTTAATGATAATGATGTGAATTTTAGCAATTAAAAATTTGGCGGTTACGAAAAAAGGGAATGTAATGGTACATTGGAACGTGAAAAGTTATAGAGGGATAATATGAGGGAAAGAGAACTATGAAAAATTAAGCTGAGGGTAAGAAATTGTGTGTTTGAACTAGAGAATTAGTGTACATTACGAACAAATATTACACAAGTGGGTCCTCCCCAAAGCAGGTTTCAACCTAGAATGCCCTTGTGTAACCACACTTAAAGTGTCCATGGGCACTAGAAGGGTTTAATGTAATCTGCACTAACTCCACAAAACACACATATTTAAATATCACAGAAATGAGGTGAGAATTCTATGGTACATGGGACATGAGCTACAATTACATGAATTGTGAGATGAGACGAAGTAGAGAAGGGATCATAGAGATTGGCACATGAGGTGACTAACCAATGGCACAGTGAATCCTACGTGTAAAGCATGATTAATGTGTCATTGATCCATCGTTCCAAGAACTAGACCAAGTCCATCCTTCAATCAGTGGCATCACATTGTGTGATCCCATGATGAGCAACTATGAGAGTACCATAACAACAAGGCATACAATCACTTGACGTTTAGTACAAGGGTGGAGTGATTTTTGTTTTATGGCACTTCCTTTTTCTTTTTTTTTTCACTGAATCCAGAGAAGTTGCCAACCTTCAGGCATGGGTGCATGTCTTTCCAGTGGGACCCCCTAGAACAACGTTTGATTTTCGAGTGCCCTTTTGATTACTCTTACTCCCATTTTCATTAGATCTACAAGGATCTTAGTACACCCACATTGCATGATAACTTCCATAGAGATCATCAAAGAGAATCCACAAATCCCTTTGATGTTACATCCTAATCATTCCCTCTTGGTCCATCCTCCTTCATTCTGGGTACAATGAACATAAAATTAAATTTAAGCTTAGAAATTTCAAGAATATCATTGTACCCTTGAACAGAACCTCTTATTTATAGAGTGGATGAGTGGACGTAGTGGGCTCACTATTCCAAATAATTGACTACTCATGACTTAATAAAATAGAACACACCTCAACCAACGATCCACGAGTGTTTTATTCGTAGATGAGATTACTTACAAAAATGGAAAAAGACAAACACACAAACACACAAAAAGATAAAACAAAAAGTTGAAAAATGAAAAACTAGAAAATAAAAAGTTGTAAAATCAAAGAAAAATAAAAAGTGGTTATTAATCCTGCTTGTCTTTGAAATGGGGGGTATCCCCATAACTAATCGGTTGAGTATGGTGAGGATTAATAAAGGAAAGATAAAGATCCTTGCATGTTGTAGGTATTGGAACTAGTCCATACTTATCGCATTGGGGTTCACATACTTGATTGGAATAAACATAGTAGGGCACTTTATACGATGTAGTTATCGGATAATGAGTTGACCCACTATGATATTCAGGACCGTTAGATGGTATGCAAGGATTAGGATGATGCCTCCCATGGTTGTGTTCATTGGGCTGTGTGGTTGTTGGAGTGTTAGTTGGTGGCCTTGATGAAGTTACATGAGGCGTTGGGTTCGAAGGTAAAGGTGCACCATAGGGTTGGACTTGTGCTGGGTTGGAAGGTGTAGTGGCCTCAGGATTGTGTTGTACCTTCCTACGGCCATGTTTAAAGAAAGGATGCTTTTGATGTTGAGAAGGCTTTTCACTGCTGTTAGCAGCAGTAGCACAAGTGTTGTTTGTGGGTTGTTGCTATGGCACAAACACCTTAGGAACAGTTGGTGGTACTGTGGAAGGAGGAAAAGGATAAGAATGCTAAAAGTTAGGAGGAATATAAGGTGCACAAGGTGGTGGTTGTGTTGGAGGCATGGGTGGATAGTATTGTGGTGAGATAAAGTGCATTGGCTCAACCAAAGAAACATGATGTTGAACGTGATAAGCATTTGGATTCGGAAAGTATGAAGGGTGCCTCCAATCTAAGGGTGGATTCCCCCACGACTGGGATTGTTGCCATTGTGGTCGAACACAGTATCTCTGTATGAACTCTGGATGTAACATATTTTTCCAATGCTCATGTAGATGTAACAATATTGGGCATTGGCCCTTGGGGTGATCATATAGGCATATGTTGCATTCATATGTATCGTTAGCAGTTAAGCACTTATTCCCTTCATTCTTTCTTTCTGATTGTCTATTGTTTTGTCTTGCTTCTTGGGTTGTCAAAACTCTATCTCCAATGATGTTGATATATTCTCCACACTTTTGATACATCCATTCCAACATCTTATTGATCTTGTCCTTGACTTCTTCTAACGATTATTGTATTGACAAAGATGATGTTTCCACCTTGAGATTTCTTGATTTCTCCTTGTTATGATCATGGACCTTTGTTAAGTTGAGATTTTGGTCCCGTTGATGTTTTTCAACACTCTCCCATCTAGCTATTTCTCCTTCTTCTTTTGCTACCCGCTTAATAAGCTCTTGGATTTGATGGGTTTGTAGTTCGTATAATTGACCTTGGGCATACGTTTCTAAGGTCTCTCTTGTTTCATTACGTAGCCCATCAATAATATGGTACATTAGCCTTTCCTCGAAAAACCCATGGCCTGGACAGTTGTTTAACAGTGCATAATATCTTTCTAAGGCCATGTCCAAGGGTTCATGTTTTGCTTGTTTCCATCCTTAGATTTGTTTCCTCAAGGTTGATACTATTGCATAGGTTTGATATTTTTCATTAAAGACTTCTACCATTGTTGACCAACGTCGTATTGAATTTGGTTTTAACGATCTATACCATACTTTAGCTTGGTCAACGAGTGTCATGGGAAAGAGCTTAAGTTTTTGCCACCCATTATCAATGTTGTTCCATGTGTAAGCATCGTAGGAGGCTTGTAAATGTTCATGCAAATCTAAGTCATAGCCTCCTGAAAATTTAGGAAAGTTTTTTAAATCGAGCTTGGGTAGTCGGCTCTCTTTACGATGCCTATGTGAGATTCAAACAACCTCTTGTATTTGCATTAGGCTTGTAGTGGCCAGTGGAGGTTCATCGTCATCGGGTAAGTTATACCTTCGTGTGTTGTGATGACGTTGTTTTTGTTCATGCTTATAAGAAACTCCCACTTCAGGTTGTATACTCCAATCTTCATCATCATATACTTCATTGGTTCTCCAATGAACTTCCTAACTAAGTGTGGCATTATTATCGTCTTGTAGGAGAGGCATTGTTGTGTGTGAATTTATGTGACTTTTTATAATTAATTATTTTTAAGAGATATATCGTTAAGTTCTTTACAGCGACCTTGTATGATATAACTAATCTAGATAACTAGCACCATCCCTGGCAACGGTGCTAATGATGAGTGGCGAGGTACCCCTACACTCAACCATATGAAACGAGTGTCGCACGCACGATCCCGTTGAACTACGAAGATGGACTAGTTGTGGCACCTAGACAGTTATGCTTAGGTTGTAGTTCGATGTCTTTCCACCTGGACTAGTATTATATTTTTCAGTTATGGTTTAGTCCAGATGAGGTGTATGATGTGTTCCTAATTCTAACGCTACTCCTAAAGGCAGTGGAAAATAATATTAGCTAAGCTAACTAGGAGGAAAAGGGTAAGAGAATCTAATCTAGCCTAAGTGTGACAAGCAACCAATTCCTTGATCAACTGTACACATCTTGGACCTCGTGCACGACTACCACTAGGATTACCAAGTGCAAATCCTAGGTACGCCACTAGGCTACCAAGTAGTCACACCTAAATGCTTAAAATCAAGTCGTACTCATTCCGTGTTCTAGGATTTTAAGGGTGAGAGAGAGAAAATAGTAAATAACATTAAAATAAATAAAAAAAGTGACTGCTGTAATGATGAAGTAATCTTGATCTTTATTGCCGGTTATGTGCGTGTCCAAGTATGTCACACTCGAATAAAGAATATCATACAATTACATTCACCACACTGCAGGCATACACAAGAAAATAAATCTATCTCTAGAGTGGCCAAACTACCAAAGCTTCACTACTTTTAATTTCTAACTAATAACTAATAATGAATAAGGGAGAATTGCTTCTTATTTATAGACATTTTGGTAGACTGTGATATTGTGTACGCGATATCGTAGGTGGATGCGATATCGCGACAGATGCGATATCGTGGGTGGATGCGATATCACGACAGACGCGATATCGCGGTCCATGTGATATCACGTCCCATCAAGGAGGTAGTAGGAGAATGGTGCCAGATTGTTCTCCTCTCATGAATCTTGTAAGTTTCCTTGTAGGGCTTAGTAGGATCCCTTGGCTTAGAGTCCCGATTGTATCTTGAGTCGGTAGCCTTCCCCTTGTGCATCTCTACTAGAGTAGAGTGAAGTTGAGCTTTGATAGGTTCTTCTAGTCTAATGATAGGTGTCTTTAATGGCTCCTCATGGTTTTGGTGGAGTTGTTTCAAAATGAACTGATCAACATCAAGCTCTTCTATGACAACAAATGTGTTCGCTTGCTTCCCTTTGGTATGAGCATGCTTAATTCTCATAGTAGCATTTGTTTTTATCCACTCCCTTATAGGTTCATAGGATCTAGTCATGTGTTGAGTCACATGATACCCTTCTTGAATCTAGCCCAAGTGAATTCCCCTTAGTGTAGTTTTTAGCATGATTAATGCTACATTTTTGAGAGGTAGAACTATGTTGCCTTGCATATCTCTCCACCTCATTTATCTATCCTGATGGAATATGAATGTGAAGTTTGGATAATATGAACCAATGTAAGCATAAGTAATTTGTGTCTGCATTGGAATTCCCTAATCTCCTTCATCAACAATTCTATCACTACTCCTTCTTGTATCCTTGGTAGGTGATGACTGATCATTATGTGAAGCCATGTTATCATTTTCTAATGGTTTATGTTAAGTGTGCTTTATATTAAAGTTTTGAAGGTTAGACTTAGGTTCTAATACAATGAACTTTGGAAAATTAATTACTTAGTATAACATTGACTTATCCCTGGCAACGACGCCAATGATGAGTGGTGGAGTATTCAACACCCAACCATATGAGATATGAGTGTTCACGCATAATCTTGGTCAAACTCCACAAATAAGGCAATGTGATTATACTAATAATTAATTAGCATTCGTGATTGTTGTCTTTTCACATGAGTTAGTAAAATCAATGCATATGGTTTAAGTCACTATGAGGAATATGATATTAATGTTGTATTGACCATTGTTCTCCTAATAAACATGAAGTGAAGGTAAAAGTCTCTAAATCTAAGTAACAGTGAAACAAATCTTAAATAGCCTATGTGATGAGTAGCCTATCTTAATCTTTTGGTCACACCTTGGACTTCATGCAACTCTACTAGGATTACCAAGTATTACACTACTAGGTGTACGAATTGATAGTACTACTGGGTGTACGAATTGATAGTACTACTAGGTTATCAAGTAGTTACACTTATGTGCTTGAGATCAGTTGTACCCATTCTGCTTAATGATATTAAAAGGAAATTTCAAGAAATCATAAACATTAACTATGAAAATAGGAAAAATAGTAAACTAATTAAAAACATAAATAAAACAAAGTGTTGTTGCAATGATGGAAAATAGTCTCAATCTTTATTTTTGATCATGTAATTTGTCCAAGTACATCACACTTGAATAAAGACTTTGTTCAATCACTTAACATCACATTGAAGGCATACACTTCTAAGTACTGAATTCAAGAAAAAAAATTGAAAAAGTTCTACTACTAAGCTATCAAATCTACTACAGATCTGTGCATCCAAGTGTTGCTTATATATGCTGGCACACATCATGTGATATTGTTTATACGATAACATATCTATGACATCGTAGATACAATATCATAACTATGATATCATTGGCTTAAAATTTTTAGATTTATCAAAGAGGTACCAAATAAATTGAGGGTACCTATTGATGAATCTATATTAGAAGGTATGGATTCTACTTGTTGGGAAAAGGAGTCATAGGGTTATAAAAGGAAAAATAATTAACCTATCAGAGATTGGGATTGATGATATTTAGGTTTAAGAGAAAATTTGAACAATCTAGTTAGATGTAAGAAACCATTATGAGGTTAAAATTTCTAAGACAAGGTAATAAGAATGTCAAAGAATTCTACATTGAATTTTGTGATCTAGTCCATCACGCTAAGGTAAACTGGGAAGAGTATGAACAGGCTTCAATCTTTTTAGGATGTCTTGAAATGACATACTAGTAGGAGTTGTCCTTTTATGAGCCACAATATCTTGATGAAGCTTATAATTTGACACTCAAGGCTAGGAAGAAATTAGGAGGATTTGGAAATAGGAACAAACAAATGTTCAAGGGAAAGGAGAAGGGATCTAGATTTGAGAAAGGATCCAAGTCCAAATCTTAAGACAAGGAGGACAACCAAACCAAGAAGATTGAAAGAGGTGATGAGAAAAGAAAACTCACGAAGGATCAAGGCAAGGAACACAAAGTTCAAATGTGGAGAATGGGGATACAAGCAATGAGAATGTCTATGTCACAAGGCAACCAAGGACAAAGATGTGCAAACCATGGAGGTGGAAGAAACATCAAACCAAGTTCTTTAGAGAGGCAATCATAATACTCCAAAAATTAAGGATGTTTGTGAATTAAATTCTTATGCATTTATGAGGAATGTAAATAAAGGAGATCATCTTAAGAGAAAACTATTTTTTTTGAATTAGGGTTAGATGTTTGCTTAGTGCGGAATGGATTCATGTTTTGATTGACTGGGGAGCCTAAGAAAATATTATTTCTTCTAGGATAGTTGCTAGATTTGATTTGGTAACTAATCTTTATTAGAGATCCTATAAGGTGCATTGATTTTTTAGAGATTTTTCGTAAGAAGTGGGATTTAAAATTAGAAGTTTTCATGATGTTGTGAAACGTGATGTGCTTCCAATAGACTGTGTTTATGTAATTCTTGGTAGACCTTGGAAGTTTGATGATGGAGCTCAATTTGATGGAGCAAGAAATGTGTGGAGTGTAGCTAGATTT
>MNCI01016815.1:39254-59145 GCA_015680685.1 Gnetum montanum | reverse complement strand
CCACTCATCAACATATATATTTGAATTAGCAAAAATTTAACTTAGAATTCTAGTTTGATTATAAAAAGTGACAAAGTATATGGTTTTGGTAGGGTTAAGGTCCAAAATGCTCCATATACAGAGTATTATATAATCATATGGGGATAATAAGAATAAAAGATGCATAACTAAATCTGCATAAAGAATAAAATATGCATAGTAAAACATTGGTAAAAAAATGACAAAAAGTAAAACTTCCAAGGGTAATTGAATTTCAACATTTAATCATAAAATATGTAGATAATCTAAGACTAAGTTCCAATAGTTGTAAAAGAAAATATACAAAACTTTACCAAAATACTTTAGCAAGCATATTGCATTCACCTATGTAAGATAATAACAGCAAAAGGAGTAACTACAATCATATAATCCTATGATTTGGTCAATAAAATTAGAACTATCCTATTGAAATGCATCTCACAATATTAAGAATTAAACACATGCATTAAATTAAATAATTAAACCTATGCAAATTTTTAGGTTGTAACCCTATATATCTTGGTTACCTATGGTACAATTATTTCAAAAGAATTACAATATTTCATGATTAAAACTATTACTTTTCTTTATTGAATCATCCAGTTTCTTACATGGCATTCATTATCTCGCATGACTTCCAATGTGCATTACCTACCCTAAATGTTAGCAATAAGACAAATAAAACCGTCATTCTATTCTACTTGGTAGACACAAAAACCGAAGAATTTGATAAAACATTTTCATATTCAATTTACTTTATACCTTCACACATTTTTATGATCAAATATGTGGACTTCAAACATATTAAACTGCCTTACCGAGATGCTTAAAATCTTAGAAAAACCAAAAACAAAAGCAAACATTACCATTTGTCGGAATTCCCTACTACGGAAAATTAAAAACAATGGGAATAATGTAGACTTCATGGTCTTGTTTAATGTATTTGCTTGGATCAACCCTTGAAAGCTTCCAAAGCTTGCTATGCGTATTTTAACTGATTTTTTTCCTGATTTCAAATTCCTGCTATCAAGCTTATCTCAGAAAGCTACTCCAAGGCTCATCCATCATCCAGTGTGCACTGAAAACGCGATGTGAACAATATTTACTTTTGTAATATTATTAGTAGGTACAAATCTTCCTGAAAAACTATACCTTGTGCACTGAAAACGCGATGTGAACAATCTTTACTTTTGTAATATTATTAGTAGGTACAAATCTTCCTGAAAAACTATACCTTGAAACTAAAATGTAGTACATTGAAGCGGCCAAGTATGCGGTCTAGTCTTTAGAGATCATACTTCTATACAACTATCTTGCTAACAACTAAAAAGCTCCATGTTACTTGGTTCCTTCTTCCCTTGGAATCCATCTGGTCCACCACAAATTCGGCCTCCTGCTGCTAAATTCATCAATGCTTTCCCCAAAGTTTCTCAGGATCTTTCGCTGAAACCAAAGTGCAGAAGCCAATGCATTCCGCTTTAAAGTTGCTTTCTTTTTGGGATCTGATTCCTGAACAAAAGCACATGAAGTTAGAAAATACATATATACCAAGGAAATTTCATACCTTGTAGCTTCCTAAGGTTCAATTGATTGAGCATTCTACTATTTATCCTTTAAAAATGCCTAATTTTTATAAGAATAGAAGATGATGAAATTAAATTTTCAAACATACCCTAAGTTCTTGCAGTTGCGTCTCTGTAAAGCCACCGTCAATCTTTGTTCCAGATCTAGCCATTAGTCTGGTTATCCACTCAGATGTGTCCGAGTAATCCTGCTGGGTGGCTCTTATAAGTTGCAAACGAAGCTTTTGCATAAAAGACAAGGCAAGAGTGCCTTGTCTATTGAAATATGGATGGGCCAAGGCGCCCTTTGCACTAGTACGCTGTCTTCCTTTGTAACGTATCATAGATAACAAAAGCTCCCAGCCAATACCTCCATCTAAATCTAATAGCTCAAACCCGTGACGAAGTTCTGGACTTGATCTTGATTCTACTGTGTTCCTCCACATAAGCATGTCATATCCACATCTTTTTAACTGACGATTAAATTGAATGAGTGCACTGTCATTCCGTAAGGATGGAAATGCCTAGTAAGAAAATTGGATCCTGTTCAGTTGGTGAGCAAGACTTGATTGCAGAGACAGCATCCAAAAAATAAAATAAAAGTAAAAATCAAAATCTCAGTTCCATGCAAACTTCTGTCATTGCCATATATAAACTATAGGATATTTGTTTCTCAATAAATTTGAATTTGACATCATGATTTCATAAAGAAGCGGCACGAATTTAGTTTAAACCAGTTTAAAGAAAGTACTTTTGTTAACCCAACGATCTCTAGCAAATATAAGAGACATTTTAGACCCTCTATGCATTGGCATATATATTAGATTTATTAATTAAAAAAATCTTATCACTGCACTAGAAAATTGGCTATATTTCCTACAAAAATTGAATCTAACCCTAAACCTCTAACTGTTCATCGAAAAGTCAAAGTTCAATTCCTTAATATACTCCAGTACATAGCAGCTACCAACTGGTAACATGTAGTTCCTCTCCCAAACTACATGGAAAAGAAGGAGCACTAACCTAGTACTAAATCTTATTCCTGTTTTTCTGCCAAAACTTCCGCATATCTCAGTAACTTAGTGGTATCTCAGTAACTTAGTGGTAAGCATCTTGACCTGAAAACCAGGTCTCAGGTTCTTCAAGTTTGATTCCAGTGGTCAACAAAGAATCCATAAAATTTTATCTTTAGTCTCTCCTCTTCTTCATGTAGTAAACTTATTAAGGTTATAACCATAAAAAAACCGAACACAAAACTAGAAATGTATGATCCATTGGAAATCAATAAGAACTGAAGTTCTTTGTTGATTTCGGCTTTAATAATTGTATCCAAAAGAACAAACATTCAACTTTTTGCAAGTAACCTCCCTCATTTTATTTCATCCCTCTCTTCAATATTCCCTGTCCACCTTTAGTTTCCTTTTTATATACTGTCACTATTGGTTTAGGTCCTTCTGTAATCAAAAGCCCAAATCAACCCTAAAACCAATCAAAACTGATTTTCAGTATAGAAGATCTAAATATTATTATTCTTGTATTTTAAACATAGAAATCCGAAACTCAATCTTCAAAAACTATATTAGAGATTCCAGCATATTTTCTAAAAATTCACATTCTTGTAAAAGAAGTTTATCTTGAGCACAACTGATTATGCATGCATCAGAAGTTAGTTATCATATTGTGTATAAATTAAAGAGGAAGTTCTAATTCAACGTAAATTCATTCCAATTAGTTTGTTTATCTTCTATTTTTCAATAAGCCCAACTTGAAACAAGCATGCATCCAACTTGAAAATGTTGTATCTCAGCCCTCTAGCACTCCCATGCAAACAAGGTACTCCTATGAATAGGGTTTCTTTAAGCATTTAACATCTTTAAACATGAAAAGGATATATTTTAGCACAGTTTTGTTATGATCAAAATTTAAGCATCAATAATATTTCTAATTATCCTATATAGTAAAATAAACTCACTTTCATCCATAAAATATTTCCTTTGTTAATTCAATATCAAAGTCAATGTCTGCCATGCATCGAAAGACATCTGCATCTACAAGTTGAAATAAATAAGCTTAATGAGTACTTGGTAATGATACACACTTAATCTACAGCAGTTTTCTTGGGACAATGATAACATTGCTTAGAAGTTATGAGTTACCCGAATTTAGGCCAAATCATTGGAAGGCAAGAACTTTCAAACATTTTAGTTTAACGTTCAAAATACTTTTTACAAATTTCAGGTACAACTGAGAAGCAATTATACTTTGTTTCTAGATACGACAATAGGTACTAGATATTTACCCGAATTATCAATATCATTCAAGAGCTGAAACAGTGGTACACCATTTTATTATAAAAACTACTGGTATTAATTTGTGTTATCAAAGAAAAAGATAAAATGTTTATTGTACATACCATCTGTAGAAAGATAAGGCCTGCACTGTAAATATCAAATCTATCAGGTAAATTCATCTGCATACACAACACCAAGATCATAAATGAAGATAAATAAAAATTATGTGCTTTCAAAATTTCAGTAATGCTTATACATTGATGTGCAGCATATTTATGGTAAGAGTTATATTTGAAAATTTTGCTAACCTGCCACAAAACAGGAGAGAGTGCAGCTGCCACAGGAGGAGGGGGTGCAGAAGGTGTTTGTGTACTCATGATATACTGTTCAGGTGCTGCATACCTGAAAAAGAAATTAATTCATTTCCAAATCTATAGAAGGATTTAAGATTAAAATAACTTTATTTGCAACTGCGTTCATGATATTTCTCTCTATAATGTATCTCTATACAACACATAAAGCTGGGCAGTTAACAAACCTATGGAGAATATACGAGATATGTTTTATTAAGGAACTTGACCAGGAAATTTCACATTAGTGCAAAAACCCTCAAGAAAAGATAAGCAATCCAAGTTCATCAAAAGCTTCAAAATTCATAAATATCTGTAGTGTAAGCTTCAAATAGTCATGATGCTATTTATGCTTTAGCTAAGCCCCGTAAACATTCTCAATTTAAATCCTTTGAAAGCCTTGTATCAATGAATTCCTTTGGCTCTAGAAGATGCTTAATTAATTTTTGATTGAGATTATATCACTAAAAGCTTGTATCCAAGCTAGCTTATTTATTATGTCCCTAAGGAGACAATTTCAATGTACTGAGTGGAGTTCAGTTTCAGCAGGTTCTGTAACAAGGTGGCTACACAGTGACAGAAGCTTATAATACTTTATGCACGGGTTAAGTGGATAAAGAAGCTATTTGGTAGAAGAAAGTAAGTCTAATCCTTAAAATTCATGAATTTTCTGAATTGGGATGAAGAGGAGAAATTTTAATGACAGATAGTTTGTTGAAATGAGATGGGATGATGGTTAATAACTGTTGCTTCTGTAAGAATGCTTGTGAAAATGGTAATCACATCTTTTTGCACTGCCCTGCAATTGCTCATATTTGAAACAGAGTTTATAAATATACAAATCAGCTTTTTGTTATGCCAAAATCTTTACCAGATCTTGCAGCAGCTTGGACTTGGATTTGTGGAACTCAGCAAATTAATAAAATTTGAAGTTCTTTGCTAGTACATGATCTTTCAAATCTTTAAGGAAAAAACTAATTGACTTTAAAAGGGATAGAAATCAATCTAGATAACATAAGCTGGCTAGTAGCAAAAAATTGGAAGAAGAATGTGATATATAAAATGGAACTTAACAACCTGAGTCTTTTTTTGAGCAAAAGTTGAGCTGTATTAATCATGAGAAAAAATAATGTACAAAGGTGGCAGCACATGGCCGCCACCCGTAAGAAAGCACTGGAGCCCTTGGTGGGCCAGAGAAGCCCAGCCCACACCCCCAAAAATTGAACCCCACCACATGGCAGGGCCAAAACCCACCCAAGCTCTACAGACCCCACCCTCCACAACAACCCTCCCCACAAAAACCCCCAACAAATGGCCAAGGCACCCATCTCAGCCTTTCTCCGCCCACGTTACGCTAGTTACCATGGATCCCACAATTCCAGCCATGGACGCCCTCAAAATCACCTCCCTTCCTACCTTGAAGTGACCCTGCTCATTCCGTCCAATCATTCTGGCCACACCTGATTGTGCCTCACTTCGCCGCAGAACCCTGCAGCTCGCATGTCTCAGTCCATGCAACTTGACCATTTGAGCATATTCAGCCGTGTGCTGCTCCAACAGGTCTTCCATAACCTGCAAATCCTTGAGCCTCTGTGCGTCTACCTGCACCTGAATTAACGCTTGCTTCACCTCCCAAAATGACTGCCAAACTACACTTTCCTCATATCTCACTTGCTCCATTGTCATAGCTGCCTTGAGGTCCTCCCACATCGGATTAGCCTGCACAAGTTGCCTACCCTGCTCGTTGTTGCAACCCTCCTCCCCAATATTGGCACCAGATGTCTATCCCTCCGTGTGAATCCCTTCAGGCTGCTCAGGCCCCTGCGCCCCCTGCTCCAGGACCCAACGCCTCTTGTGGTAAACAAGCATTGGTGTGGGCCTCACTTGCTCCAGAATATCCGCCCTCCCACCTCTCCAAAGCACTAGGATGACCTTGGAGTGATGCCCGGGCCTATTCCACCTCAAAGACCACAGTAGAAAACATGAAATGTTTACTGGAATATTGTGTCGAACACACCTAAGGAAAGCCAAGTGAACCCCCACGAGACGATGCAGGGACCGGGACTAGACAAAAAAATGGTCCACGAGATCCACAACCACCTGCCAAACCCTCGGTAGCTTATTTTTCCGAAACCACACCCTAAAAAAACTCAGCTGCACATGTTTGAGAGTCCACCACCAGGGGGATAACCTCCCATGCCGCTTGCACCTCCCAAAACCTCCTACAACACCCTCTCCATCAGCACAATCCTTCTGCCCCGGAACCTTGTTTCGTCACCCTCCCAGTTTGTGAAGAAACTTTTTGTCAACAACCCAGGCTCCCCTTCCATGCGTCGTAGCATGTCCTCCCAACCCATCTAAGCTATCAGAGGCCACAGTTGAGCATCTCCCGTGAATTCCGTGACTGCAGGTTTGTGAATTGGGCCCCATGCCATAGCCTACGTAACTTCCATCCACAAAAAGACCCTGGCCCTAACAATCTTAGACAGCATTGGCACCTATTGCCCTCTGAAGATAGAATTGTTTTTGCTTTTCCAAGCAAACCACAATATAGCCAACGCTTGGGAGTCCCTGCAGGGTGGGATTAGAGGAAGGAGCCAAGCTGTATGCCAAACCTCTCCCATATACGTGCAATGGTGAAGCAAATGATTGAATGTCTCCACCTCAGCTTGACAGAGAGGGCAAGTGTGATTCCTCACTATTCCCTACGCCCTCAACGCTGCCTGCATTGGTAAGGCCTTGTGCTTGACAAGCCAACCAAATGCTTTAACCTTCTCTAATAGTTTGCCCTTCCATAACTCTTTCCACCCCGCCATTGGCGAATACAGATCCTTGATCACCCTGGCCGATGGTTTGCCCAACAGCCCTTTGGCCTCCATTATTCCAACATGGCAACATAGGTTCTTCCACAAATATGAGCATCCATCGCCTGCCTCCAAGCAAGTATACTTCTAATCAAGAATCCTCATCCACAGGGCCTACTGCTCAGGTTGCATCAGCATTCTATTAAGTAGGTGTTGCATGCCAGGCGTGACCTCATCTAGAAAGGAGAGCACCCCAACTCTGCCCACCTCCTGTGGCCTTGCAGTGAGCCGCCAACAAACCAAGTGCAACTTTCTCCCCCCTTTGCCCCTGGACCAAATGAACTGCCTAATCATTTGGTCAACTTTTTGGATGACCCCGATCGGCGGGACAACCATAAATGCAGTGTACTGGGTAGTAGCCATTAGCACCATGGAGGCCAACACCATCCTACCCTGCCATGATAGGAACTGGTTACTCTAGTGTGATATTTTTGACCACACCTTCTCCAATAGACCAATCCAAGTTCCCTTCCGATGCCACTCAAAGATCAACATGCCCAAGTACAAATCATGCTGCCTGCCATGCAAGATGCCCAACACCTGCACAATTTTCGTGCTTACCTACCCTGTGGTATTAACAAAATAAATGGTCGATTTTCCCTTATTAACCGCCAACCCTAGTTCCCCCTCCATCTTGTACAAGGCCCTCGTTAAAGCCTCCGCTTGCGGTACCACGGCCCTAGAAAATAGAATCATGTCATTTGCAAAATGTGTAGCCAGGCAATGCTCCCTTGCGATGGTTAGCCCCTACATCCCCTCAGCAAGACAATAAGGCTACAGCAGGTCCATAACTAGGAGAAAAAGCAAGGGAAAGAGCGGGTCCCCTTGGTGTAACCCCCTACCCGTGGCATTGAAGCCCCACATCCGACCATCAATATCCAGCAAATAATGGCCCAAACTTAGCATCTAGAGATAGAGGCTGACAAAAGCAGGGTTGAAGCCTTTAACAGCATGATTTGCTGTAGGGCTGCCCAGCTTACCGTGTCATAGGCCTTGGCAATGTCTAATTTGATGCACATGCCTAGAAATTGCAACCTCCGCAATGAGTGCATAATCTCCTAGAGCAATAAAACCTAGTCTTGCAAGAAGCGGTTCCTAATGAACCCAGCCTGGTGCATGCCCACAACCTTCGTCATTAAAGGGGCCAAGTGTGCCACAAGCAGCTTCAAAAATAGACGGAGCAATGTATTGCAAACCCCTATGGGCATGAAATGAGCAGGTTCCAATGGATCCAGCACTTTCAGCAAGAACACAATCCGAGAACAGTTAATTTCCTTTCTCACATGCTGCCAACAAAGCATTGCATTAAAGGTGTCCAACAAGTTCTCCCATATTATGTCAAATTCTCCGAAAAATTCAACCGGCCAACCATCAGGTCCCGATGCCTTGTTAATTTGCATTGATTGCAACACCGCGTGCAGTTCGGCCTGAGTGAAAGGCTGAAGAAGCTTCTAGTTGTCAGCCCTCAACAACATTCATTGCACTGGCACTAAAATCGGTGTTGTTTCCCGCTTGCACCAAGTGTTGCCCCAATAATCCTAAAGACCATCCACAATTTCCTGCTTGCTTCTCGCGATGCCCGCCACTTGCATATGTATCTTGCACTTTAGATTCCCCTAGCTTTTGTCCCCATCCTTGAGCTAGGACACTCGGGCCCTCTGCCTCCAATATTCTTCCTCCTCCTTGTCCAGCACTTGTAGTTTGTAGAGCAGGTCTTGCTCATCAACCATATCAGCCCCCACCTCTTGATTCGCTTGCACCTCTCTTAGGTCTACTTCCAGCCGCTATCTGTATGTCTTAAAACCATATTTCTCCTTTGATGTCTAGGTCTTAATCTGATTCTTCAATGCCTTCACCCCCTGTGTCAAAAACTCTCAGGTCCCGGGCTTTCAGGTAGTTCTACTAGATGCCCTACACCAACAGTTGAAGCCAAGGTTTACTCAGCCACATTTGTTCAAACTAGAAAGGTCCAGGCCTCAAGCTGCGCCCCACATCAAGCCAACATACAATTGACCTATGATCTGAGGCCTGTCTCTCCTACCCAGTCACCTGAATGTCCAGCTCCAACAGCAGCCTGATACTCACCCAGACTATCAATCTTAGATTGAACCCAATCATGCCCCTGTCTTCTATTACTCCAAGTGAATTTGCAACCCTCAATCTCCAGATCTGCTAGGCCATGCCTCAGCAAGAACTCTGTGCACTCCACGCTACTAGACAGATCTACGACATCCATACATGTTTTCTCCCAAGGATATAGTCACTAATTAAAGTCCCCCACTAGTAACCATCTGTCCATGTCAGGAACCACTTGCACAACCCTTTTTAGTTCCTGTATTCTCACCTCCCAATCCTACACCCCATAAACACTGGTTAGCCAGATCCGTTGTAGGGGGAGGTACATAGTCTGAGTCCATTGCGAATTGTCCACCCAGTTGGCAGGGAGCTTGGACAAGACAATAAGACCCCTAGCGCGTCCCCTACAAGGGACATTCATCAGAGTCCAACCCTTCCATTGCAGTAAACTCTCTTTGGCTGCCTGCAGGTTCATTTCTTGTAGGCAGACAATATCACATCCTTCACTGCGAACAATCGTTTTCAGGGTATTCTGTTTGTAAGGGGTACCCTGTCCCCTATAATTCCAGGACAAGATCTTCATGGAGACACAGACGTGTGTTTGTTATAGACCTCCTTCAGGGTCCTCTGCACCTCGAGGTCCACCTCCAACTACGTCAGCCTCTTCCTCATTGCCGAGGCATCTAGCTGGCCCACCTTATTCCTTTTGCAGCATTCCATGTTGTCCTCTAGCCGTGTTTGGGTCATAGCCAAATCTGCAAGTTTTGGCCTAGATGACCCTCGATTAAGCGTGATCCGCTCCCCCAATGGCAGTAATTCCAAGGGCTACTTGGTGGGTGTATGTTTCAATGACCCCCCCCCCCCAAAATGCTAGTGACTAGGTCACCTCAACAAACACCTACACATCTGAACTCGCAAACCCCACACTCGCTTCCAAAGCACAATGTGCTATTGGATCCATTGTCCCCCACCAAGGGCCCCAGATGAGGCGTTGTCGGGCCTTGCACCGTCTGCCTCTCTTGGGCATCTTGGACCAACCACAAGGTGCCCCCTGTAATGGCTCCGTCTGTGCCTATTGGCCCTGATCAACCAATTTCATGGCCTTCCCTTTTTTCCCCACCATGGTGAAGCCCCCATGGGATTCCTTACTAAGCAACCAACAATCCTTTGTAGGATGCCCCTTTTTGTAGGTTAAGCACACCCCAACACTCTTTAGAACCTTTAGAGGCGACAGATTTTCAAAGTGAACCGGATCCGCTCCTCCCCGTCATCCATGTCTAGAACCACTTCATTGACTCGGTCTTCGAACCCCAGTGAATGCCAGATGCAAAAGCGTGCATAACCCATCTGATCCATCGACACTGTCAAAGCATCAAGCTTGATGAATTTCCCAAATAATTTGGCCAACAACTTCAGAAAACCTATTGACCAAAACTCAAGGGGCATGTCTAGAACCCTAATCCAAACCAGTGCCCGGTCAAAGAGATGGACATCCCAATGGGCACTCAGCCTCCATGGCACCAATGCCAAACCTCATGCCCCATAAAACCACGACCCTCCTAGTAGCACCCATTCTCTATCAGTGGCAGTTTTAAAAACAAAGAGCAGCCTATCATTGACAAGGCTACGCACAATCAGCTCCTCCAAGCCCTAGGCTGCCTTGGCCCATTTACGGATGAGATCCATTCTAGGTCGGACACTGTCTAAAACAAACTTGCCAAGCAGGCACAATTGCAACACCTAGACCACCTCTATCAATGGTTGTCCTACCTTCAGGCGCATCATCATTCCCTAACGCTTACAAGCGTCAAACCCTGAGCCTTCCTTCTGCCCACCAAATTCTCCCTTAGTACCCAACACCCTCCTAGCCACACCATCCTTCATCCCTAGTGGATTGTCTAGCCCTAGACACTTGACGATCGACGCGCTTGTCACCCCTCCAACATTGCCTGCATCTCCTGTCTTGCTGCCATTGTACCTATCGCCCTTCCTTCCATCGCCCTTGCTTTGATCGCCCACCACTCCAGCCATCCAAGTGATCCCTGAAAAATGACATTGATCAAGTTTCTAATGTGTCTTCAACAACTTGAGTCTTTGAGCCTTGCATTCTTATAATTTTTATTTTCAAGGATATGATTATAATTGTTTTATTTTTAGAAATTTGATCCCTTCATCTTGGTTGATCATTAAGATCCTAAGAATAGCCTCATTATACCTCAAATCTTATTTTATTAATACAATCTCTTTTTTTCTTGTTCAAATAAAGAGTTGCCCACACCTTGAGATGTTGTGCATCCCAAATCTAACTTGAAGTAATGAAAGCTTTGTTCTTTAAGATCTATATTCTAAAACTAACTGAAACGGACTGCAAAAAGGGAGATAGGTTTGTGATCCTACAACCTTGCGCTTAAGTAAAAGAACATAATAACACAGAAACAAGAGGATCAGTAGAAGGGGATTCAAAACTAATTATTATCAAGAACTAAAACAGCAAACAGTTCATCCAGAGTGGATGCTAGCTTCCAACTATATCAAAAAACTAAAATAAATGATAACAAAACTTGGATAATTTGCTTTGCTATTTCTAAAGATGTTGTGCTTAGGAAGGTTTCAATCAAAGGAAAAGTGACTAGTGTGAACAATTCCATACATTGTTGCTTCAATTTTACATTTCCATGTAACCAAACTTTAAACATGATCCAAGAAATTGTCTTCTTCCTTTCTTCCCTATTGAAAGCATACAAACATGATCAAAGAAGAATATAGAATGCAATTTTATTTTTATGTATTTAAGATCTTTTGGGAATTAAACCTAAAATTATTTGAGAAATGCATGAATTGGGCCTTACCTTGGATCTAAGAGAAACTCCTTTGGTATATAATTAATTCCAACTCGTAAGTCAGTTGCTGCTCCAAGGTCGATTATCTTGAAAGTACGTGATTCTTTAAAACATTCATATTACACCAGAAGAAGTTGTGAGTACTAAAGATGCCTGTTTATGTCTAAAAATATATAGAGGAAAGAACAAAGAGAAAAAAGGAAACAAAAAAAGATAAAAGATCATATTTGTAATCAGATGGCTAAACTTCTTAGAAAGCAAGGGAAAAAAACCTTGAGAAAAAATCATATTTTGAGGTTTGATATCTCGATGGACTATTCCAGTAGAGTGAAGTGCATCTAAAGCAAAGAGAATTTGCCTCATTATTGTCTGAATTATTCTATTTTCTCTTTCTAAACCTTTAGGCAAGTTCTCAGCCTTTCCCAGCATCATTCTTTCCACCTGTACAAGTTTGGCAAAGATATCAACTAAACAAAATTTGGAAGGACTAATCAAGATGTGATGATGAATATAAAAATGATCAGTTTACATGAAACACTTAACATCACACAACACAATGCTCCCATATACACCTCATAATTTCAGAATCAATGTATTGAATTTTGGGCTAAATTTTGGATAGAGTATAACTTTTGTGCTGTGAGAGGTACCAACATTATAGGGAAACTCTTTACTGAGCATCAAATCTGCCAATGTAGCATCACCTTCATAGCGCCATACAAGCCAATATACATCTTGTTTTCCTTTAGGAGATCTCTGTTATAGAGCATGTAATAAAACATTTTTGGTTTTATTACTGTTAGCAACCAAGCAAATGTATCAGCTTCAAAACACTGACATATGGCAACGCTTATGCAACATTATAAAATCAGACAAACCTCTATAAATCCATGTATAAAATATGCACAACTATTTGCACATGCCCTGCGAACACGCTCATTCATCCATATTTCAACAGCACCATATTCAGTTGCTTTCTTTACCACAAGGGCATTATCCTTCAAAATAGAACTATGTTCTTTTAAAAATCAAATATAACGATTGATGGTAACCCAATTCAATCCAAAAAAATTTCAATAAGTAAATGATTTATGCCTTTCCGAATAAATCAAACAAAATGTAAATGAAGTGCACCTCACAATATGGTAATATGAATATATGTGTGACATAACTTTTTTTCACACTATTCATGTCGTGAATCTTGATGGTATAGAGTTACTTCTAGTCAAAGACCCATATTACAAATGAAGCCATTGAAACAGAATTCAATATGGGAAAAGAATTTCTCAATATGAATTATGTTAGTCAGACCTTTCCTTCCTTTTTCTTCTTTGGAGATGATTTGTAAACAACTCCAAAAGATCCTTCGCCAAGCTTCTTCTCAAGCACGAAATCTTCCTGAACCATTTAAATTAAATGTTAGTAAACTCGTTTACTGCAGAACAGGCCATAGAAGCAAAACTTTCCTTGCAAATTGAAGGTTTATTTTGAGTTTGTTTTTCACAAAACATTTTTAGTTGCCCTGAAATCTAATACAACTACGTAGGCTCACTATATAGACAAAGCTTTTTCAAAGTTGAAACTCTTCATTTATTGTGGACGAAGTAATCTCTTCAGAACTGAAAAGAGATGCATTTAAGTTTTAACAAGGTAACATTATTTGTAGTTGAAAATACCGTACATAAGCAACAAACATTATTTGATTATTTCTTGCTGAAGTAATCAAATGCAGGCAAAGAGGAACTATACTGTTATGTATGTTGAAAAATAATTAACAATGCTATCATTAAACTTTTTTTTATTTTTATGTGATGATTTGATATTACTTTACAATGGTTTGTCTGTGCAATCCCTTCATAATGTATATGTGTACCTTTTTCCTACTCTCTAGGCACCATGTGGAGGATTTAAACCCAAACTACTACTAAGAGTTGTCCCCCTTGTAGTTAGTGGGAGGTGAAAGCTTTCAATGTTACAAGAGAAATTATATGTTTGACTGTTTTATGTTGGAACATGTGATCAAAAGCTTGAAGAGTTTATAACTATATACTCTAAAAAAGTGATACTAGCAACCTAAGATAAAGGACCATTTCATAAAGGGGTTCTATGGCTTTATAAATAGAATATTCAATAGTATACTATTTATTCTGATCCTGGGTAGGTTCACAAAATGATGAGACAAACAGTATCTCAGTATCTCAGAAACTTTGAGAAAATGTAAAAAGAAAGGAACATTTCTATTTGAAAATGTAGAAGGAAAAGAACATATTTATCTCCTGCTATTCCTCACAGATTGCAATTTGCAATACACCATTAGTAAGGTACAAATGTGTTCATATCATTTTAGAGTTGAAACAAGTAGATAGCTCAAACAATTTGTGAGTTGAAACAAGCATATGGCTCAAATTTTTTTGTGAAAAATAGATATACTTATTATGCTATATATCATGGAAGCTGGACACCACATTTTCCATCATGATCCTGCTTTGAGCATATTAGAGATAAGTAGGCTATTTCAATTACAAATTTAGTTGATTAGTATTCTTAATGATAGTTTTCAAAAATTATAGCATGTACCTTTCTACTGTGAAATAAATCACCAGGTCTACAAACATAATACAATTTCAGTTTCAATTTCATATATATTATAGGTCTAAAGTCCTGGCAAACCAACCATCATCCTCCCCTTCCGTTCCCTGCAAAGGGACATGACAACCATACTCTTGTATAAATGATAGAAATAACAGATGATAGAAATCCACCATACTTATCAGATTAAATGATAGAGATGAAATCCAAGAAACTGATTTCAAATACAAACACAGATAAAAGGAAACTAGAAACGGGAAATTTTTATTATGTGCGAAAATCACAAAGGATTTGTTGAAATCTCAGGCTAGCATATCTAAATGAATACGAAGAGGTGTATAAATGACTCTTATAGAACCCTACGGTTACGTAACAATATACTTGTATAAATACACAGAATAATCTTTTGTGTCCATTCTTCCCTTCCTCTGCTTCCGAAATGCCAATCCGTACACTAAATTACAGAATTTTGCTAATCAACTTCTTCTGATAACAACATTAATGCAGAAAGTGGAGAAGTATGATAACAAAACATCACTGTTGAACTCTGACCTTCGTGTAGGAAGGACGGAAAAAGCGTTCGAGGATGGCCAAGACGAACATGTCAAAGAAACCAGGAGCCACTCCAGGGGTGGCCCAGAGGTAGGAACCGACCAGCAGAGCTAGTAACACGCCGGGAGGCGTGATACTGAATCCATCCGACTGAGGTAGAGTGCTCCTATAAACCACGTCCCCGCATTCCATGACGGTGCAAGGCAGCCCCACTCCGACACCCAGCACAAGCCCCTGCACAATCTGCTCTGCCACATGAGCGCGAGCAGCAAAATTCCTCTCTCGGTCTGCCTTGATTTTGCCATAGCTTTGCAGCTTTATGCTCGATGATACAAGGCCGCTTGGCTGAAATCTGCATGGTGGGGAAAAGGAAAACGAGGTCCGCAAATATGGCTGCAACTCTGCCTTGGCGAGAAGGCAAGAAACGCCGCTGTTAGCTGCTGCCGCCCATGCCATGATCATGTCATTCCATGGTAGCCTCTGATAGCTAGTTGCTCTTTGGAGCGGATTAAGTGCGCAAGATATTCAAGCTGCAGAGTCCAGAGGTCCTGCTGCCATGCGTCGTAAGATGAAGGACCATCGGCCTTAGCAGTGTGTGGTACGCATCTGCTCTCAGCACTAGATTCCCAGTATGGCATCGCAGTCGTGGCTTCTGACCCATGTTAATATCTCGGCCACTGAAATTAGAAATCCCAATCCCTGTGGCTGGGAATGGCCCATCGGACGCATCCTGAATGGACCCATTTGGCCTTTTCCAGTCTTTCGTCGATCGTTCTTTCTTATCATCTTTAATTCTTGTTTTTTTGTTTGTAAAATTTTTTATCTTCAGGCGTTGCTTAACGTACTTTCATAACGGCACATAATTTTAACGACTCCACCCCTTAATTAATTCAAAATCCTTTCGGATTCTTCGACCTTTTTGTCCACATTATCAGGAAAATGATAAAACCACTGATCTTTTTTTATTCTTCTTTACCCCTTTTAACGATAACTCTGAATTCCGTCAGAGTTCGGTGTACCCCGATATATCAGTTGGTTACGAGCTTATCTTTGATCTGATGGGATAAATTCAAGCGGGGAATCAAGCTATATAGCTCTGGTTACAAGCGAAAGCAAAACAAACCAACATGAATAACGAGTAATGACATGACACAGGATGGGCCCTGAAAGACGATGACGGTCTCTAATACCTAGACTTCCGTGAACATGCCAAATCCAAGCCCCAAACGGTTGTGAACGCCACTAATGTATCATAAATTACCTCTATATGGTGTTGCTGATCAGGCAGAATGTCTTTTCCCTTATTAACAAGATAACGAGATGCCGGACTTGGCAAAGCGGAAAGACACCCAACAGAGGAAAGAAAATGTAAACACGCTGTAGCACAAGAGCAGGGGCGTGATGGCGCTGGCAATCGCAAACGTGACGACTACTCGGGAGCGGGGTACGCCTGGGAAATGGTGTCGAGCATGGATACGACGTGCTGCATGGAGGGCCGCATGTGGGGAGCATCGTGGGTGCAGACGTACGCCACCTTCATCATCTGCACCACACCGTCGCTGCCACTGAGCGCTGGGTCCGCAATGGCAGCCGCACGGTCACAGGCGTAGGCGAGGCGAGCCCAATCCAGCATGCACAGGCCCTCGCTCTCGCCAATGGCTTCGTCGACGGGCTGCCGTCCCGTGGCCAGCTCCCACAGCACAATCCCGAAACTGAACACATCGCCGGCTGCCGTAATCTGCCAACGCGCGCTGTACTCGGGCGGCACGTATCCGGGCGTTCCGGCCAGCATGGTGCTGACATGGCTACCGTTGGACGACAGTATGTGCGCCAGGCCGAAGTCGGTGATAACGGCCCGGAAGTGGCGGTCAAGGAGCACGTTGGAAGCCTTGATGTCCCGGTGGATAACGGCCGGACGGCAGGCGTGCAGGAACGCCAGGCCCCTGGCCGCGTCCGCGGGAACGCGGGCCCGGACGCCAAAGTTGGCGAGCAGCGGCGCGGGGACCAGGCCGTGGAGGCACTGGTCGAGGCTGCCGTTGGGCATGAACTTGTAGACGAGCAGGCGCTCGGAACCATGCGTGAAGGCGGCCAGCAGTGGCACCAGATTGGGATGCGTTACGCCGAACAGCGCCTCGAACTCGGCCATGAAGTCGCCCTCGGAGGGGTCGTCGCCGCTCGTCAGCCGCTTCACCGCCACCTCCACGCTGCCCATGCCGCGGACGCGCAGCTGCCCCCGGTAGATGACGCCGGAGCCGCCGCGGCCCACCACTTGGCGCTCGTCGAAGAACCCCGTCGCCTCCGCCACCTCCGCGTACGTGAACCGGACGCTGGCCGAGCCCAGGAAGCCGACGCCCGAGCGGGAACTCTCCCACTCCCGGCGCAGACGCAGCTGGCGTTGGCAGCGGAGAATCCAGAGCACAGCCCATGTGCCTGCGATCTGCAGCGGAACCAGGCCCGCTAGGATGAGCATCACCACATGCGATTCTACCCACCGTCCCTTCTCCCTTTCCGCCATCGCTGCCTCCGCCTTTTCGTCCACATCCTCTGATTCCGTAGGCGCCGGACTCGGCGGCTCGGGGAGACCCCTGGCCCTTGGTCTTCGGCATTCCGTGTCCTCCGGCCGACATTTGAAACAAAGATTTGGGCAACCCAGACAGTTGTCCTTTGTCAATTGCACAAACGAGCCGCTGAGCAGCACGGTGCCGGAGAGCCCCTGGTTGTATGACACGTTGAATACCCTGAACATTAGCGGCCGAGACTGCAGTGACTCCGGGATGATGCCGGTGAGGTTGTTGTATGCTACATCCAAGACGACTAGCGACAACGCAAAGTTTCCCAACTCCGGCGGGATTTGGCCTGTCAAGGCGTTGCCCCGGACTGAAAGGGATTCTAACCCCTGCAGGCGCAAAAGAGATGACGGGATGCCGCCGCTGAATCTGTTGAAGTTCAAGTTGACTCTGTTGACGGCGCTGGCTTGGCAGGGCGGGTCCGGGATCTGTCAACCGGAAGTTGTACGACATGCCGATGTAGGCCGGGGGACCTCAGGTCTCAGTTGGAAAGTCAGTGTCATCCTTGTTTAGGTCCATCAGCATGGTTTTCCAGCTGCGGCGGCATTCTCTGAGCGGATCCAAGAACATCAAGTAAACTGGTCTAGCCGTCAACCGAACCAGGGCCTCGCATTGCCCGAATACCGGCGATATCAGGTTGGAATTGAAGTTGTTGCGCAAGGTCCGGCCTGAGTAGTGTCCTATGCCGTAGATTCGATTAGTCAGCGTGCCAGATAAGCGGTTGCTGCTTGCGCGGATAAAGCGGAGGGTGCTGCAGTTGCCTATCTGCTCCGGAACGCTGCCCCTGAGGCTGTTGTTACTCAGGACCAGCCCCAACAGACTCTGCAGCTTCCCCACTGTAGGCGGAATGGCGCCGACGAGGCGGTTGAAGGAGAGGTCCAAAATCTGCACGCTCGACAGCCGCTCGATCTCCGGCGGAATGGCTCCGCCCAGCGAGTTGTTGGCGAGAATGAGCAGTTTTAGACCGGATAAGCCACAGAGTTCCACTGGGATCGTGCCCCACAAGGAATTCGCGCTCAGGTCCAGCATCAGGAGACTCGTGAGGCCGGCCAATTCTTTGGGAATTTCGCCCTTGAGGCTGTTATTATTGGCGAACAGGTACCGCAGGCCGGAAAGATTGCCCAGCTCCGGCGGGATGCTTCCTTGGAAGGAGTTCCAGCCGAGCGCGAGCGTGGTGAGGCTGCGCATGCGGCCCAGAGATGGCGGAAGAAACCCGCAGAGACGGTTGTGTTTCAGGGACAGCAGCGTGAGATTGTGCAGCAAGTCGAGTCCATCGGGGAGAGGTCCGACGAGATCATTGTCACTGAGCTGAAGCTCGGTGACGGGGTTGCAGCTGACATTGATCGGCGGCAGCGTTCCGCCGAACTGATTATTGTTGAGATTGATACTACGGAGGCTGCCGCAGGCGTTGAGCAGGGGCTGGGGAACGGGACCGCCGAGACGGTTGTAGGACAGATCGAGCAGCTGCAGGTTGCGGCAGTGCGAGATGAGCGACGGCGGCAGCGGTCCGCTGACGTTGCTGCTCACGATGACGAGCGGGCGCAGGCGATGGCAGCCGGCGCGGAAGATGGAGTCGGGAATGTCGCCGGTGAAGTTGTTGTTGGAGAGGTCGAGCAGGTGCAGGCGCGGCATGAAGGAGCTCAGCTGCGGCGGCACGGGGCCCTGCAGGCCACCGTTGGACATGTTGAATCGCGCCACTCGGCCTGACTTGTCGCACCAGACCCCGCTGCAGGAACAGGGGCTGTCGTCCGTGTCGATCCAATCTGCCAAAATGCCGCTGCCGTTGCTGCTGCTGTAGTTGCCCTTGAGCCACCACAGCGCCTGCTTGTCGCTCTGCACTTCATCTGCGAGCGCACCCGCGGCTGTAAACAGGACCAACAACGCAATGAACAGTTGTAGAACCCACGCCGGGGTCGAGGGCTGCTGGGCTTCTTCCTCCATGGACGACCCATTTCCTCTGGGCTGCTGTTGCGAGGCTTAAAATTTCAGGGAGGCCATGCGTCGGGTGCCCTCACTGAGGACAAGTTTTTGCTGGTTTATGTGCAACGGCGTGCCACTCTGGCTTTGGGGCTTGATCCGGATCTGTGACGCACCGTTGCCGCAGACGGTGTCCAAATTGAGTTTCGGGCCACTCCGTGTCCGTGGTCACGGGCTCCTGTGTCATTTTCTTAGTTGTTTAACT
>MNCI01016815.1:18995-34393 GCA_015680685.1 Gnetum montanum | reverse complement strand
CGCGATATCGCAGGAGAAGACGCGATATCGCATGGGATGCGATATCGCGTCGGCCGCGATATCGCGTCGGCCACGATATCGTGTACGCGATATCGTGGCCTAGTGTAAACTGCGTCTCATCAAACTTAAATATAAAAAGAATTCAAGATAACAATAAAAAGCTTTGATGAACTACTGGCTTTTGTAGAAAAGGAAAAATTTGTTTCATGATGACAAAAGTTGAAAGAAATAGGAAGTTTATAATATGTGACTCACTAAATATAAATCTTCTTGCCTACTTATAATACTAATTCCTTTTTATGGTTAAGAAGATTGATTAAAAAAACATCTACAAGAACCAAATGGTATGGAGAAAGATTCCATGTGCTTAATGGGACTAAGAAGACTAACAATCTTTTACTCAACTCTTTGAAAAATCATTAGAAGATTAAATAACTTAACAAAACATAAAAATTTAGAATATTCTGCAAATTTGATATTAGAATTTGGAGTTTACATATGAATGATCCATGCTTATGTATAAA
The DNA here is from genome assembly GCA_015680685.1 of Gnetum montanum. Taxonomy (NCBI): domain Eukaryota; kingdom Viridiplantae; phylum Streptophyta; class Gnetopsida; order Gnetales; family Gnetaceae; genus Gnetum; species Gnetum montanum. The sequence continues at coordinate 33,869 of MNCI01016815.1, read as the reverse complement.
TGATCCTATATCTAGGACACACTGCACCATTGAAGCATTGTCTAACTTAGCAAGCATAAAAGATGAGAATAATACTTTATATGAATGACTCAAATATCATGTTTTCACATCACATTATTTAATTGTGAAGCAAAACTTTAATAATGAGGAAGGGAATACAAAATCTGAATGGGCACATTGTTATAGTTCTTGTCTCATAGTGCTTGCATTGTAGAATGCAAAAGTCAATCAAGCAGAGGACCATATGTTACATGAGGGTAAGGTGCTAGAATTATGGTGAAGAACACTTAATATTAATTCACTCTAACAAGAACACATACATTATCATTCAATCATCAATCTCGAGAAAAAATTCTCATTACAACAATCATGAAAAAATTCAATCTTAGATTTGCAAATTCTATGAATATCTATCTCCTATTCTCTATGTATTTGTGTATATCTCTATCTTTCTATCTCCTTCGTATATCTTCAGAATTCCCCTTGTAGTTTTGCTTGAAACCACTACAAAAATGGCTTCGGTTGATGGTTAAAATAACTTTTGGCTAATGGTTGTAGCTAGGTGAGGGTCGTGGCTCCATGTCCAAAGAAGAATCTCCAAGTCAATCAACTGCTATGAGCTACTGCAATCAGCAGTCTTACTCAACCATTTCCAACAATCGAATATTTTGACCCAAATGATCGAATTACTGAACTAACCGGGACAGATTCATCATGATTATGACATGGGTGCAAGCTAAAGGAACTTTGATTGATGGATTTTCTTTTCTATTTCCAATTAAATTACGATTGGCTACAAGTGGCATGATGAAGGAACTCTGAGTTGTAGGCTCATGCAAGTTGCATGAGCTAGCAGTACCTTATCCAATGCAAATACAGCTTCTACGCTACCACCATATCTGCTTAACACTAACTGCACTTGCTCTTTAGTCCTTTGATGCTGGAATTTGACTCCTATCAATAGTAGGATGAGCATTGTTCCCTCAATGAGTTGCAAATTGATTAAAACTCATCTTATGAATTGAGACCTTGAGATGCGGGTGGCTGTGGGTCACATGAGCCCCTAGTTGCCCACCCAAGCTTACAAAATAAGGGAACAAAGCGTAAAGAGCATCAATTCACATCCTAACACACATATTATAATGTAAAATCACCTGCTAGTAACTCATAACATTATTATCACACAAAACAAAATTAGGTGTCTTGGTTGCATCAACATTAGTACAAGAAGATGTCTTAGATTTTTGTTCACTAGCTTATAATCTACATTCTCATAATTAACAGAAACTTCTACATCAATAGAAGAAGTAGAAATTTTAGCATCAAATTGAAGAAATTGAAGTTTATTTAGAATCCCCAATAGGGGAATTCTAGAGAGATCAAATCCATTGGAGAAAAATCAAAGAGAGAAAAATTAAATCCATAAAAAGAAATATCAAATTAGCTAGAGAAACATTAGATCCATTGGAAGAATTAAAAAAAATCAAATCACTTAATTGAGTATTTATTTATCTTCAAAGGTTGCTAGTTCAAATCACACTCAAGGCACCTTTTTATTTTTTGTCTTCAAAAGATATTAGTTACATTTTTATCTTTTGCTATAAGCAAGGATTGGAATGCATATACTTAGGGATTGTTGAAACCTAACATTTTTCTTTTAAACAAGACCTATAATCCAATTAAAAGCTTATAATACAACATTACCGACTAGAATTGAACCCATAACTTGAAGAATCTAAATCAAGAGTCTTCCCCGTAAGCTAACACCTTTTTGTTAGTGATGCAAGGTCACAAGTAAAATAGTTGCATCTAATTTAATTTCTTTTATTTTAAGAAAATAAGAAAGGTTAAAATCTAACATATAGTTTTAATCATATTTATTCTCATAGCATATATAAAACTAAAACTAAAACTAAAATGCTTTTTATTATGTCTAGAGATCCTTAGGATCTATTGGACATAAGAAATATACATAGCATGTGTAGTAAACACTTCATCTACAAGGTTGCAAAGTTTTCTTGGTGCTATATCAAAAATTTGAATTAAACTACTAACTATAATTTGCCATTTATGGTGACTTTGTGCAAAAATAGGACATACCAAGAATATGTGATGTTCATATTTAATCAGTCTTTGATTGCATAAATGACAGGTTCTCTCTTCTCTTGGAATCTAAGATTCCATCTTCCTTTTTCAATTCTAAAATAATGGGATCCCTCCTCTAATTTATCTTCTAATACTATTTAAGTATAATTATTTCTTTCCTGTTGGGTTACCCCATATGTGCAAAAGTGCCTTGTTTTTGATACTCTTATGAAGCTACCTTATATTGCAATGTAGAATATCCATNACCCAACCACTCATCAAACGACTTGCAACAAATGCTCACTATTTTGGATGATTTTTTCCAACATTCAGAAATGAGAGTTAATATGTAAAAAACCAAAATTATGGTGTATGACACTAGAAATAATGATTACACTTTTAGTGTCAAAAAGGACCTGGTAAATAGGACACCAACTTATAAATACCTAAGCCTAGATCTTTCTTACAATTATAGGTGGAAGAAGTGCATGAAATAGAGGATTGCAAGTGAATTGATAACCTTATTTTATTTAAAAATTAAATGTTAAAAGGAAACTATCTTAGCCTAGGAAATCAAAAAATAGTTATTTTGTTCTATTATGTNTTGTAAGAAAGATCTAGGCTTAGGTATTTATAAGTTGGTGTCCTATTTACCAGGTCCTTTTTGACACTAAAAGTGTAATCATTATTTCTAGTGTCATACACCATAATTTTGGTTTTTTACATATTAACTCTCATTTCTGAATGTTGGAAAAAATCATCCAAAATAGTGAGCATTTGTTGCAAGTCGTTTGATGAGTGGTTGGGTATTCCAACACTCAACCATACAAGTCACAAGTGTACATGTGTGACCTTATCATAATCCATAGATGGACAATGTAAGTATGCTAGAAGTTGATGTTAAGTTCATAATCGTTATCTTTCCACTTAGAGTTAGCAAGGTGCAAGTTGTATGGTTTAATTCCCAGTGAGGTATATGATGATTGACGTTGTTTACCTGGAATTATGCTAAGTATATTTATGATGGAATTGAATATAAATTATAAGTCTAAGGGTAATAGAAATGTGAATCTATTTTAGCCTAGTGGCGATAAGTATCTGTTTCTAGTTTTCTATGCACGTCTTGGGCTCATTTAACTATTACTGGGATTACCAAGTAAATCCACTACTAAGAAAATTAAGTAAAGTTACCAATGGGTTACCAAAAAATTATACTTTACGCTCGAAACCAATCATACGTATTCCACCATACTAAGGGACGTTCAAAAAGTAAAGCACTTTTAAAATATATATGAAAATTAAACATGCTAAAAAGTAAAATTAAGCTAAGTAAAAATGAGCTAAGTGAAATGCTACAATGGTGAGAAATACTCTAAATCTTTATTTTCATTTATGAATTGTGCCTAAGAACAATCCACTCAAACAAAGATTCCATAAAATTGTTAAACACTACACTTTAGGCATTCACTCTATTATTAAGCTTAAGTTACAAAAATAAATTATAAGAATTAAGCTAAGTGTTAGCAAAAGTTCTCTCTTTTTGACATCATGGTGGGTTGGTATTTATAGGCATGACCATGGCCCACTGCTTTGCATCAATGATGATGTATGTTGAGTTATGATATTGTAGCTTGATAACAAAATTTTTTTATCATACCCCCACAACTGATCAAAAACTCGTCCTCAAGTTAAAATAAAAGGAGCATAGAGTTTCTTACAAAATTATGGATTCATATACAAACTTTGATATGATGACTTATATACATGACTGGCTATCATATGAATGTCGTATTGTGGTTCAAGTGATGTTTAGAAAATTATCATGCATTACATGATTAACACAATTGACAAAACAAAACAACAATACTTGATGTAGCCTTCAAGTTCCAGGTGGTGGCGGCTCCTCCATCAGTTTCTTTCCTTTATCATTAAGCTTTTGGAATTGCTATCTATTAAGTAATGTCCAAAGCTTTTCTTCCTTCAATCTTGGATCATGTACCATCTAGGTGAATTTAGCAATGTTTGCTGGAGTTAGTACTTTCCATGAGCATTGCAGCTGTGGAAACATTTTGTTAGCCTTTATATACTAGGTCGTAAACTACCTTCTTTCTTCTTCAAATGCTCTAGCTATCTTTCTCAATTCTTGATAATTAGTCATCCTTCGAGCTAGATTTGTTGTTATGTCTTTTTGGTCCTGGTAGCCAGCCTTGATCACTTAGAGTTTGGAGTTTACAATGTGCAACTTCTATTATGCATCTTTTTTGTCTATGAACTTCTTCTCATATAGTGTATAAATTACAACCACTTGATGTTCTAGTTTTGTTCTAGGCCTACCTATTGTTATCATGGCTAGGTTAGCATATCGAAGGTTTACTAATCCCATGTACTATGATAGATCCTTTATTTGCATGTATTTATTTTTTATCTTAGCTTGATATATGTGGACAAGACTATCTAGGATTGGCTATTAATCAGGTTTTAATATCATGATTGAGCTGATCTTGGCTTTAGCTATCTGGATTTCCTTCTCATTGATTTATTTGTACATGCCCACTTAATCTCTAAAGTGTTCTTTTAGCTATTCATGCTTCTTGGCCTCATTTTGCCACACGCTAACTTCAATAGCTAACTTCTATCATATTGTGCAGACTTCTTCCATTGATAGGATCTTGTTTTCTTGGGTCAATTTTCTCATATCAAGATTGACTATGGAAAACTACTTTCTTAGTTAATGAATGATCTCTTCTAGAACATTCTTTTGCTTCCCAATGTTAGTCAATCTCATGTTTTTAGCAACAATTCTTTTATTTTCTTCCACTAAGGTAGTTAAGGCTTTGGCATGGGAATAAGTTTATGCATCCTCTATTGAAGCATTTCATGTTGCCTTCTCCTTCTCCATCTCCATGTTACTGTTTATGGCTAGCAATTGGCTTATCTACTCTATTTTGAATTATTCTAGCTAGTCTGGCACAACATGTCATGCAAGATCTTGTCTCTCTTCTCTCAAAGTAGCTAACTTTGCTTGCAACCTCTACATCTCATTATTTGCATGCTTTGCTCTAGTTTCTACCATTCCCAGCTTGTCCTTGATTGAAATTAATTCTAACTATACTGCAATGATATCATTGGGGATACCAAAAAGATTTTACATCACTTACCCTATCTACAACAATTAATCCAAAATGCCTTCATGCTTTTCCAGGTTCATGGAGGTTCTAGCTATGGTTTCAACATCTTTATCTCAAGTTATATCATTCTATGGCACAATAGGAACATTAAAGGATTTCTTAATATGGCCTGCTATCACTTTTACAATTTTGGTTGCATCTTAATGTTGCATGATAACTATTGTGGCTTCTTCTCTTATTTCTAGCGTCACTTGGAAAGATATAGCATTTCCTAATATTTGTTGTGCCCATTCTTCATCTTCTCCTACTTGCAATGATATTTGATCACTAACGATCCTATTGACACTGCAGACCTTCTTGGATTATCTCTTACTTGATACATACTAGAGACTTCTCTAGTTCCCTAACTTATAGTTTCAGCAATTTACTGCAAATGGCTCATGGAGGATCTATAGTCTTATTGTGTTGGTGAAGCACTTGGTCTTGGTTTATCATCAGTTGGTGTTGATCTACTAAGTCTTTCTTACTCTTATCCCTAAGTTGGTACATTTCCTACTAGTGTGGATCGTGCAACTTCCTTAGTGCTAGTTAGTTTCTCTACTTGATTCTTTCTAGATGCCATTGGTTTTGAAATCTTAGCATAGGAAGCATTTTGGGATTTGTGGAGAACATCATTTGTGTAACCCAAAATTCCTGCTTGGTTGCATAATCTTTTGATAGGGTAAGAAGATGGTAGGATGAGTTTCCCTACCTTCTTTTCTTCAAACATCCTTTGGGTTTCTAAGAATAATATATGAGCCATATTTTCTTGGAATTTCCCCATGAGGATGACACTTCCTCTAGCCACATAGGCAGAAATTCTATTTAGTCTTTTAGTTGGGAAGATGTGATAGGTCTTGATCTTGAAATAAATCTTTTCTTCCGTAGACAATCTGTTGTATTCCTTTTCGCTTGTTCCATAAGCCCTTTGTAGCCACAACTTCTTTACATCTGTGTTAAACCTTGTAAATATATGTGCAATGTTGGCTTCAACGTTAGGAAGATTAAGTGCTTTGGCAATAGCCTTTATTAAGTATGACATTGTGATCCCTTCAATCTTCATAGTGGCATCATCTTGTTTATTCCTCCAAAATTGATAAACTTCCCTTAAATACCATTTACCATTGCATGAAAGCATGGGTTCAAGAGGGGAGGCTTGGAGTTGCTCTCAAACATTAGTAGGTGCAAACTCCACAAATGGTCCAAAGTTTCACGATGACCGTGGACATAATGAACTTTTCTTGGATAGCTTGGAGGCACTCATCTGACAACGTGAGGTGCTATCCTTACTCTTGAGTAGGTGGAGCATTAGCTTTAGCTTGCGCGAATTACCTTGTAATAGGTGTAGGTTGATGGATGTTATAAGATTAGGCTTCTTGCTTAGCTTGTAGAGTTTACTCTCTAACTTATCCTCTTCCTCTAGGTCTCTTACCTCTTTGTTGTGAGGGTCCTTCAATTGCAGGTCTCTTATGAGCCATTTCCAATCATAAAGAATTCATCTATGATTACCCATTGATTTTAAATAAGCTCCTAACAGTTCATAATCCTCTCTTAGGTCCTTGGATTTGATCAAAATATATCCTTATTACTACCCTGTAGCCCTGATTAAGATTATAGATTTAGAAAAATTTTGAATATTTTGAAAAAAAATCCCTTGATTGTTGTATTTTCCTAATGTTTTCATTCTTTATGACCTTTCACAACTATTAATCTCTTGTTTAATGTATGTTGGGATGATTATTTGAAAAGAATTTTTAAGTTTTATTAACTTTCATTTAATTAATTAGTTAAAATGTGAACAATTATTATGGTTCTTACCCTTAATGTGTTCTTCCAAGCGTTAAAAATATTTTGGCTCAAATTGCACAAACTATGCACAACACTCTTCCTCATGACTGACTTGATCACTCCATGATTAAGAGTGTTTAAGAATCACGTGAATTGGAGCTATGGTGAGAAAGTTATGGAGCTTGGAAATTCAAGTGTCAAAGGATTAGAAAAACATCATGAACTCCCTATACACAAAATGAGAAGAATGAAAAATTTCTAACTCCTCATGCATATATATACTTTTTTATAACTATGACATCATAGATGTAGCATTATAGGTGATGATACATCATAGATGTGATGTCACCATGGAAATTTTCAATATTTTTAATGATTTTAATAAAAAAAAATTAAGTCAAATGGATAGTTTGGAAGATGTAGAGATGGTCAAAAGGGTTCTTGTTCATAGATGATGCTTAGAATATAAGAATGTATTATTAAAAATTTATGAAAGAAGGGATTTGGGCAAGGTAAGTCGATTAAAATTCTATAGGAGATATTTGGTAAAAATTTGTCAAATGTATGATTGAAGAGGAACGTATAGGAAAGTAACAATAATTACGTTAGTGTTGTGGAGGCACAAGATGATGTGGAATTAGTCATTAGGTATGAAGCATAAGAGTTATACAAGTGGATCCTCCCCAAAGCAGGCTTCAGTCCTTAGTGCCTTTGCATAACCATACCTACAAGTGTCCATAGGCATTTAAGAAGTTGAATGTAAAACATACTTGTCTTCCAAAACATACATGTTAGTATTACCTTAATAAGAAAATCATACTATATTATACAAAACCATTAAATTATGATTATATATAGAAATGAGACGAAATGGGAGTAGCAAGGATTGTAGAGAATGGAATGTGAGGTGTATTACCATAGGCATAATAAATTCTATGTGTGATGCATAGTTAAAATAATCATTAGATTTTTCGTCCAAGATTCAAACCAAGTCCATACCACTTTCTAGTGGCATTGCATCACATTATCCTAGAACTAACAACCACAAGGCTACCAAAACTATAAAGAGTATCAATACTTGGTAACGAAGTTCAAGGAAGTAGTTTATTAGCATAGTTATTTTAGAGGAGACTTGGCAGTGGGATAAAGAAGTGCCTTCATGGATTGGTAACATGTCTTTCTAGCCCCGTAACTAATGTGAGTCCAAGAAACCTTGAAATTTCTAAGAAGTTTCTTATCATTAAGCATGGGTAGCATGTCTTTCTAGTGGAACCCCTAGAAATTTTTATTCTATGCATTAATTTTGTTATTACTGTGTTAACCTTACTAGAGGACTACCTTTAGGCATGGGTAACTTGTCTTTCTAGTGACATGGTAAGGTAGCACTTATTTGATACATCAATTTTTCGTTAGAACTCAAGTACATAACATGACTTAACAATAGGATAGAACTTATAGTAGTAGTCTTATAGAATCCATAAATACCTTTGATGTCACACCATTTTCATTCCCACTTGGTTCTTCTCTCTTCTATCCAAGAATAATGATCATAAGTTTATTTTAGTTTTATTATGAAGAAAATGTCATTATATCCATGGTAAGAACATCTTATTATTGGAAATGAGTGGATGAATGATTGTGTCTCACTACATATATAATCAATCCTTTGATGACTTGATAACATAGGATGAATTTCTCATTATTGTGACTACACCTTGTTTTATTCCTTTACACTTTATTGAAAACTTAAACAAAAATATGCATAGAAAAGGTAGTAAAAATTATAGAAAAATGATAAGAATAGAAAAATGTATTAGAACTTAAAAGATATGAAAGAATGAAATATAATTAAGAAATGAAAATAGTATAAAAGAATGATAAAGATATCAAAGAATGTAAAAAATTAGCAAGAAAAATGAAAAGTAAAAGAATATAAAAAGGAGAATTGGTGCCTATGTGTCAAACTTAACAGCCCCACAACTATCTTTGAGAGTGGAGATTTTGAAAATTGAATAGGTCATGGACAATTTTATGAACATGGTAATGTCATTAGTGAAGTAAGAAAAGTCATGGTATGGTTTCACTTATTGAATATTAACAAGAATAAGCTTTTTTGTGGATTCATTGGGTGGTATATCTGCATGGTGCCAAATTGGTATGCAACATGGACAATATATGGTCCCTCCCATTAAGTTTGGAACTTAGCCTTTTATGGAACATGACTGGGATTATAGTAAAGGAATTTATCGCCATACTTGATAGATACTTATCTTTTTTTGTAGTCATGTCTACATTTGAAGTACTTTTTGTGAACTTCATTACTCATTTGGGCTACTAGTTTGTTTTCATCTAGGGGATTTAAATTCATTAGATGTTGTTTTTTAGCAAAGCTTAGATCTAGGTCAAGTGTATTGGTAGTAGAAAGGGTATTGAGTTTTTCTTAGATCAGTAAAGTAGGTAGTTTACCATAAACTAACTTCGACAAGAAATACCCTATAGGAAGTTTCCAAGATGATCTATATGCACATAGAGCATCCTTAAGTTTAGTGCTCCAACCCTTCCTATATCAACTAATAGTTCTAGTAAATATCCTTGTGATTTCTTTGTTAGTCACTTCTGCTTGACCATTAGATTGGAGGTGATAAGGTGCAGTGAGTTTGCGATTAACTCCAAATTGTTGCATTAGCTTTTCAAATGTAGTTTCTATAAAATAGGTTTTATTATTTGATATGAGCATGTGTGGTACTTCAAATTTGTTCACCACATGTTACTAAAAGAAGTTAGCAACTATTGTGGCTGTAAAATCTCTAATTACAGTTACTTTTGCTGATTTTGTGCAATAATCAACAATTACTATGATGTAGGACTTTCCATTTAACATTTGTGTGATGGGTTGACTAAAGTCAATTTTCCAAATATCAAGAGGTTCCAATGGTTGTATCCACTATTTTGGTCCTTCATTTTTGGCTATTAATCATCCATCTCCTTGGAATCTCTTATAAGATTGTGTAAACTAGTATGCATCCATGAATATGGTAGCTAAGAGGTAGGCTACCATCATCAATTTCAGTGCTCTCCTTCATCCTACATAATGACCTTCACATAGTCCTTCATGCACATTATGTATGACTCTTTGTTGACTTTCTTCTAGAACGCATCATTTTATTAATTTATCAACACATATCTTGTAAAGGTTTCCATTAATTTACATATTCCTTTTTACTTTGTAGAGGAATTATTTCTTATGTTTCTTATCCCATTCAACAGGAAATTTGTATTTAGTGAGATATGTCATGTAGTCAGTAATCTATGACTTCTTTGTTGAGTCTACAACCATTGTTGTCTTGGTGAATAAATTTTCATCGAGAAATTAGTCTAATATTAGTTTATTGTTTTCTTGGGGTTTCCATCTTAGCCTTGATAAGTGATCTACTACAACATTTCTAATTCCTTTCTTATCAATCATTGTAATGTCAAACTATTGCAAGATAATGAGCCATCATATCACTCTTGGACTGAGTGCTAGTTTGTTCATTAAAAATATGATGGCACCATGATTGATATGGACACAAATGGGATACCCAAGCACATAGTATCTGAACTTATCTAGTGCATACACCACAACCATAAGCTTCTTTTCTATAATGGTGTAGTTGAGTTGTGCCCAAGTGATGCTCTGATTGATGTAGTGTATATAGCAAGGTCTTTTTTGATCATCAATCTAAGTTAGTATTGCTCCTAGTGCATAGTTGAAAGCATTTGTCATAATGGGGAAAGGCTTGGATCAATTTGGAGCTTGGAAGATTGGTGCCTCGATTAACTTTTGTTTTAGATTCTTGAATGCTTTCTCACATTATTCTGTCCATTGAAATGATGCATCTTTCTTTGTTAATTCAACTATCGATTTTGAAATTTTTGAAAAGTTTTCAATAAATTTCTTGTAGTATCCTATGTGGCTAAGAAATGATCTAGCATCCTTAATAGTTTATGGTCTCTGAGTGATATTTTGAATGACTCTAATCTTTTCTAAATCTAAGTCTATTCCTTTATGAGATAATTTATGCCCCAGAACTATGTCATCTTGGACCATTACATGGCTCTTTTGCCAATTAGGCTTTAAATTAGTTTCAACACATCTTTTCAGAACCTACTCTAAATGGTCCAAGGCTTATTTGAAATCTAGCTCGTATGTGAAGAAATTGTCCATAAATACTTCAAATCTATTACCAATATGCTTTAGAAAGATACTTAGGACTAGTCTCTGGAAGGTAGCGGGGGCATTACACAAGCCAAAGGGTATTTGCTTGTATGCAAATATTTCCCATGGCCTGGTAAATGTGGTCTTCTCTTGATCTTATTATGCGATGCTTATTTGATTGTACCCACTATATTTGTCTAGAAAAATGCAATATCGGTGTCCTACAATTGTGTCTAGAACTTGGTTAACAAATGGTAGAGGGAAATGGTCCTTGAATGTTGCCATACTTAATAATTTAAAATTAATTCAAATCCTCCACTTGTCACCTTTCTTTGGGACAATGACCAAGGGGCTAACCCATTCATTATTTGCTATGGGGTAGATGAACCTAGCTTTTAATATTTTTTCCAACTCCTGTTTGACAACTTAAGTTTTGGATTCAATCTTCGTTGAAATTGATGGTATGGTTTGATGGCTAGATCTATATAGATTTGATGTTAACATATTAATGAATCATGGTTATCGGGGACTGCGTATACTAGGCCTCGTATACTAGGCCCCGTATACTAGGCCTTGTATACTAGGCAGGTTGCGTATACTAGGCCCCGTATACGCAACCTTGTTTATGTAGCGTCTATTCTAGCCTATAAATAAGTGTGCTTCCGCCACACTTAGGCATCTTTTGAGTAGTTGTAATGAAGCCCTTGCAGTTTGTTTCCATAGGAGTTAGACTATTTTCCCAAGTGCATGCCTGCAGTGTAATGCTTGTAATTGTACAACACATTTATTCGAGTGTGATGTACTTGGACGTGCACATGATTAGAAATAAAGATCAAGATTACTTCATCATTGCAGCATTCACTTAGTTTTAATTGTTTAATTGTTATTGTTATTTATTATTTTCCTAGTTAATATTTCTTTATCATCATTTACTATTCCTGTTGTTAAATGCGGAATGAGTACGACTTAATCACGAGCATTTAAGTGTGACTACTTGGTAACCCAGTAGCGTACCTAGGATCTACGCTTGGTAATCCCAGTTGTAGTTGTGCACGAGGTCCAAGATGTATATGGATGATTAAGGAACAGATGCTTATCGCACTTAGGCTAGCTTAGAATTCATTTCCTATAGCTTATTAGTTTAATCAAGATTATGTTCCATTGTCTTTAGGAGTAGCACTAGTTTAGGATCACATCATACACCTCACTCTAGACTAAACCATATATGACAAAGCAAATACTGGTCTAGGTGAGAAGCCAGCGAATTGCGATCAATGTGTAACTATCTAGATACCACAACTAGCTCGTCTGCGAAGTTCGATTGGATTGTACGTGAATGCTTGTATTCGTATGGTTGAGTGTAGGGGTACCTCGCCACTCATCATTGGCATTGTTGTTGGGGATGGTGCTAGTTATCTAGGTTAGTTACATCATACAAGATTGCTGTAACAAAGTATTAACGACATATATTTAAGAAAAAAAAGAGATAATAATAATACTTGCAATTAAATCACACACAAATTTACAACCATGTCTCTTTCACAAGTAGTGATAATGCAACATCTAGTGAGACAATTCATTTGAGAACCAATGAAGAAGTTTGGAGTACTCAATCTTATGTAGGAGTTTCATATGTTCATAGATACCCCAACAATACTCAAGGACTCTCGTCATCCAACTCTCTGACACCTCTAGCAAGGATGGGACATCCCATAGAATGAGGGGGCCCATAAGACCTGGGACCTTCTCAATAATTAACAAAAATTTATCCAAGGATGATTGGGAGACTTACAAAAGTCATGATGAGTCTTCTAGCTCTTTCTCTTCCTCTTCTCCTTCAACGTTAGGTCGTGACATGGATGATCATCTCTCTAGGGGTCGGCGTAGAAATAGAAATCGAACCCATGAGAAAAGTCAGAAACGCCAACATGAACAAAGAAAAAATCATCCCAACTTGAAAACTCATAACCTACCTAGTGTTGATGAACCCCTGCTGGCCACTAAGAGCCTAATGCATATATAAGAGGCTGTTCAAATAGCCCACAAGCATCGTAAGGAAAGTTGTCTACCCATGCTTGATTTAAACAGCTTTTCCAAGTTTTCAGGAGGCTATGGTTTAGATCCGCAACAACATTTACAAGCCTTCTACGATGCTTGTACATGGGACAATATTGATAATGGATGGCAAAAACTTAAGCTCTTTCCTATGACACTCATTGGCCAAGCAAAAGTATGATATAGGTCTTTAAAACCAAAATTAATTCGAAGTTGGCTAACAATGGTAGAACTCTTCAATGAAAGATATCAGACTTATGTGAGAGTGTTAGCCTTGACGAGAAAAATCCAAGAGTGGAAACAAGCACAACATGAACCCTTGGACATGGCCTTAGAAAGATATTATGCACTGTTAAACAACTACCCAAGCCATGGGTTCTCCGAGGAAAGGCTAATGTACCATATCATAGATGGACTTTGTAATGAAACAAGGGAGACCCTAGGGATGTATGCCCAAGGTCAACTATATGAGCTACAAACCCATCAACTCCAAGAGCTTATTAAGCGGGGTAGCAAAAGAAGAAGGAGAAATAGCTAAATGGGAGAATGTTGAAAGTTCTCAATAGGACCAAAATGTCAACTTAACAAGGGTCCATGATCATGAAGAGGAGAAATCAACTCACTTCAAGGAGGTGGAATCATCTTTGCCAATCCTACAATCACTAGATAAAATTGAGGCATAGAGCAATAAGATAACAGACTGGGTACATGAAAGATGTGGAGAATATACCAACATTATTAGAGGAAGAACCATGATGAATCAAGAAATAGGACAGAACACTACTAGAAAATCGAAAAATAGGGTTGAAGAGAATAAGGATAAGAACTCAACTGCCAATCATACGTATTAATGTAATATTTGCTTGTACAATCACCCCAAAGGTCAATGCCCAATCTTGTCACATTTACATGAGCATTAGGAAGGAATGTTACATCCAGAGTTCATACAAAAATACTGTGTCCAATCACAGTGGCAAGAACCTCAGTCATGGGGGAGGCCACCGCCAACTAGACCATACCCTTCATATGTCCCAACACCAAATGCTTATTATGTTCAACACCCTATTTCTCCAACGGGATCAACATCCTCTACCTCACCTCATCATTATCATTCTCCCGAGTACTATCCACCCATGTCCTCTCCAACAAGATCACCACCTCATGTGCCTTACACTTCTCCTCAACCTCAATATTCTCATACTTTATCCCCTTCTACATCACCACTAGCTATGCTAGAAGAATTTTCACCATAGCACCAACCCACAAACATTACTTGTGCTACTATTGTCAATAGCAGTGGAGGTCAAAAGTGTCCTTTCTTTAAGCATGACCGTAGAAAGAGACAACACAGTTTTGAAACCACTGCATCCACCAACTTAGCACAAGTTCAACGTTGTGATGCATCTTCTTCCTCCAACTCAATGCCTCCTGTTACTCTATCTGGGCCACCAATCAATACTCCAACCACCATGGGGCCTAATGAATATTGCCACATGGGGAGACATGTCGATCCTTGCATACCATCTTATAGTCACAAGTACTATAGTGGGTCAAATCCTTATAAATTAACCACATCTTATA
>MNCI01016815.1:0-15030 GCA_015680685.1 Gnetum montanum | reverse complement strand
TGATTGTTGGAGGAGCATACACAGACTCAACTGCTTGTGGTTGTGAGAGCTTGTTTGGGCTTTTGGTTATGAAGAAAGGTCTTCTCTTCTTGTGGTTGTCAAAACCAACTACGAATTGAAGGTTTACAGCTCTCGTAGCATTACATTGTTGCGGTTGAGTGGGGAGTTCCCCTTGCATTGTTGGAGTGGGTGATAGTGGAACTATCGGCATAAGAGTGGCGGATGGATTCAGAGGATGGTACGCATATGGTGTGTCTTCCATAGGAGAAGGAGTCCTAAAATACTCCCAAACTTGATAGTGACATTGTGGGGTTGCATGACCCATAGAGTCACTTGGAGAAACCAACTATTGCATGTAGTAGCCATATGGGTCTGGTTGCCAGTAAGGGTATTGTTGTCTAGGCAGTGGCATCCCCCATGACTATGGGTGTTGCCACTACTGGTGTTGCCTGATAGGTTGTGGCGAAGTTCCACTTGGATAATATGTTAACGGTTGGTGGAACTGCCTTGGGTTACCTTGGGGATAAGGTATATGATGGGGTGCTTGTCGTCGGTTAAGTCTTGGGTTGAGTGCATACCCCCTGGACTCTTGCAAATGTGAGATTATTGGGCAACATCCCTTAGGATGGTCATATTGGCAGATCTCACATCCATCGTCATTGTCCTTGTTAGAATCCACAACCTCATTAGCAATAGTAATTTTTCCCTTACCCTTGTCACGTGCATGGCTTGAATCTCTTCGCTTTTTCTTATCATGATTACTACTTCATTCCTCCTTAGACTCCTCTATGATTTTTAGAATGGTTTCGAATCTACTATCTAAGGAGTCCCTCAATTGATCCACCTTAGCTGAAACTTCTATTGTTAACTTTTGAAGTGGCAAGGTTTTTCTATTCACCAACTCTTCGAGTGGTGACTCATCCTCCTCATCACAGAATCTTACTCCCCTCTTTCGGAGGGAAGGATCGCAGTTGTACTCTTCTACGCTTTCTCTTTTCCATAGCTCCTCTTCTTCTTTAGCTACTTGCTCCAATAATCTGTGAACTTCATGGGACCTAAATTCTGATAATCTCCCTTGGGCATATGTCCCAAGGGTTCTCCTAGTTTCGTGTCTTAACCCATCTACGAGGTGGCGGAGTTGATCTCGTTGTGCGTAACCATGGCTCGGGCAACGATGTAACAATGCATAATATCGGCCCATGGCAACATCCAAGGGTTTGTGATTACCCTGCTTCCATCCTTGGATCTTCTTACGCAAGTTGGACACTCGAGAGTACATTTGATATTTATCTTTGAAGAGTTCTAACATCGTACTCCACCTTCTAATAGATTCTGATTCTAAGGACCGGTACCAACTTTCTGCTTCCTTTATGGGTGTCCTAGGAAACAACTTTAACTTCTACCACTCATTTTTGATATCTGCAAGGCGCAGGCATCGTGGAATGCCTATAAATGATTTTGTGGATCGGCGTTGTATCCTCCCTCAAATTGGGGAATATTATTCATGTCTAGTCATTTGATCCAGCTATCTTTTTGATGCCTTGTAGGTATCCTCACAGCCTCCGTAATGTCTAACATACTCCGGGTTGCTAGCAGGGGTTCATCATGATCATCTCTCTCATGATGTCTATGATTCCTACATGGTTCCCTACTTTCCCTTCTTTCATGCCTTGACCCCCTAGAGTGCCCTCGTCCTCGCTCTCAACTCTCTCGTCGAGGTATCTCATTTTTCTTACCCTTATCCTCACCGTTGTGCTATTTGTGACTACGTCCTGATGTGGAAGGAGAGGATGAATGGTGTGATGAAGGGGAAGAAGAAGGAGAACCATCACCATGACAATGTTTCTTACCTTTTCTTCGATGGCTACAGCCTCGATCGTGATGACGATCTGAGTGCCTGTCCTTGTCATGTGTTTTTGTTCCCTCAGTGAACACTTGATATTCATGGGTATCAGAACCAGGGTTATGAATTGTGGAGCATAAGTTCTGATACCCCACCTCCTCACCATCGTTATGAGGGGGAACATCATTCGATAGCGAACCTGTTATAACTGGTTCACCATCTCCAATTTTGCTTAGGATGTGCAGGACCCCTTTGCCCTTCAACAATGTATGGTGGCTCTCTTGTCGCAAGTCCCTTAAATGTTGCGCTACTGTGGGATGGTAATCCCTTATGTCATAATCTTCTACAACATATTCAATGTATAATTCTGTCATGCCTATCT
This sequence comes from Gnetum montanum, assembly GCA_015680685.1. NCBI lineage: Eukaryota > Viridiplantae > Streptophyta > Gnetopsida > Gnetales > Gnetaceae > Gnetum > Gnetum montanum. Next base: position 12,805 of record MNCI01016815.1, on the reverse strand, counting down.
GTGCAAGAGCACGAAGAAGCATGTTGGGGACTGCACAATCTGGGGGTAACACTATGTTACCTTGCAAGTCTCTCCAGCGTAGTTATTCATCCTGATGGAGGATAAAAGTAAAATTGGGTATATACTCATCGTGATGAGTATACACCACCCGATACTATTGAGGAACTGTTCTCAGTTACATGTGTTAAACTGCTGATGGTCTCTTGTGTGATCCCTAGGTGGTGAAGTGCTTTTATGAGAAGAAGAAGACATTGTCTCTTATTCGGTGTGCTGATTAACCGTTGTTTAATTTTTCTTCTGATTAATCCTAAGGGTTCGTTTAAGATTCCCAATGATGTGGATGATTTCCTATGTTTTACTTAGCGCACAAACAACTTAGTCCCTGGCAACGGTGCCAATGATGAGTGGTGAGGTACCCCTACACTCAACCAGACGAATATGAGCGTTACACGCGCGATTCGGTCAAACTCCATAGACTAAGTGCCTACACGCCTTATGGAACACTTAAGGTTAATCATTTGTTATCTTCGCAGACTTACTTGTATTTTTCATAGTTGTATGGTTAAGTAAGTCTGAGGTATGTGAATTTTATATCTTTTCTGTTTTATCACCTATGCTAGGAAGGAAAAGGTGAAGAGACTAATTAACTAGACTTAACTAACTAACTAAGCCTTAATTAACCTAGCATCAGTATCCATTCCCACTTACCGTTCACACCCTGAACGAATGCAACCTTTGGGCTTACCAAATGCTGTTCGTTGTTGGGATTACCAAGCGTAATGCATGTGCTCGAAGCAGTCGTACTGAATGCACTTAACTAGGAGAGAAGGGTTGAGAGAGATTTAATGAACTAATAAAGCATTTAAACATTAAAAATAAATAATAATAAATAAATTCCTATCTAGCTTAGTCCATGCACTGCAAGGTTTATCTAAGAAATTTGTCTTTATTTCCATACACAAACTTGTGTTCAGGTATAATATTTGCTCGAATAAAGATCCGTTCACTTTGGAACTCCTACTGTGGGCACATGGAAATTATTCTATCTCTGGAGAGGTAAAATTACCAGAGTTTCACTATGGTCTAGGCCTAAACTTAGAAACAAGGGAGTGCTGCTTCTTATTTATAGAAATGGTAGCAGACTGCGATATCGTGTACGATACATCACGTACGCGATATCGTAGTGATTATGCGATATCACGGCCCATGTGATATTGTGTCCCATCATCCTCCAAGTACTTCATTGCCAAATCTATTCTTTCCTTTGTCATCATTTTATCAAGCATTTCTCAAAACCATTATGTGTCCTTTGATGTGTCACCTAAATAAACCAGGCCCAACATTAAACTTTTAGGGCAACTTCTTTAAAAAGCTTTCTAACTCTAAACTTACACTAAGCAAAGAATTCAACAATTACTTAAGGCAATAAGTAAGGTATGAAATAATTGAAGTTCTTTCAATAACCTTACTAACAATTGATCTTTGTGTGATTATAGATGGCCCTAAAAAGAGGACAACAAGGAGGACCTTCTCAAGGTGCAATTAAATGCCTAGGGGGAGGCAAAAGCTAAGGACCTCATGTAGAACGTGCGGAGCAGGAGGCACAATCATTCAGCATCCATCAGGGACCTCCTATCACTGCACAAGCTAGCCAAGAAAAAGGTGGAGAGGTCAGAGCCCAATCCTATGAAGAGGAATGATGTCTATCTGCAGCATGGCATGTCAAGGCTAATCAAGTATTCTCATACCTGTTGTGCCCATGGGAAATGCTGACTTCATCAAACATTGGAACATCAGTATGGACAACTTATAATCCTTAGATAGAAGAGGAGAAACGTTAGGTGTTTCTTCAATGGTATCAATCTTAGAAGCCTAATGCGTAGGACAAGGGAAGAGACCCATGGAGGAACCACCACCACCATGAACCACATGTGTTCTGATAAATTCTATCATTTTGTGTCTGTGTTCCAATTTTGTCATATCCACTGTAGCATGAATAAATTTCTAGTCAGTCAATAATCCCGTACCTATCCACTATGTGTTCAATTGAGCTTGTTCCTTACTTTCTTTGACTCGAGGACAAGTTGTTATTCAGTCGTGGGGGTATGATGAATCGTGGTTATCGGGGAGTACGTATACTAGGCCTTGTATACTACGCCTCGTATACAAGGCCCCGTATACTAGGCAAGCTACATATACTAGGACCCGTATACGTAGCCTTGTTTATGTAGCATCTGTTCTAGCCTATAAATAAGTGTGCTTCCACCACACTTAGGCATATTTCAAGTAGTTGTAGCGAAGCCCTTGTAGTTTATTTTCATAGGAGTTAGACTATTTTCCCAAGTGCATGCCCGTAGTGTGATGCTTGTAATTGTACAACACCTTTATTCGAGTGTGACGTACTTGGACGTGCACATGACGGAAAATAAAGATTAAGATTACTTCATNGAGGTCCAAGATGTGTATGGATGATTAAGGAATAGATGCTCATCGCACTTAGGCTAGCTTAGACTTCATTTCCTATTGCTTATTAGTTTAATCAAGATTATGTTCCATTGTCTTTAGGAGTAGCACTAGTTTAGGATCACATCATACGCCTTACTCTGGACTAAACCATACGTGACAAAGCAAATACTAGGCTAGGTGGGAAGACAGAGAACTGCGATCAACGTGTAACTATCTAGATACCACAACTAGCTCATCTACAGAGTTCGACCGGATCATGCGTGAACACTCATATTTGTATGGTTGAGTGTAGGGGTACCTCACCACTCATCACATATGCATGGATCAATGCTAGTGATTTCATCATAGGACCATGCAAATATAGTCAGTCATTTATTTGGCACTTCCAATAGGCTTCTCTTTTACTTTCTATCAAGATTGGCATTTATGATTACTAGTATTTTATTATTCAAGAAAGCATATTCTAGTGCATCTGGTAGGGCCTTTAATTCTAAAGGTTCTAGTTCGTGCTTATCCAATCTCTCTAACTATCTCCATTTAATATCTTCCTCCTGTGGTGACTTTATGTAAGGAGGTTGTCTTCTTAATTATTCTAACTTAGTAGTTTTTTTAACAAAGGCACTGGTGATTTTGTTCAAAGGTTCCATGCATATATTAGATCATGCATCTCTTTTAGTAATCAGCCAATGAGTAGTTTCTTGTCTAATGGCTACTACATACAGGCACTATTGTACACATATGTCTTCTATACATCTATTACATGTTGTGATGGCATCATATTTTGTGATCCAAATATTCTGCCCATAATTGCACCCATTATCACTATATGTGAAACATGGAACTCTGTGCCTTTGGATAATGCCAACTTCATCTTCCTTGGAAATTTCTAAGGACAAGTTTCTAATTCCAAGCTTAGCATCCACTATACTAAGTTATGCTCTTCCCATAATTATATGAAATTCCCCTTTGTTCTTTCCCATGTGTATGACTAGGAAATCGATAGGATAAGACTAGCCACTTATGGTGGTAATTGTATCCTCCACTTGTCTAAGTGGAATAGCAATTGATTGGTTTGCAAGCTCTAATTGAATGTTACTCTTCTTCAATGGGGGAAGATTCTAGGCTTTATACATGTATTTTAAAATAAGGTTTACTTTTGACCTATAATCTAATTGAGCCTTGCATGATTTATGTCCTGTTATTTGGAGATAAACTAAGTGTCTTCTAAGATCTATTCTATTTTTGGAAAGTGCTCTTGCTTTGATCTAATGTGTAACTATCTAAGTGAGCATGATAGTCGTTAAATTCTTCTCTACTGATACTGGAAGTGTAGTGTTTCCTAGAGGAGTGTCTGTGGATGGGATGGAGTTGGGTGAAGTTCCCATCCTCCAAACTTTTCTAGATTTTCCCTAAAAAAGGGATGCTTCCTAGATTTGGGTTTGCTTGTTATTACATCCTCTTGTATATTGACTACCCTAGTAGCACTCTTTTATTGTGGCTGCATTGGTAGCTCCCCTTGCATGACTAGTGGCAAAACTGGTAGTAAAGTGTTGGGAGCTTGAAATAAAGGACCAACTACTAGTTGGGATGTGTAAGAGTTTGGATCCATGCATGAAGTAATGGATCTATAATACTTTAGTGGATAGTAGGAAGAGGAGTTATGGACTGAAGTGTTCCTTGGAGAGATTGGACATTGAGCATAGTATCCATAGGGATCATGTTGCCTATATGAATACTATTGCTTTGGTGGTAGCATTCTCCATACTTGTGGTTACTACCACTATTATTGGTATTGCTCTTGCAGTTGAGGATAAGCCTCACGTAGATAGTACATTTGCTTGTGGGGCTGTTAGAAGTTATCTTGTGGATAAGGTAACCATTTTGATATCTGTTTCTTAACAAATTTTGGATTAAGTACATACCTCAACTCTTCTAAGTGGGCCATAACAAGGCAACATCCCTTAGGATGTTCATATTGGCACACTCTGCATTCTTTGGCATATTTTGAATTAGAGTCCATTGATTCCTGTACTGCAACAAATTTTCCTTTGTTCCTATAGTTCTCTCACCCATTGTCTCTTATTTTATTCTTGTCTTTGCTTCTATTTATGACTTATTCAATATTTTTTCTACTATTTTTAATGTTGTAGCAAATTTCGCATCCAAGGAATCCTACATTTTCTCTTACTTGGTTGCAATGTCATTAACTGATTTCTAAAATGGTAGTCTTACTTTAGATCATATCTTTCAAAGTCTCTTCTTCTTATGATTTGCATATTTATGCATCCCTTTTTCTTACTGTTGGATATCTATTGTATTCTTCTACAGATTCTCTTTTCCTTAACTCTCATGCTTCTTTTGCCACTTAGTCAATGAATGTTTGAATTCGATGAGTTATCATTTCAAATAACGTGCCTTAGGCATATACTCTAATGGTCTCTCTAGTCTTATTTCTTAGCCCATCGATGATATGTTTGAGTTGTTTCATTTGGAAAATCCATGGCTTGGGCACTTATGTAATAATGAATAGTACCTACCCTTTACTACATCAAGGGATTTGTGTATCCCTTACTTCCATCCTTGTATTTGTTTTCTCAAATTAAACTCTATAAAATATGTTTGATGCTTATCATTAAAGAGTTCAATCATGGTACCCCATCTTCAAATGGATTCCAATTCTAAGGGCATGTACTGGCTCTTTGCTTCCTTTATGAGTATTTTAGGAAACAACTTTAATTTTTACCAATAATTTTCAATGTTTTGTAGGGCATAGGCATCATGGAAGGCTTGGAGATGGTGCTGTGGATCTGCATTATATTCACCTTCAAATTTTAGAATATTGTTCATGTTTAGGGACCATTCCTTACATGCTTAATAAGAATATACATGACTTTTGTGATATTAATCATATTTTGAGTGGCCAGTAGGGATTGTTTGTAGTCTTTGGGTTTATGAGATCTATTGTAATAGTGATCCTTCTTATGCTCATGATGTTCTTTTTTCTCTCACTTGATCCTTTCTCTTCATTCATCATAGTTATCTTCCTTTTCATGAAGATGCCTTCTTCTATATGCATGCCTCTCATGTTCCCTTCATCTTTCCCCATCATGATCCCTCAATTCTCATTCTCTCTTGCGAGAATGTATAAATGAGTGTGAGGAAGAAGGTAAAGGAGTTGGAGAATGATGCTAGTTGGTTCTTCTTCTATGATTCATTGATTCATCCCTTTTAGATTCAATGGAGGTCTTAGACCTAGAATTTTTCCTAAGTCGAGAATCTTTCTTATATTTTTTAGGAGTTTTTGCAAGAGTCAAATGTAATTTAATCTTCATAAGATTTTTAATATGGATGATTGGTATTTGAGAATGGGACCCTTAAGTTTGATAAAATTTCTTAGTTTGAAATATTGTATCTTCTTTTTCTTCTAGGATAATAGTTTGATGTGCTTTCTTTACTTTGTTATACTCATGTCTTGTCTCCATAGTAGCATCCCTTCTTGCTTGAGCTTTTATTGGTTGGTATGGCATGGTCATGTGTTTGGTGATGTGGTAACCTTCTTGTACATGGCCAATGTTTGACCTCATAAGGATTACTTGAAGCATTGCTGGTCCTAAACATTTTGGTGGTAAGACAATGTTACCCTATAGATCTTTCCATTTGAGTTGTTCATCTTGGTGAAAAATAGATATGAAGTTGGGGTAATATAGATTAGTGTGAGCATAGGAAATTTGAGTTTGCATCAATGCACTTTAATCTTCTTCATTATAATCTTTTTCATGACTTTCATTAAGTTTAGTAGCAAGCGAAGACTTTTTCTTAATTGTAGAAGTCATTTGAATTATGTTTGAAGCTTAAGTATGTGTATGTTTATAAATTATTTTAAGTGCAACAGGTGTACCTTGTTGATGAGTAGTGGAGCATTCAACACTTAACCATACAAGTCACAAGTGTTCACGCATGACCCGATCATAATCCGTAGATGGAGAATGTTATAATGCTAGTAATTGAGTTTAAGTTTGTGATTGTTGTCTTCACACCTTGAGCTAGTGAGGTACAGGTGTATGACTTAGCTCTCAATGAGGCGTATGATAACTGATGTTGTTTGGCCACTAACACTACTAGTCATAAACATGGTGAAAATGAATATTGAATTCTAAGTGACCTAGGAATGTAAATCTATTCCATCCTAGAGCAATGGACATCTATTCCTAGTCTATTGTTCACGTCTTGGACTCATGTAGCTATCATTGGGATTATCAAGTGGAATTACTACTCAGAAAACCAAGCAATGCCACTAGTGGATTACTAAATAACTACACTTAATGCTCGAAACCAGTCATATTTATACCACTTTTACTAATTAAGCATGTAAAGTAAAATACTTGGAAAAGTAAAGTATTAACTAAGAAAACAAGGAAATTATAAAACTAAGTGATGCTGCAATGATGAAAAACAACTTTGATCTTTATTTCCATGCATAAACTATTTCCAAGTACAATTTACTCAAATAAAGACTCCAATTAATTGTCTCACATCACACTATGAGAATTCACACTATAGATAAATCCAGGGAACAAAACTGCAAGAGTTTTGGTAAGGTATGTAATGAAAAGTTGTTGGATTGTGCACTCAAGCATCATATTTATAAGGCTGCACACATTATAAGACATCATATCAATGATGACATAGCATGAGTGGTGATATCGTATCACCAGCTTTCATGTACCATGCTACAAATTGTCATTGTTCCTTATCAAAGGCAATGGTTGTTGTCCTCAGTTCTTGATAATTAGACATTCTATGAGTTGGGTTAGCTACCACATCTTTTTTGCCCTAATAGCTAGCTTTCACAATTTCAAGTTCAAAATTTTCCACATGCAGTTTTTGTAAAGCATATTTCTTGTCTAAAAATTCTTTCTTATATGCATAGACTATTACTATATATTGTTTCAATTCATTCCTAGGCCCACCTGCTATCAACATGGCCAAGTTAGCGTAGCAGAGATTTGCTAACATCATGTATTTTGTGAGGTCTTCAATTTGCAGTAAGGATTGTAGAACTTAGAAGGAGGTGATGAATAAGTTCTCCAAATCAAAAATTAATAGCTATAGAAAAAACACTACCAAACTTAATGTTGTTCTCCAACTTGGGTAGCCCACACTCGGAGGGTAGATCACTTGCACGCCTCTAGACTTTGTTTCTCTAAAATGTGGATTAAAGGGTATCATACCCTTTGCAAGCTCTAACCTCTTCTTTAAAGTGTTTCGTCACCATGAAACCACTCAACCCTACAAGGTTCCAAGAAGCTTAGAAAGTGGTTTCAAGGATCTCAAAACCTTTACAAATTGAGCTTTGCTTTGGAGTGTTTTGACACTACATAAATGTTCAATCCTGTAGGATCTTAACAAGCTTAATCATGATGCCTTTTTGTAAGAAGCACATCAACCCCAATAGGGATACAAGAGAGAAACAAAATCACAAGAAAAGAATGAAACTTAAATTATAGGTCCTTGTTCTTTGAAGCACAATTCACAATTCTACAACCAATCAAGCAAATGATTTGACAAATGAAGTACATAAGTACAATGTACAATGATTGATTTGATAGTGATAATTCATGCACATAGTTGCACAATACCTAAGAGAATGAAGTCTTTTTCTAGCCTTGGAGTTTCTAAAATCACCTCAAAATTCATGCAACGACTATCTAATGGCTAGTGTAGATGTCTTCTTCGAGATTGTAACGTCTCTCTAAAAATGGCTTAAAATTTGGAAAGACATGTCTTCTAAAAATGGAATGTCTTTGTGGAGACGTCTTTGGGGAGGCGTCTTCTCTAGAAAGGAGATGTGTCCTATTTTTGGGAGATGTCTTCTTGAGACTTTCTTCTTCTCAACAAAGATGTGTTTTGATCCTTGGAGACATCTTCTGAACTTTTGAACTTTAGTTATTGAGGACTCCTCTTGCTGATTTAGCTTCCTCTCAATCACTAGAGCATTTTCATTTAACTTGTATTTCTCATACTCATTTATGCTTCCTTGAGTTCTTGTAGTCTTCATTCCTTGCCCTTGCACTCATCTTTCCCAATGAAGTATCTTACTTGAATATTTCATTGTAGTTCTCATCTCAAGTTTTTTACTTGAATATTTTGTTTGTAGTTCTCATCTTGTTGAGTTCCTGCAAACACATCACATTCCACAACATTCTATGTTCTCCATTTTCTCTAAGATTTTGACACAACAAAAGGTCAACATGTAAGTATTTTTTTTTTCACTTTTGCCTCATTAACATGGACTAAACTATCTAGAATTAGCTACTAGTTAGGATTCTATGTAGAAATGGAGTTGATTTTGGCTTTCGCCATTTGGATTTCCTTATCATTGATTTGCTTGTACATGCCCACCTAATCTTTGAAATGCTCCTTAACTCGTTCATGCTTCTTGGCCTCATTTTACCACGTGCCAACTTTGATTGCAGATTTTTATTTGATCATGCAGAATTCTTCCATTGACAAGGTTCTATTCTCACAAGTTAAGCAACTCATATCTTGGTTGACACAAATGAACTATTCTTAGAGTTACTAAATTCTTTCCTCAAGAACATTCTTTTTCCTTTCTATGTTGGTCAATCGAGCATTGTTAGCAACTAGTTGTCTATTTTCCTCTTACAAGGTGATGAATGCTTTATCATGTGCATATGTCTAAGCTTCTACCACTAATGCATCCCATACCACCTTCTCATTCTCCTTCTCCATTTTCATGTTATGATCAATGAGGTGTCTCACATGATCTGCTCTAAATTGGTCAAGTTGGTCTAGTGTGAAAAACTACATCAAATCTTTTTTTTCTGCTCTTAGGATGACTAGCTCTTCTTATAGTCTATGAACTTCCTTTTTAGCATGCTCTACCCTAATCTCAACTATGATTAACTTTTTCTTGATGGTGATTAATTCAAACTAGACTGCAGTGATATCATTAGGAATATTAAAGATATTTTTCATGACTTATCCTATCTACAGTAGTCTATCTAGTATATCCTCATGCTCAGCAAGAGTAGTCAAGGTATCAGCAAGCATTTGAGCATCTCTTACTCCATAAATATTAGCTAGTAGCACAATAGGAACATTGAATGATTCTTTAATGTAATCTGTGATAACTTTAGTGGCTCCTGTTGCATCTTGATGCTACATAATCATAACTGTGACTCCTTCACCTATTTTTAGCATCACTTGGAATGATGCAATGTTTCCTAAGATTTGTTGTGACCAGTCATCCCCTTCTCTTAACTACAGTGAAATTTTCCCACTTGTAGGGTCTATTGAAATCATGGGTTTAACTGTATTCTCTCTAACTTTATAAAGATTAGTACTTCTCTTGTTTCCTAGCTTATTATATTTGTAATCTATTGTACATGGCTCATTGAAGGTTTATAGTCCTATGGTGGTGGCAATAGAACTTCTTCTTGTTGTTGCTGATTAGCTGGTGGATGGCTATTGGGTCCTACTTACTATTGTTGGCCAGTTGCTTGGATAGTATCAATAAGAGTTGAGCCTGTAGCTCCATTAGTACTTACTTACTTTTCTAGCTAGTCCTTTTTTGGAGACATTGGCTTTGACATTTCTACGTATGAAGAATTTTTGGATTTTCTCAAAACATCATGTAACCTAATATACTTGCTTGTTTTCACAACTTCCTAATTAGGTAGGGGAATGGTAGTGTTAGTTTTCCTACGTCCTTCTCCTTGAATTGTCTCTACATTTTGACGAAGTAGATATGGATAGTGTTAGCATTGAATTTTCCATTAAAAATGGTGCTTCCTTTGGCCACACAAGTTGATATCCTATTGAGCCTCTTAGATGGGAACAAATGATAGGTTCCAATCTTAAAATAGATCTTTTCTTCGCAAGTCATCTCACTCTATTCCTTGTCCTCCTTACCATAGGCTCTTTTTAGTCACAATCTTTTAGCATCTATATCAAACCTTGTGGAGATTTGTGTGACATTAGCCCCTTCATTTGGCAGATTTAGGACTTTAGCTATTACCTCTACAGAGTATGACACTAAAACTTCTTCTATTTTAACAGTGGCATCAGCTTGCTTATTTTTCCAAAACTGAAGAGTTTCTCCTAAATACCATTCACCACTAGTTGACAATGTAGGGCACAAGGGAGATGATTGGAGTTGTGTCCTTATGACCTCTAGAGCAATCTCCATGAAAGGGCCAAAATTTAGTTCCACAATGATTTTGAACATGATTGATTTCTATTGGATGGCCTGGAGGCATTCTAGTGACAACATGGGACACTACCCTTTCTTAGGTGCTTATGGTGCTTCTTCCTCCACTTATGCAGAGTGTTTAGTAACAAGTTTCTACTAATGAATACTAAAAGATTGGGCTTCCTAGTCCGCATGCTCTACTGATGGAATCTATTATCCAGTTTGGCTTATCCCATGGCCTCTTGATCTTTTGCTTCCAAGTTATGAAGTTTCTCTTTCTGGTGTCCTCTTCAAGGCCATTTATAATTAATTAAGAGTTTAGGATTACCAAAGTTTTTAAATTGATGCTTGATGGTCGAAAATCCTTCTCATACTCATGGTTAGATCACATTCTTAGCTTATGATGATTGCAAAGTTAGAAAAATTTTCAAAATGATACCCCCTAAGTATTACACCTTTAATTTTCATAGCCTTTCATACTTATTATCCTTTTGCATATTTTGTTGTAGAATTATTTAGAATGATTTATTAAGAGGATTCATTAAATTATCTAGCTTAAATTTACTTAATTCATGATAATATCTTTAGCATTTTATCTTACTTACACTTGAACTATCTTCTGATGTTAGAAAAATTTTCAAAAATTTTGGCTCAGATTTCCTTGATGTCACCCCCCATGACTAAGTTGAGCAATCTAGGATCAACAAGATTCAAAAATTTTGAAAATCAGAGTTGTGGGGACAAACTTATGGGCTTTGGAAGTTAGCTTGTCGAAGCTTAAAAAGAAAATGGCAAAAACTCCCCTTGTTGTAATTTGGAAGAATGAAAAATTTGCTAACTCCCTATGCATATATAGAGTATTTTTATTGGCACAACATTGTTGATGCGACATCACATCTGTAACGACGGAAAATGTCGGCAGCTGGAAAATACCAAACAAAATCCCGTGTACACAGTTTTAACCACGGATCCGCGCGAGGGCTATGCTGGAAAAACGAATCCATGGCGCCCTGAACGGCCTTGTCGATCAGACAGGGACTTACTAATCAATAAACCGATGAAGATTATGAATATTTCGTGGAACGATATGATTCGGCGAGTCGCGAAATGAGAGAAAAGTGATGTAGATGAATGGTAACGACGATGATAGCGTCAACACGACAACATGAATCAGACACGAGAGAAACGCGTGATTGCAAGATCTATAGTTTGACCCGGGAAAATAAGTATTTTGTATATTCAAGTTACACTGGGGAGACCCCGATTGTTTTGTATAAAGCAAACACAAAGCAACAAGAAACAAGCAAACTGTCTAAGCAGAAGTGCAGAATAGAATCCGATCTACCTTGTAGGCCGGAGAAGGGATGCAAGGAAGGCCAAGTTCTGACGTCTATCGATCAACTGTTTCTGATCAATAGAAACTCACAAACCCCACTAAATGATCTCTGGATCTCTGATCTACTCCTTTTGCCTTAGGTAGTCTATGCTCGGAGCTACTGATAATCGCCAATGGAGAAAGTTGTCTCTTCGCCAAAGGGGTAATCGCTCTTACTGCCAATGCTCAAGCCAAGTGTCTCTTGTCTCTATCTTTCTGTTGTTGTCCTTTTTTGTTGTACTCTTTTCTTCGCTAACTGGGATATTTATAGGTTTGACGATATGTGGAGAAGGCACAGCTGTGATGACACATGTTTCAAACTTTTCGGAAGATCGCTGACTTGACCATCCTTGTGTTGAAATTCGTATCTACGCACAATACGCGCATCTGCGTATTGTGCGTATGAGTGACAAATGTGGGTCGGGCATGTTTCAGTTGATATTACACTCATATGCATTGCGTCGCGTGCAAGAGCGTAATAAAGCATGAAGACAATAGATTCAAGCTGCTTTACGCTCGTTTACATCACCGTGCGTAGTGACGCGTAAGCAATGACTATTTTGACGATGACTTACGCTGACACACGCTGCGTTGCATAAAGGACGTAAGGCGGCCAATATGTAAAGAAAGAAAATCGCCGATCCACTGTGTGTCTTTGGTCTCTCTTTGACTTTTTCGACGCTCATTATGCTGCCGTGTGTACTGAGCGTAAACTCGGCCTTGGATAAAAGACTTAGCCAAAATATACG
>MNCI01016808.1:82833-146932 GCA_015680685.1 Gnetum montanum | reverse complement strand
AAATAAACTAAGTGAATGCTGCAATGATGAAGTAATCTCAATCTTTATTGCCGGTCATGTGCGTGTCCAAGTACGGCACACTCGAATAAAGACACCGTACAATCACATTCACCAAACTGCGGGCAGACACGGGAAAAATTCTAACTCTGGAGAGATCAAATTGCCAAAGCTTCGCTACACTAAAACTGGGATCCTCAAACAAGGGAGAGCCACCTCTTATTTATAGACATGGTGGCGGACTGCGATATCGCATACGCGATATCGTAGGGAAGGACGCGATATCGCGGGGGATGCGATATCGCATCAGCTACGATATTGCGTACGCGATATCACGGCCGATGCAAACCGCGTCTCATCATTACCATAGATAAACATCAAAAAGAAAAAAAGAATGACTTTTTTTGGGATTGATTCCAATCATTCAAAATATAATCATTAAGAAATAGAGATAAAAAAAATATTATTTGCTTCAAATGGGCACTTATCCATAGATTTTAACCTATGTGTAGATTTGTAATTTGTGGCTAAAATTTTGTAAACAGTTTGAAATTTTGTGAATAGTTTGATTTTAAATGTGCATACAGAAGAGTGCTAAATCCACAATGGGTACTTTATTCTAAATTCTTTGATGTACTCTTTTTCAAAATTTTTAATGTGTTTATGAAAGATCACTAAATCTACAGTGGGCTTTTTTGATGTGCCTATGGAAGATCACTAATTCTATAGTTGGTATTTTATGGTGTGCATACAAAAAAGAGCTAAATTAGTAGTAGATATTTTTTTTTCAAATTTTGTACATTTAAGAAACAAATTTTAGGTCTTATTTGAACATAATTTAAGGTGTTTCAAGGTATTTGAAAATTAATGATTTGTTTCATTTGTTAGGTAATTGTTAATGTTTAATGGTTATGAATTGAAGACAAATCACATCCTGCATGGAATGAAAAGGCCAAAATACATTTTGTAAACCATTTCAAGGTTGTGCAGCTATTTGAAATAAAAAGAGACTGTAGTAGAAGCTAGAATTCAAAATTATTTAATCTTAGGATAAGAATCTATGGGAGTTGTCATTTTGCTTGTCTTTTCATTATGTATAAATATATTTTAAATTTTTCCTTTTATGTTCCCACTTTTTTTGGAGCCATCCATATCCAAATAGTTATATATGATTTTGTTGATATTTTTTGTTGATTTAATTTTTTTCATTTATCATATGGATGTATTAATGCTTTCATAATAATGTACATGAAAAATGCTTTTTGAAAATACCCATATCATATTTTGTCTAAAATCACAATATACATGACGCTCTTTTATGCAATGATATGGTAATGTGGTTTTTTTTCTTTATCTTCTTTGTTTTCAAATTATTATGATGTGATCTACTTAAAAATTGCAAAGGCTAATGATAGTAGAGCCTTGGTTGCTTTGGGATTTTGATAGATCTCAGTTTCAACAAATTCAAATATTACTTTTAAAAGTTAAGTATTCAAAGTTTTGTTGATCTTTTGCTATCCTATTGAAATTACATGTAATCCATTAGATTCAGTAGGTAATCATTCAAGCGAAAACACTACTTTTTGTTATTCTACAAATTTCCTAATGATTTATATAAGTCTAGTAATCAAGAAATTTATGGAAGATATGTTTTCATGAAAATTATTAGTTATTTATCTCAATCCTCAAGCTTTTTGAGTCATTTAAATTTGGTTCGAATGTTGTCCGTGCACATTATTTGTCAAACTCATTTTTTTGGTAGAATTTTTTGATTTGACAATGGTTTCTAAAGCCCTTAATATTGTTGTTTTTAATCATTGTCATGCTTTATTGATTATTTAAAAGTGTACTCTCTTGTTTAATTAGTCATCTCTTGAATTTCGAAGGATTCCTTATTTTGTTGAATTATTAAATCTTCTATTGATTTTTGAAAAAGTCAAAGGGATATTGTCTTTCAAATTAGACCAATTAAGAATTCTAAAATCCTAGTTGTAGATAGTGGTTTTTACAAAATTCAATATATGAGAGATAGATCTAGATTCTCTTAAGCAAGAAATTCTTTTATATGTAGGAAAAATTGATTATGTGCATAAGGTTGTTTATTACAATCTTCTAAAGTCATGTCATTACTATCATTGAGAAGGTCATATGTTTTATTCATGTTTTTATATGCTATGAAAAATGCTATGCAACCACATCAAAATAAGTTACTACAAACACTACTAATATTCCTTCTACAAATGTTATAGATCTTATTAAGGTTTTTTCTATAGATGTTGTAGATCCTATGATGATTTCTTCTATTGACGTTTCAACAATTAGCCCATCCTTTTTCTTAATACTATTCAAAAAATTGTACCTTTGTGAAAGGTTCTAATTAAATCAATTTTGAATTTTTTTAATGGCTAAGGAAAAATAAATATATATTTCTAAAGTCTCATAGAAACCTATTGTTGATTCAAATGATTTTCAAATGGTTCTTTAAAATAAAAAACATCAAGTATACTTATTGGTGAATACATACCAAAGAACAACATGTTCAAGTATTTTAGTTACTAATAATTCATTGGTAGTTATTGGTTAAGATATAGAGATAATTTCTTTTAATAACATTGATTTTATTAACAAGGTGAGGGCCTCCTCCACCTCTATCTAATTTTAATATTTTTATGGAATGTCTAAGATCTTATTAATAGACTTTGGATGAAAGTTGTGAGCACTTTTCTTCACATAAAATATTTAGTTCTTGATTTTATTCTTCTTTAAGAGATTAACATTTCTAATTTAGATATAGTCATAGCTAGTAATGGTATTCTTCATGATTCTATAATATTATTTACTCATCATAATCTTGATCAAGGAGGTGGACCTCTTATTATCAATCATTTTTTATTAAAAAAATTATATTTCATGCTAGAGATAATTCTACAATCTATGTTGATGAGTGGCGAGGTACCCCTACACTCAACCATACAAATACGAGCGTTTCACACATGATCTGGTTGAACTCTGCAGACGAGCTAGTTGTGGTATCTAGATAGTTACTCATTGAATGCAATTCGTTGTTTTCCCACTTGGACTAGTATATGCTTTGTCACGTATGGTTTAGTCTAGAGTGAGGTGTATGATATGTTCCTAAACTAATGCTACTCCTGGAGGCAATGGAAAATAACTTTAATTAGGCTAAGAGGAAAGGGAGAGGGAGTCTAAGCTAATAGGAGATAGGGAGAGAGAATCTAAGCTAGCCTAAGTGTGATGAGCATCCATTCCTTAATCATCCATACACATCTTAGGCCTCATGCACGACTACAACTAGGATTACCAAGCGCATGGCCTAAGTATGCTACTGGGATACTAAGTAGTCACACGTAAATGCTCGTGATTAAGTTGTACTCATTCCACATTTAATAATAATAATAATTAAGTAATTAAACTAAGTGAATGCTGCAATGATGAAGTAATCTTGATCTTTATTTCTAGTTATGTACATGTCCAAGTACATCACACTTGAATAAAGGATGCCATAATATTACAATCATCACACTACGGGCATGCACTAGGGGAAAGGGTTGATAAGAACTAAAAATGAAAGCTAAGAACTAACTAAGATTGACTAACTTCTATCTAAAAAATTGACTCCTCTCAAGCACCTACATGAGCATTTATAGGCCCACATAGCAATCACGATATCGTGTATCTGATATCATTACTTGGGTTGCGATATCGTGGATCCGATATTAGGGGTTTGATATCATAGCTAGATGAATCACGATTCATCATACCCCCATGACTGAATGAAAACACGTCCTCAAGTTAAAATGAGAACAAGCCCCATTGATTACATAGTGGATAAGTATGGGACTAGTGACTGACGGGAAATTTATTCCTACCGTAGTGGAGAACTCAATAGAAAAAAATTGGGACATAGCACAAAATTACAAAATTACAAAATTGCACAATTGCAAAATTGTAAACTTTATTTGGCTCATGTGGTTCCAGGTGGTGGTGGCTCCTCCATGGGTCACTTACCCATGTCTTGTTTTCTAGGAGTTGGAATTTGATGACGTTGAAGTAGTGCCTAGAGCTTTTCCTCTTCCATTCGGGGATCCTGTGCTGTCCATGCTGATGTTCTGATGTTTGATGGAGTTGACACCTCCCATGGGCACAGTAGTTGCGAAAACATTTTGTTTTCTTTGACGTACTAGGCCACAAACAATTGTTGTTCTTCCTCGTAGGCTTTGGCTTTGTCCCTGTACTCCTAAAAATTTTTAAGTTGTCGAGCCAAGTCTACTATGACATCGTTTTGTCCTTGGTAGCTTACTTTAACCACCTCTAGTTCAGAATTTGCAACTTCTAGTCTCTACAACATTTTCTTGTGCTCTGCAAATTCTGCTTCATATTTGGCATAGGTGGTAGCTACTTGTCTCTCGAGCTTTGTCCTCGGGCGTCCTGCTATTAACATGGCTAGATTGGTATACCACAGGTTTGCCAATTCCATGTACTCTGTGAGATCCTAAATCTGTAGGTTCTATCTTTTAAGTTTTTCCTGGTGGACAAATGCATATGTATCTAATATGGCCCACCAATCAGTGTGTTGAGCACTGAAAGTGTTGATGTGGGCCTTGACCATATGGATCTCCCTTTCTATAACTTACTTGTACATTCCCACCTAGTCTCAGAAATGCTCCTTTAACTTCTTGTGTCGCTTGCTCTCATTTTGCCATGTGCTTATTTCGATGGTTGTATTTTGACAGATTGTGCGTACTTCATCCATTGAGAGGGTTCGATTCTCTTTGGCCAAACGATTCATGTCTTGGTTGACCCTAATCAATTGTTCTCGTAACTATTGAAAGATTTCTTCAAGAACATTCTTCTATTTCTCCACAGCAGTGAATTGAAGATTATTAGTAGCAAGCTATTTATTCTCAAGCTATTTATTCTCTTCTTGTAAGGCTTTGAGTGCCTTGGCGTGCACGTAGGTTTGTGCTTGTGCCTTGGAGGCATCCTAGTCAGCCTTCTCTTTCTTCTTTGCCACTCTTTTATTATCCACCAAAAGTTTATTGAGTTGCTCGGTCCTGAAGGTGTCCAGTTGGTCTGCAGGAACGAATTGAGAGGGGTCCTGCTGTGCAGCTTGCAAGGTTACAAGCCTTTCTTGGAGTCTTGCTACTTCTACGTTCTCAGCCCTAATCTCTATCATGACCAAATTTCCTTTGGTGGAGATGAGGTCTGATTGTGCTGTCGTAACATCTTGTGGGATGTCAAACAAGGACATCATTACTTTTCCTATTTGTAGCAACTAATTAAGCACATCCTCATGCTCCGTAGGAGTCATTGCGGGACCGACCAAAGTTTGAGCATCACATGCTCTTGTGAAGTCTACTGGTGGCACAACAGGGATGTTGAAGGTTTCTTTGATGTGGTCTATGACCACCTCTGTGGCTCCCGCTGCATCCTGATGTTGCATGACCACCACTGTGGCCCCTTCACCAGTCTCCAATTGCACTTGAAAGGATGCAACATTCCCTGAGATCTATTGTGACCACTGAGTCTCCCCTCCGCTTGTCTAAATGGACACCTCACCTCATGCATGATTTATAGAGACAGTGGGTTGTACAGTATCATCGATGATGTGGAAGAGATTAGCATCATCATGACTTCCCCAACTGACCGTCTCAATGATGGCCCTGAGATGGCTCATCGATGGTCGATAATCCTGCGGTGGCTGCAATGGTTGGTCTCACTGGCTCATGCTGGGTCATGCTTGTTCTTGTTGATTGGACCTCATGCTTGCAAGTTGGCTAGGCCTTGTAGTTTGAGTTTTAGTAGGCCCCATTGTTTGTTCTTACTCTGGCTCTAGCTCTAGCGTCTCACCAACACGTTTTCTTGGAGCTAGTGGCTTTGAGCAGTTCAGCAAACGAAGCATTTTGGGCTCTTCTAAGGATGTCATTGGTGTACCCCAGAATACCAGCATGCTTGCATAGCTTCTTGATGAGACAAGGGAAGGGCAACGCAAACTTCCCTATCTTGCATTCTTTAAACCGCCTTAAGATCTCCATGAGATATAGATGAAGCAGGTTAATGTTAACCTTTCCCATCAATATCACACTTCCTCATGCTGCATATGTTAAAATTTTGTTCAATTCTCTTTTAGGGAAGATGTGATAAATTTTAATTTTGAAGTATATCCTTTCTTCTAGCATCAGCTCTCCATATGTCTTATCTTCTTTACCGTACACCCTCGTCAACCATACCTTTCGTGCATCTGCGTCAAAGCGAGTGGACAAGTGAGCAACTTTTGGCCTCGTATTTGGAAGGTTTAACACTTTCAAAATGGCCTTGGTAGAAAATCAATAGACAAACCACCAATGTCAACCGTGGTGCCTTCTTCTTTATTGTGCCAAAATTGTTATGTTTCTCCTAAGTACTAGGCACTCCTTTCGGAGAGGATAGGCCATAATGGGAACCCTTTGAGCTGGTCCTTAACGACCTCAAGAGTGAATTCTGTGAAGGGTCTAAAGTTTAATTCCATAATCACTGCAGCTGATGTGGACCTTTCATGGATGGCCTGAACACACTCCAGGGACAACGTGAGGTGTTGTCCTTGTTCAGGTGCAGCAGTAGCTCTATGTTTTACCTATCCTAAATGTATAGTAGTAGGAGTCTCTTGATGGATACTAAATGATTGTAGCTCCTGCTTTGCACAATGTTCAGTAGACACCTATCCTCTACCTCTCCTGGGTCACTTAGACACACCTTGAGAAGGACCTTCTTGTTGTCCATGCTTTGGGACCATCTGTAATCACACAGGGCCAATCATTAGTAAGGTTGTTTGCAAAAGTTAAGTTATACCTTACTTCTTGCCTTAATGAATTTGTTTCTTATTCCATGTGATTTAAAGGTAGAAATTTTATGGAAATGTCCCCAAAAGTTTTTAATATTTGGCCCACTTTGCTTAGGTGGTTTCAAAGTTTAATTTCCTGGTATAGATAAGGAGATGAAATTGTTTTTGGCACATGTTTATTATTTTTATAACTAATTACCCTTCATAGTGCCCATGAGGAATTTTGAAAAATTTATGTGCAATTCAGAGTGTACCCCTCCCCCATGACTAAGTTGAACACTCTGGGTTCAGATAGGTTCCAACAGAATGCAAATCGGAGCTCTAGTGAGCGAGTTAGGGCTAGTAAATAAAGAGGTGCATAGCTCACAAGTCATAGAAGAAAATTGGAAAAAACTCCCCTGCGTGAACAATTGCAAATGATGTTGATGTTTGTGGGAGGGGAGACCCATATATATAGGTTAAAAGGATGTGATATCGTGTACGCAATAGCGTGACCCCAATATCGTGGCCTAATGAAAATAGGGTATTTGGAGTAATTGATAAATTTTTGAAATTCTATGGTGTAAACTAAGGACTTTAGGTCAATGTGAAGGCTCCAGGGTAATGTTGATCAGGCTTGACGACATCGAAAAAGTATCATGGTGTAAAATTTGGCAATGAAGGTCATGAAGAGTATGATGAAAAAGGTCATATGTTAGTACATAGGAACGTTTGAACCGGAAGGATGCTGATGAGGGAAAGAATATCGTTGGTGATGCAATACTTGGAGGGTATAAAATGATGTGAGGGTGTGCAACAAGTACAAATTACAAAATTCACACAAGTGGGTCCTCCCCAAAGTAGGTTCCAACCTATAATGCCCTTGCGTAACCTCACCTTAAAATGTTTGTAGGCACAAAAAGAGTGAAATGTAATCCACACTAATTCCAAAAAACACACATATGTAAATGCCACTGCTATGAGATATGAGTTCCATGCTACCCAAGACACAATTCACAATTACATGAACAACGGGATGAGATGAATCATAGAAGGGATTGCAGAAATTAGGACATGAGGTAATTGACCTAGGGCACAATGAATCTTATGTGTAAGGCATGATTAGTGTGTCATTAGCCTATCACTCCAAAATCAAGACCAAGTCCATTCCTCCAATCATTGACATTGCATTGCTTCTTCCCATGATGGACAACCATAAGAGCATAGTGACAACAAGGCATACAATCACTTGGCGTTTCATTCAAGGGAGGAGTGATTTTGCTGTGTGGCACTCATTTTTTTGATGAAGTATTGCTTAATCCAAAGAAGCCTCCACACACTTGATGATAGTAAGCATAGTGGGGCAATTTATAAGATGTAGTCAATTGATGAGTGGTTGACCCACTATGGCACCTATGACCGTAAGGTGGTATGCAAGGATCATGATGTCTCCTGCCATGGTTATATTCATTGGGCTGAATAGTTGTTGGAGTGTTAATTGGTGGCCCTGATGAGATGACACAAGACATTGGGTTTGTAGATAGAGATGCACCACAGTGTTGGGCTTGTGTTGTGTTGGAATATGTAGTGGTCTCGGAACTGTGCTATCCCTTCTTATGGTCATGTCTAAAGAAGGGATGCCTTTGATGTTGCAAAAGGTTCCCACTGTTGTTGACAGTAGAAGCAAAAGTAACATTCATGGGTTGATGCGGTGGTGCAAACCCTTTAGGCATAATTGGTGGCAATGTGGAAGGTGGTGAAGGATGAGAATGTTGAAATTGAGAAGTGCAAGGTACCTAAGGTGGTGGTTTTGTTGACAAGGATATGGGTTGATAGTATTGAGGAGAATGATAATAATGTGGTGAGATAGAGGATGTTGAATCAGTTGGGGAAATAGGATGTTGGACTTGATAAGCACTTAGGTTCAGATGGTATGAAGGGTATAACTAGTTTGGGAGTGGCCTCCCCCATGACTGGGATTGTTGCCACTATGATTGAACACAGTATCTCTGTTCGAACTCTGGGTGGAACACCCTTCCCCAATGCTCCTATAAATGTAACAAGATTGGGCATTGGTCCTTGGGGTGATTGTACAGGAAAATGTTACATTGATACGTATGATTGGTAGTTGAGCTCTTATTCTCTCCTACCCTTCTTTCTAATTGTCTAAGGGTGTTTTGTCCTATTTCTTGGTTCGTCATGACTCTACCTCTAGTAATGTTGGCATATTCTCTGCATTTTTATGAATCCCTTCCATCATCTTATTGATCTTTGCCTCAATTTCATCCAATGATTTTAGTGTTGGCAAATATGATTCCACATTCTTGAGGTGAGTTTATTTCTCCTCTTCATTATCATGGGCCCTTGTTGATTTAAGGTTTTGGGCCTATTGAGATTTTTTAGCATTCACCCATTTAGCCATTTCTATTTCTTCTGTTGCTACATGCTAAATAAGCTCTTGTACTTGATGGTTTCATAGTTCATATAGTTGACCTCGGGCATACATCCCTAGGGTTTCCCTTGTTTCATTATGGAGCCCATCTATGATATGGTACATTAGCCTTTCCTCAGAGAATCTATGGCTTGAGTAGTTGCTTAACAATGCATAATATCTGTCTAAGGCCATGTCCAAGGGTTCATGTTATGCTTGTTTCCACTCTTGGATTTGTTTCCTCAAGGCTGACACTCTTGCGTAGGTTTGATATCTTTTGTTAAAGAGTTCTACCATTGTTGGCCAATGTCGAATTGATTTTGGTTTTAAATACTTATATCATACTTTTGCTTGGCCAATGAGTATCGTAGGAGAGATCTTAAGTTTTTTCCATCCATTATCAATGTTATTACATACACAGGCATCATGGAAGGCTTGTAGATGATGTTGTGGATCTAAATCATAGCCTCTTGAAAACTTAGGAAAGTTGTTTAAGTCAAGCCTAGGTAGAAGGCTTTTCTTATGATGCTTATGGGATATTCGAATAACCTCTTGTATTTTCGTTAGGCTCTTAGTGGCCAGTAGGGGTTCATCGTCACTAGGTATGTTATGCATTTGTGAGTTGGGATGATGTTGTTTGTGTTTATGCTCATAGGAGACCCCTACATCAGATTGGGTTCTCAAATCTTTATCTTCATCATCATATAATTTGTTGGTTCTCCAATGAATTGCCTCACTAGTTGTTGCATCGTCAGAGTCTTGTGAGAGAGACATGGTTGTGAATTTGTGTGTGATTTAATTACAATTATTATTATTATTATTTTTCTAAAAGATATATCGTTAATACTTTGTTACAGTGATCTTGTACGATGTAACTAATCTAAATAACTAGCACCATCCCCGGTAACAGCACCAATGATGAGTGGCGAGGTACCCCTACACTCAACCATATGAATACGAGCATTTCATGCATGATCTGGTCAAACTCCACAGACGGGCTAGTTGTGGTATCTAGATAGTTACTCATTGATCACAGTTTGCTATCTTCCCACCTGGACTAGTATATGCTTTGTCACGTATGGTTTAGTCTAGAGTGAGGTGTATGATATGTTCCTAAACTAATGCTACTCCTAGAGGTAATGGAAAATAACTTTAATTAGGCTAAGAGGAAAGGGAGAGAGGGTCTAAGCTAATAGGAGATAGGGAGAGAGAATCTAAGCTAGCCTAAGTGCAATGAGCATCCGTTTCTTAATCATCCATACACATCTTAGGCCTCGTGCATGACTACCACTGGGATTGCCAAGCGCATAGCCTAAGTATGCTACTGGGATGCCAAGTAGTTACACGTAGATGCTCGTGATTAAGTCGTACTCATTCCATGTTTAATAACAATAATAATTAAGTAATTAAACTAAGTGAATGCTGCAATGATGAAGTAATATCGATCTTTATTTCCAATCATGTGCGTGTCAAGTACGTCACACTCGAATAAAGGATTTCGTACAATTACAATCATCACACTGCGGGCATGCATTGGGGGAAAGGGTTGAGAAGAACTAGAAATGAAAGCTAAGAACTAACTAAGACTGACTAACTTCTATCTAAAAATTTCACTCCTGTCGTGCACCTACATGAGTATTTATAGGCCCGCACAGGAGTCATGATATCGCGTATCCAATATTGTTACTTGGGTTGCGATATTGCATACCTGATATCATGGATCCGATATCGGGGGTCCAATATCATAGCTAGATGAATCATGATTCATTATGTGTAATTCTTCAAGTTGCTTTAAGTCATTTTGATATTTGCAATATTTATGCTTATACTACTTTTGCAAATAGAACTACTCTATGGAAATTTCTTCTTTGAAGTTTTCCTAACATTCTTTAGTAATTTGATGGTGATTTTAATATGATAGAAGATTCTTATGATAAAATTGATGTAGCTTCTTCTTAGTTTGTAGGTCATGAACTTTCTTTTTGGTGTGATCTTAAGCAAAAAATTTTTTTATCTAATGTTGTTGGATTAAATGTTCATTGAGAAGATTGGTTTACTAGGTCTAACCTTAATGGAAGTAATAACTGGATTTTTGAAGACTTAATCATTTTTATTTTTCTAATTATTCTTCATGGTTTTATGATAAAAAGGTTAAATTTTATAAATATGCAACTCTATCAGATCATTTTTCTCTTTCTCTTAATTTGAAATTTGGTTTTAAATCTCCAATTGAATGTTATGAGATTTTCCATATAAATTCATCTTTATTTCTTATTCCTTCTAGAAAAGGTATTTTCTTGGTAAATGTAGAAATGAGACCCCATGGTAAATTCTATATATTGTGTTTGAAATTTTGCCCACTAGTTGGATAAACAATATGCCAAAAGACAAAGGGAGATTGGGGAAAAAATCTACGATGCTACAATACAAAATGATCTTTTTAATATTATTCTTCAACAACGACTTGCTTATGTTTGCTTAGTCAAACAAAAATGGGATTAGCATAATGCTAAGAGTTCCTTCATCAAGAATCATGTTAACTCGTTGAAAATACAGGGAGAACCATGTATGGAATTTTTTTAATTCTTAAAAGATAAAAGGTACTTTACTTGTTATTAACTCCATATAAGTTGATGGTCAAATTAGTTCTAATCTTCTTATTATCAATGGTTTTCTTGAAAGATATTTTCAATGTATATTTGTTTTAGAGGGTTTTGATCATGAGGAATTTTTTTAAAATTATGATCATTTATCTAATATTGTTCATAAAAATCACAACCATCTTCTCGAACAAGATATCTTTCTTATTTATATTAAAGATACTATGTTTAACTTGGTCAATGATAAAGCTCCAAGTTTTGATGGAATTTCCATTGAATTTTAAAAAAATTATGGGGATGTTTTTCATATGAACCTTTATTATATTTTTGTGAAAGCCATTAAACAATGTTCACTTGGTCAAGAGTTGAATAGATGAGTCGTCAAACTTATTGCTAAGGAAGGTGATTTTTTCCACATTAGTAATTGATACCCTATTACTTTTTTAGAAATCTGTTTATAAAATTTTGGCTAAATGTCTTACTAAAAGATTAAAGCCAATTTTTTCCTAGTTAATTACTCTAGCAAAAATTGGCTTTATCAAAGATAGATATATTCTAGAGAATGTTGTTACAACTTGGAATAGTATGTAGTGGGCTAAGGATTTTAATCAAGCCATTGCTTTTTTGAAACTTTATTATGCTAAAGCATATTATAGAATTGATTAATAATTTATTATTATTTATCTTTGCAAATATAGCTTTAAAGAAAATTTGATTGAGATGCTAAAGAATTTTTTTTGCATATGCTAATGCACTTGTGGCTAGAAATGTTGGCATTACTAATAGTTTTAAGCTTGAATGCTTAGTTAAGAAAAGTTGCCTTGTTCTTTATCTTTCTATACTTATTGCAAATTTTCTATATCATGTTATATAAAAGAATCATGAACATAATTTGTTATAATACATCTTTATTGAAAATAATGTTTATATTCTATTAAATATGAATTTTGAAAATCATTCATTTTTTATAACAAAGAATGAAAAAACTATTACAAATTGTCTTTATTATCATGGTGATTAATATTATAGAATTTTAGTCTCTTAGATTAATTTGTAAGAATATTATTTTTTTATTTTTAATGTTGAGTTATAAAGTTCTAATTGGACTATATATTTGAGGTTGTACCTATATTATAATTATTTCAAGATTCCAACACCCCTAAAATGTCCTATTTTTAAGAATAAAGGATTTTCAGAATGAGCTTTGTCTAAATCTTAGCATTATTTGAAAAGTTAGATGTTTTCAAATTGTTAGATATTTATTTTTTCCTTTGTAAGATTCTTAAAAATTTTATGGGAAGTTACAGTAAAAATATTTGAAAAAAAAACCCTCATCAAGCAAAAGGAGAAAAAGCTTTTAATAGTTGAAGAGTTTATTGTTTGTAAGCATATTATTGAAGCTACTCATATGTATTATTCATCATATGGGGCTCCTAGTATTTCTACATGTCATTGCATTCATCAACTTGTGAAAATTTCTTTTGGAGTAGTAGCCATTCTAGAAAAATATTTTGTCATGTTGCATGGGATGTTTGCACTTCTCATAAAGAGGATGATGGATTGGGATTACTAATGATAGGAAAAATATGCATTTTTAAAATTGGGTCATTTTTCCAAAAAGTATCACTATACGAGGTTCTATTATGATAAAACATATTTGAAGGATTTAAAGTTTTATCAATGATTTTTGATACTTCAATAATATAACTATTTCTACCTTTGTGCTTGATAAGATTTCTCCTTGGTGGCCTTCAATTAATAATGAATCATGGGCTATTAAGCATATATGCCTTTGCAGTACATGGTGTAAACTTGACATTTTTTCCCTTTCATCTCTTCCTATGCATAATCTATGGATTACTTAATCTTAGTGTCAGAGTATTTATAGCATTAATATTTCTAAAAAGTCCACTTTTTTTTTTTTGATCTTTTGGATAGTTTGTTCAGAAGTATAATTATTCAAGATTCTCATGATGGTTTTCTTTATTTTTCTTGGATTCATGACCATAATGTTTTTTTCATATCAATCTAAAATTATGGATACTATTATTAGTTCTAATATTGATATTTAGCCAAGATTCAATTATCTTTTGAAGATTAATGAGAATGTGTAGTTATGGAAGTTGAAAATTCGCAAAATATAGAATGTTGCCACTACTCCTTTAACAATCAGAAATTTTCTATGGTATTTGATTTATCAATGTTTACCTATTGGTATTAGGTGCTCTCATTTGAGTGTTCATTACCTACCATATCTTATCTACAACATGGAAGAGTCATTTATTCATTATTTTTTTAATTATTCCCTAGCTCATAGCTCTTGGACTTATTACAATAGGTATTCACATAGTTTTCAACCAAGCTTAGATGAAGTTTTATTTAGTGAAACTCCTCAACTTCTAGAATTTCTACTTCATATCTATAGTTTCTTTTTTCACCTTATTCTTTATATCATCTGTAAGTTTTGATGTAATGTGCTTTTGTACAAAGGTTCTCTATCTAATTTTCTTTCTTTGTTAATTCAAAGTAACATCATTGAATAATTGGTACTTCAATTGAATTCCTAAATGTTTCTCTTTTTAGTTTTTTCTTTTTATTAATAAGAAGCCTTTAGTAAAAAAGTGAAAACTCAATTGGATACTTCTGAAAAAGGGCAAGGTCTCTTCCTTTTCCTATCTAAGAGGGAAGATTTTTAAGGATTAATTGTAAAGATGAAAACCTAAAAAAGTATCTCCAAAATCATTTGGTCTTTCATTTTTATTAATTAAAAGTTTCTTCTCACTACAGTGCTCCTCTACTTTTATACTTTGAATTTTTATTTTTAATATATATTTATTTTGAGGTTCAACATCCTCCACCTCTCAATAATTACAATGACTAACATGGTATGATGATAGTCCTTCATATAGTGATTTTATTTAGGCATAATGAAATGATAATGATATCTTTAAAAGATTATTTATTTTTACAAGATTTAAATTTAAAAAGTAATGAAGCTTTATTTACTCTATGATAGGCTTGATCTTTTCTTAATGGTGATAAACATTCTATTTTAATAAGTTTGAAAAGATGATTTCATGCTCTTTCTCGAAAACGATGATTATGAAAGGTATCCTTATTTAAAAAAAAAACAATGCTTTTTATATACTTTCAAAAATAATTTATTTTCATTTTTTAAAAAAATAATGATGCCTTGAAAGTTCAAATTGTGATCAACTTTATGGAAGAGCATATAGTGTGTATACATACATTGTGGGCATGTATACATCATCACACATACTACAACTTTCCTAAAAAATTCTAAATGTTTTTTGAGTTTTAAAATTAAAACATACATAATGATACATACAACTTTCTTAAAAAAATTTGAACTCTCTACCTCACACTTGTTATTTTAAGTACTTAGTACTATTCCATCTAGATTGTTGAGACATGATTCCTTTTTATCTTCTTTAAACAAATATTCTTGGATCCCATTCTTGCCTACTAGTGGGACTAGGGGTAGGACTCAGGGACAAGTAAACATGGGTGGATGTATGCATGCCCACCATAGATGGTCACATGCTTGTAATTATGAGCAATTGTGATGCACTTTATAATCTTCCTAGCTTCACATACTTTCAAAAGTTAATGAACTTTTATATGATGATGTTACAGCCAATTGATTATGAATGTTACAAGCTTATTTAAACAATGATTAAGGGATGAGGGTGTTAGACCTAAAAAATATAATAATAATATTAAAAAAATTCAAAGTACATTATATCAACAAAGAGAGAATCTAAAGAAAAGTCCAACATTTTTGCTTTATTACTTGTTTAACTATTTACTAACAGGTGATGAATGTTACATGCTTATTAAATGATGATGGCTAACGATGATAAGCTTATGTCACCATCCAAATGGTGATCAATATCAAAAGGAAATACCCATTTCATCTAGTATTTCACTGGTACTTTTCATAGGATGATAATTTATTTTCTCATACTGTGATGTTTTGTTTTGTTTTTTCTAATACATTGAGGTCTCTTTAATTGGAGATGATAATTTTTTCTGAAAATCTAAGTGCAGGTGTATTTTTTTTTATTCACTCAAAAATGCTGGTCTGCGACCATGGCTTCAAATACAAAATACATTTTTTTTAAATTGAAAAACCAAAATGAGATTTCAATGTATAATACTTTTGCTCTATGTGTGTTAAGCTAATTTTTAAAAAGGATATCTATTAATACTCATGCTCGAAGGAAAGAAAGTGTTAAAAATTGATGGTTGGTCCTCTTGGGAACCCCAATGAACTTTGATACTCCTAGAGATTCACCAACCAATGAGAAGTTTGCTTTAGCTTACACTGACTTGCAAAAGCAGCTATTGATCAAGTATTTTGTAGGTTATATTCCATCAGTTTCAAAGTTATAACGTTGGCTCAGAATGATTTGGAAGAGCAAAAGAATTCGATTTAAATCAGTTCATAATCTCTCTAATGGTTTTTTTATTGGTTTTTACAAATCTATTTTTGTAGATGGGAATATATTCGTAGGTCCTTGGTATGTGAGAGATAACTTATTAGTTTTAGATTATTGGGATTGAAATTTCAGGATCTCAAATGCAAAAAGGCTGTTGTTGTAGTTGAATTTCCGGATCTTTCGACCGCGTTATGACCCTTTATTGAGAAAATGGCTGAATGATAGAAACTTATATTACTAAGGATCATTTAGAATGTATTCATACTATTCCAGGGAGAAGAATTTATGTCTAAATAGATCTCAGAAATCCTTTAAAAAAGGTTTTATAAATTGAAATCGGTGATAGTATTTATATTTAGAAAAAGGCAGATGTAGAGGCAGTGGTAACCGCGTGGCGGAAGAGGGATTATGCATCATGAGGCTGAGGCAGAGTCTGAACAGAGCTGACAACGCTGATATCCACGTGAGGGGTGCAGGCCACATGAATGTCACCAATTCATTGAAGATGCCGGCAATGGCATTGCGTGTGGTGGGTTTGGCGGCAGACTACGTGAAGTTGAAGCCCAGGGGCGCCATGTTTGCTCTTTCGTAGTCGTCAACGCTCACTGCATCATGTACGTTACTCGTGGCCGCGGCGGCATCCAAATCGTGGATGACAGGGCGCAGAGCGTTATCAGGTGAGGTGAGACACGGCGAATTCCTTGTCCTCCCACACAACTTTTTCGCGGTGAAGGCAGCCACTTCTCAAAACTTTCAGTGGGTTCAGCCCAACTAATTTTTATTTTTAGGTGTTTTTTTGGGTTTCACACCACTGATTTTTATTTTTAGATTTGGGTTTTATTTAAAAAAATTTAAAATTGAAAAAAAAAAGTCATAACAGATTGCTTTCTAATCTACATATATATAGTACTCCTAACTTCGTACAAAAATCATAACACATGTCCTTATATTTCAATTGCTAATAGAAATAGTATTTTGAAATTCAACATCCAGCTACCTATTTTGAAATTTTTTTTTTTATTATTTCAAGAAGTTCATTTTTATAAATAGATAACATGCCAATTGATAAAAAGTGAGTTAAATTGAGAAAGACAACAACATTTCAAAGATCGAAGAAAAGAAGTTTAGAAAAGAGGAGATCCTTTGGAGTTGTAATGAATGGAAGAAGATCGCTTATGTCAAAGAAGGCATAGAGAAGAAATGCAGCAACAACAGTCACAAGGAAGTGAGGTATATAGATGAAAAATTATTTTACTTATACATAAACTTCATTGTATTTTTGGGTTAATAAAGCTAACTATATCATGTTATTTTGTAGAATAATCTTTCATAGATAGGAAGGGGTCACGGAAGAGAATGAGGACATGGATGAGGAAGGGGTCGTCGAAGAGGATGAAGACATGGATGTGGACATTCTGATGAAATAAGTAGTACATCTCCAACAAATATGGAAGATTTAATGAATGAACATGATGAAAATTTGGAAGACTTGGACGTGGATGAGGATGTGGACGTGGATGAGGAAGAGGATGAGAACATAGAGATGAATAAGCAAATTAGTTAGCAATCATTATTGTTAATGAAAATATGCATGCACCTCCATTGCAACAAGAAGTTCTTTAAAATAGAGGATGGGCTTGTGGTCATGGTTGTGGACAAGGTTGGATGTTTACACATAATGATGATTTGATGGTAGAAGATGAATTACTTATAAATCCAGTAGAAGTTAGTACTATAGAATAAGAACGTGCACAAGGTCATGAAAGACAACAACATTTTAGACAGTGAAGAAGACAAGCAAAGGTGTTAAGGATGTTAGATTTAGTTGCAAGACTTGATCAGGAATGAGCTTGACCAAGATCATGAATAGAACATTACTAGCATAATATTTCAAATACAATGAATCAACAAATACCTTTTGAACGAATAAACAATCAGGTATCTTATTCAAATCTTCATAAGTCAAATGCACAAATCATGCATGCAATCACAAGATTTTCAAGTGGGTTGCTAATTTTAGTGTTTCTCGATCATGTGATATTTGCAATTGATGGGACGCAATATGGCGTACGTGATATCGCGTCTTCCCCTACGATATCGCATACGCGATATTGCAGTGCACCGTCAAATCTATAAATAAGAGGTGGCTCTCCCTTGTTTCTCATTCTAGGCCTAGACCGTAGCGAAACTCTGGTAGTTTTACCTCTCCAGAGATAGAATAATTTCCATGTGCTTGCAGTAGGAACTCCAAAGTGAACGAATCTTTATTCGAGTAAATATTGTACCTGAACACAAGTTTGTGTACGCCAATAAACATGAACTTCTTGGATAAACCTTGCAATGCATGGAATAGGCTAAATAGGACTTTACTTATTGTTATTTATTGTTTACCATTTAAATGCTTTATTAGTTAATTAAATCTTTCTCAACCCTTCTCTCATAGTTAAGTGCACTCAGTACGACCACTTTGAGCACGTGCGTTACGCTTGATGATCCCAACAATGACTAGCGTTTGGTAACCAAGGTTGCATTGGTTCAGGGTGTGAACGGCAAGTGGGAACGGATATCGAGGCTAGGTTAATTAAGGCTTAGTTAGTTAGTTAAAGTTAGTTAATTAGTCTCTTCACTCTTCACCTTGTCAGCATAGGAGATAAAACATAAAAGACTATAAAAATCACATGCCTTAGACTTACTTAACCATACAATCGTGAAAACTACAAGTAAGTCTGGGAAGACAACGAATGATTAACCTTAAGTGTTCCATAAGGCGTGTAGGCACTTAGTCTGCAGAGTTCGATCGGATCACGTGTGCTACGCTCGTATTCGTATGGTTGAGTGTAGGGGTACCTTGCCACTCATCATTGGCGCTGTGCCGGGGACTAAGTGTTTGTGCGCTAAGTAGAACATAGGAGATCACTCACATCGTTGGGAGCTTAAACGAACCCTTAGGGTTAATTAAACAAAAAAAAATATATAACGGTTAAATAGCACACCGAATTAAACTAAGATGTCTTCTTCTCATAAGAGAACTTCACCACCTAGGGATCATATAAGAAACAATTAGCAATCTAAAACACATAACCAAAATCCACTGGTTCCTAAACAGTACTGGGTGATATATACTCATCCCGATGAGTATCTACCCGATTTTACTTTTATCCTCCATCAGGATGAACAACTATGCTGGAGAGATTTGTAAGGTAACATAGTGTTACCTCCAAATCAGGCAGTCCCTAACATGCTCCTCTGTGGTCTGGCACAAATAAGCATGACATAGCTATATGCTGAATACATTATAGGCGATTTTGACACAAGGGATTATCATCCCACAGAAGCACAACGTCTAAGGGACTCAAGGCAGGAGAGCCACCATACATTTTTGAAGGGAAAAGGGGTCCCGCATGTCCTAGGTGAAATCGGAGATGGTAAACCACTTATAACAGGTTCTCCATCAAATGATGTTCCCCCTCCTAACAATAGTGAGGAGGTGGGGTATCAGAACCTACGCTCCATGATACATAACCCTGGTTCTGATCCCCATGAACGCCAACTATTCATTGAGGGAACAAAGACAGCTGACAAGGATGAGCATTCAGATCATCATCACGATCGGGGCCATAGCCATAGAAGAGAAGGTAAGAAACATTGTCATGGTGATGGTTCTCCTTCTTCTTCCCCTTCATCACATCATTCACCCTCTCCTTCCACATCAGGGTGCAATCATCAAGAGCATAACTATGAGGATAAGGGTAAGCGAAATGAGAGACCTCAACGAGAGAGTCGAGAGAGAGGAGGAGGGCAGTCTAAAGAGTCTAGGCATGAAAGAAGGGAAAATAGGGAACAACATAGGCATCATAAACTTCATGAGAGAGATGATCATGATGAACCCCTACTTGCCACCCAAAGTATGCTAGATATTATGGAGGTAGTTAGAATACCAACAATGCATCAAAAAGATAGTTGGATCAAGAGACTAAATATGAACAATATCCCACGCTTTGAAGGGGGATACAATGCTAATCCATAGAATCATTTACAGGCATTCCATGATGCCTACGCCTTGCAAAATATTGAAAACAAGTGGCAGAAACTAAAGTTTTTTTCTAGGACACTCATAAAGGAAGCAGAGAGTTGTTACTAGTCCTTAGAACCAGAAACCATTAGGAGATGGAGTACGATGTTAGAGTTGTTCAATGATAAATATCAAATGTAATCCAGAGTGTCTAACTTGCGTAAGCAGATCCAAGGATGGAAGTAGGGTAATCATAAACCCTTGGATGCTACCATGGGCCACTACTACGCATTGTTACATCGTTGCCCGGGCCATGGTTATGCACAACGGGATCAACTACACCACCTTGTAGATGGGCTAAGGTATGAGACTAGGAAAACCCTTAGGACATATGCCTAAGGGAGATTATCTGAGCTTAGATCCCATGAAATTCATCGATTGTTGGAGCAAGTAGCCAAAGAAGAAGGGGAGCTATGGAAAAGAGAAAGCGTGGAAGAATATAACCATGATCCTTCCCTCCAAAAGAGGGGAGTGAGATTCTATGATGAAGAGGATGAGTCACCACTTGAAGAGTTGGTGAATAGAAAAACCTTGCCGCTTCAAAAACTAACAACAAAAGTGGCAGCTAAGGTAGATCAAATACAAGACTCCTTGGATAGTAGACTTGAACTTGTCCTAAAAATCGTAGAGGAGTCTAAGGAGGAATGAAGTAGTGACAAGGATAAGAAAAAGTGGAGAGATTCAGTCCATGCACATGACAAGTGAAACACCACAAAAATATTGGCTAACACTTGTAGATAGAAATTGAGCTAAGTCATGACCAAGCTTGAAAGCCTAAAAAAATAGCATCAAACGGAGCAACAATTGAACAAACAAGAGTTCCCCGAGATCCATTGGAGACTACATCAACATCTAGCAACAAGAACTGCAAGTTTCAAACTCAAAACACTTAGTTTTGACTAAGTATACTTCTTGCACACAGGCCTGCACGCCCAGCGTATAGCTCAGCGTGCAGCTCAGTGTGTAGCAACTTTTCAGCTCCAAAAATGAGTTAAAACATGTCAAAATCGAGCGTCTGGACCCCCCAGGACCTTCCTAAGGGTCCCCAAAAGCTCTCAGGCACTTGAAATTCAACGTTTGGGCTCCAAATGATGGGTTTTCATGCCTGTATGCTGGCCTGCATGCCCAGCGTGCACGCCTAGCGTGTACCATCATAGGCAGACCAAAACAGACACTCAAAGCATGATTTTCATAGGTAATCAACTCCCAGAGGCAGGGAAACTATCAAACATCATCTTGGGCTCCCAAAAATCAAGTTGTGACCTTGAAAAGTGGCACTTCATGCCTGTACGTTGGCCTGCATGTCCTGCATGCCCAGCATGTACACTTTTGGAGCCTTGTAAAACCCTATTAAATTAAGGTCAAATGAACCCAAAATCGACAAGTAGCATCCTCAGGACATCGGGCATCCATATCCATCCTCAAAACTAGCTTCAAAATTCAAAATTTATTTAGAAATTCTTCGTTCTTATCCATACACTGTCCAGCGTGTGGAGTCTATACGCCCAGCGTGTACATGCCGATATGGTTCACGCTGTACACTTGTAAAATTTCATTCTGTTGCACTCGGTTGATGCTCCAAATGTAACTCGAATTAAAATTCCAGCGTCCCACAGCCAATCATCCCATCCCAAATCCGAATTTAATGCCCACACTTGTACAAAAACATGGATTTTTGACCAGGTCGAGGTTCGAAAAATTGGAGAATCTTAGCAAAAATTTGGGCAACCCACACTGAGAACATCCGGAACACCCATCCTGTACGCTAGACTTGGACCTTGCACACTGAACATACGGCCTCCACGCTATGCTTGTAGTCTGAACCAGCATATTATCACACCTTCACATCCACTATGGCTCTTCATCCGCCTTGTGTCAGCCCCACAACTGCGTTCAGACCGGTGCACTGTAATCCTCATTTTTACAATAAAATTATTTCATTTCCCATTAAGATTCGTTATGGTTTGCATTCATTCTTGTCTATCTCTTTGTTTATATTTCTGCACATTTACGTTCTGGTTTACGCTTATTACGCTGTTTACATATAACCCAGCGTACTGCATTTTGGCATATGTTTGGGGAAATCCTTGTCTGATCCATGTGTGGACCACCCAAGGTACTCTACCTTCATTCATTCCAGCTCGCCCTCAAGCGAAGGTAGGGTCTTCTGTGTCTATTTGTGGATCTCTCGGTGTCTTTTTCATTCCATCCGGGAACTGACGATTTTAAACAGTACAGAAAATGGTGCTAGAAGGAGGGCCTGAAACTGCTTAAATTTACTCTGATCTCATACACTCGCCCCCTATGCTTCTGATCTACCACTTGGTTTTCTCAGATTTACATTGCGTCAACATTAAATCTGATTTTGTACCTCTCGAATCTGTGTCCTGTTCTGCAGCATTCTCAGCGTCTACACGCTGCCTAACATACTTGCACGTTGTAGACCCTGTCTACATGTTGCCCAGCATACCTGCACACTGTAGACCCTATCTACACGCTGCCCAGCTTACCTACACGCTGTAGACCCTGTCTAGGCATTGCCCAGCTTACCTGCACATTGTAGACCCTATCTACACGCTACCCAGCTTACCTACTTGTTGTAGACCCTATCTACACGCTACAACCACTTGCAACACGCTGACCACTCTGGCTTTACGCTGACATTTACAGCCTGCACGCCGTGACCTCAGTTTACACGCTGTGACCAGTTTCTGTACACTGGGCGTTGAAGCCTATACGTTGGGACCCAGTCCATATGCTGCGTAAACAGGCTACACACTACCAACGTAGGTGTACGTTGATAAGTATACCCATTTCCTACTTGGCCAAATCCTCACCTGTACGCCTTAACATTGTCTCCCTTCCACCTTGTTACATTTATGACCTTTTCATCATGAATACTGCCAACGCCAACATTTCAACCAAGTCCATTCAAGATACCGTTGGCCCCACGATGGTGCCGATACCCATTATGCAACCCATAGGGGCCCACGGTGAGGTTAATCCCTGGGGAGGACCTCGCTAATCTTTCAGATTGCAAGGGAAGAATCCATCGTTCAATGTCATAACACATGAATAGTATAACTTCATATGTGTGAAGATATAAGCTAGCCTGGCAGTAAATCAAACTGAGCTGGAGGCTAAAAAATAGTATGAACTTATTCATAAGGGAGGACATGAGTTCATCCCCTCCCCATATGACATCATCCCTCTTCGAGAGCATTATTCTGAGCTCATTTCACAGCTCCTCCTAGTAAGGAGCCAATCTCTAGACCAGTCCATAGTAAATTCTCAATTAGAGGAGGAGGATGATTTCGCGGCTCAGTCCGAACACGAGGATTCATACCATACTCTCAGTCCAGACATGTACACGAATCCGTTATTTCATCCTTTCACGAGGGATACTATGTCTCTCCATTCATTTAAAACCACTCAAGCACACGTGCCTCAACATGAACCATTCGCTCTTGTTCCCACTCTCCCAATGACCAATACCCAATTCAATATACCCACCACCACTATTCCTCCCATTACCACGTCACCCCCTTCCTTACAAATACAACCCCAACAACATCCCCCTCAAACTAATGTGGGAGTAACTTTCCCACCCTGAGTGATTGGGATGCTGTATGTGATACCAGCTTCTACATCCGCGCACTATATACCATACATCCAAACTCAAGGAGCACCCTTCACCACTTCAACTCAACAAGTTCAGGGTGTTCCCCCACAAAACATGATTGGGCAGTGGGCTACGATCGGTATGCAACCACATCAACCCCCTCACTACAACATACCACCTCCTACAGTTCCATCCATGAACATCCCTCAAGTACAGCAACAACAAAAAAAATAACCCTTTCCTTACAGTATGCTACCCTTAGTAGCACCTACCATGAATATTCCACAAGAGCAACCTCCAACCAATCAACTCTCCTCTTTCTAGCCCACTGTGCAACAATCTAACTTGTATATGACACAACATAATTAATATACTATATGGCCTAATGTCCAAGACTAGGCTGAAGCCAAAAAACTGATGCAAGAGCTAACTGAT
Source organism: Gnetum montanum (assembly GCA_015680685.1). Taxonomy (NCBI): domain Eukaryota; kingdom Viridiplantae; phylum Streptophyta; class Gnetopsida; order Gnetales; family Gnetaceae; genus Gnetum; species Gnetum montanum. The sequence continues at coordinate 122,492 of MNCI01016808.1, read as the reverse complement.
GAGGTCAAGCACCTCAAAATAGCTACAGACAAAGAGCTTAAGATAGTAGATTTCTATCAAGATGACCCTATCAGCTCTTCGATTCCACCTGTAACATTACCTAAAGGTGTTTCCCTACCCACGTTAACCAAATACAATGGGGAAATAGACCCCAACATCCATTTTGTAACATTTAGATTAGAGTGCGTGTTGCTTCAGGCATGGCCACATGCCATCTTACGAGTGTTCCCCATGTCCCTCACAGGGAGAGCACTTGACTGGTATCGGCTTTGCCTCGAAACTCCATAGCTTCTTTGGAAGATTTATTACACTAGTTCGTTACTAGGTTCAAGTATAACATGAAGCTTGAAGCAACACTTGACAGCCTCATACAGGTCAAGCAAGCACCGCTTGAACTTGTTCAAAAATTTATTCAATGGTGGAGTGCTACCCTCAATGAGCTCCATGAGCCAATCCTAGAGACTTATCTCCTCACTATTCTAAAGGGGGTCGTTAATGATTTTGTAAAGTCCAAACTATACTATCTTAACGCACGCACTCTTAGCCAAGAATTTGTACAAATAAAGAATATTGAAGAAGTTGCACAAAATAGTCATGATCCAGCCTATTCAGCCTTTAAAAACCAACATAATAAGAAAGAAAAAGAAAAGGCTAAGGCAACTATAGCAGTAGTAGCAAAAACACAACAGACGAGTACAAGACAACAAGACAAACTGCCTATTGCTCCTACTAACTATGCTAGACTAGCTCCCGCTACTGCACCCGAACCTTCTACATTGCAAACTACTACAACAAGTCATGCCAAAAACTTTGAGAGGAAAGATCCCTCTCAATACACACCACTGCCTGCGAAGCCTTCTCAACTATTTGAACAAATTTTGAAGGATGGAATGATGAAACACAAGTAGATGTATCCTTCAGCTATTCAAAGACATGATCGATTTTGTGAATTGGTCAAGAATCTAGGCTTGGCCACACCTAATGAGCCTCCTATCCCAAAAGGCTTTAGACTCGATAGGTTTTGCGAGTACCATCAATGTAATGGGCATGGTACCGATTTTTTTCCCCTGAAACAAGACATCCAACGAATGATAGATAGGGGCGAAATAACTTTCCATGAGTCCAACCCAGTCCAACTGCAAAACCAATCCATGGGAGTATATAAGGACCCATTAAATACTAAGGAAGCACCATACGTAATTAATACCATCTACTTAGACAACGAACAAGAAATACCCAAGATTAACACCATTTATTTAGATGATGAACAACAAAAACCTAGGAGACCTTTTGTAGCTTGTACTCCTCCCACTGCACAAACACCCGTACCTCAATCATCATATCCTCCATATAACCCGCCTACCCTGCAAAGATCCTATGTCATCCGGGTACCTCCCGCGGTGGCAGCCTCCACCATAGCTCCACAAGCTAAACCATACGTAGTGCATGTACCTCCTATCGCTACTACCCTAAACATACAACCTCCTACCCGGCCCCCTCCCTATGTAGTCCGGGTGCCACCCGTGGTTGCAACTACGGAGGCACAGCCCCCAACTAGACCAACTCCATATGTTGTCAGGGTACCCAAACATCCTGATAACCACCAACCTTCCACTCCGCAAACACAAAATAGACCGACCCCGTATGTTGTTAGGATGCCTAGGCAGCCTGACACTCAACCACCTTCAACCGTCCAATCGCAACCCCGTCCTACTCCATACGTCATACGGGTTCCAAAGCAACCTAATGTTTAGAAACCAAATGTTCCCCCGCACCACATGCGAGAACGCCTGGCGGACAGGCTCACACGAGAACGATTGGAGAAAGAACGTTAATAGCTTACCTTAGGATTTCTCAAGCCTACTCCATTAAGTACAGTACCCATGACATCACCTAATAACGAACCGAACATGAGCTATAAGGGAGAATCATCAAGAATACATGATATACCCAGATCAACGGCTATAGAAGAAAACGTCAAACCAGCTACACATGAGATAAAACTGTTGGGCCCGATGGACCAAGTAACCATTAACAAGCATACACCTAATCGTAAAGATTTAGCAACAGCCCTAACACAGGTCACGTAGGCACTTAAACAGAAAAACACTTCGTTAAGCCTATATGACCTAATGTTAACTTCTCAAACTCATCGCGAAGCCCTAGTACGCATGTTGACATCAATCCTAGTAAATGAAGACTTACCTCCGAATGAACTTTCCATTCATGCGGTAATGTATTCGCCTCAAGGATCGATTTCTAAATCACTAGGCTTCCATACTAACAACATCAAAATTGATGAGAAAATAGGAGAAGTGACATCCGCACCTATGTTCATAACCATACAAGTAAATCAATTCAAAATACATAGAGTGCAGGTGTCGCCACAAACGTAGTACCTTATCCCGTCATTGAACAATTAGGGTTGACATCAATCCCAGTAAATGAAGACTTACCTCCGAATGAACTTTCCATTCATGTGATAATGTATTCGCCTCAAGGGTCGATTTCTAAATCACTAGGCTTCCATACTAACAACATCAAAATTGATGAGAAAATAGGAGAAGTGACAACCGCACCTATGTTCATAACCATACAAGTAAATCAATTCAAAATACGTAGAGTGCATGTAGATGACAGTGCCACCACAAACTTAGTACCTTATCCCATCATTGAACAATTAGGGCTTACGGAAATAATTAGACCAACCTTCACTACATGTTTAGAATCGTTTAGTGGATCACGCATAGTAGTAAAAGGCATCATAACTTTAAACTTTATAGCAGGGGATTAGTTCCCCACATCTACTAACTTTGTTGTCATCGATGAAATGCCAGGATTCAACTTAATATTAGGAAGACCTTGGCTGGCCCAACTGAGAGCAGTCTCTTCCCCCATACACCAAGAGATTCACTTGCCTTATGAAGGCAGTGAAATCGTTATACACGGGGAAGCTGCTATACCTACCATCTCGTCACGTACGGATAAAAACCAAGGCTCAGAGGTTAAGTTTGAAGAGCTTAAACAAGACGACACAAAGGAAAAACAAAGTTGTATGTAACTAGTAGAAAATGATCCATCAGACGCAAAAGAAACTTCACTGAGCATAAAAACACCTGAACCTGAAACTGCATATATACCACCTAACCTAGAAACTACAACAAATGTGGAAACTACTCAACACATGGAAACACTAGAAGATGCCAACATAGAGCCTGTTCCATCAGACGTCCCTTGGGCTGAATTACCGTTCAACATGATCAGTGAAGGGGACGTTGAGTACAGAATCATACTTACTAGCATCACTCCTAACATTAAATTAAGAAAAATCAAAAAATTGCTAAAATGTTAAACTACCTCCTTTGTCCGAAATGACGTTAAACTATCACATGTCCGCAATGACATAAAACTAGCCACGGCCAGGAATGGCTGGTTTACCAAGAAATCCACCAATATTAGTTGAAACTTCTCTTGTTTACACATGGGGCCCAAAATGGCCTTACACTAGAGCATTGGGGCCCGAAATGGCCTTAAACTAGAGTATTTTCTTACATTTGTTTTCTCTCAATTCAAGTTCATTATTCGAGTTTACGCCCACATTGTTGCGTTATTAGTTACAGTTTTCCTTCACATTCCCCTTTTATACGATTATGCTTCAATTACAATTACATTCCTACTTGCATTCCTACTTCGTGCATTACACTTAAACAAAAAAATGAACAAAAACATTTTACACTGCTGCATTGTGGTTACATTTAAACAGCCAAAAGAACAAAAATATTTTCACCTCAAATCTACGCTTATCAGCACTCAAACAACCTCAAAATTCAAAGAAAAAAAAAATAATAACAAAAAACTCAACCGAAAAAATTGTATAAGTGTATCAAAGTCAATTACAACTTAGCACAATGTCCCCACACAATACACAGATTGTATACATGATCACTTTAACAAAAAAAAAACATCAAATCAGAACTAGGCATCAAATCCAAGAGGAGCTTGATCTTCAGGTTCCTCCACATCATCTTGCCCCACTCCATTGGGGCCACCTTCCTGGCCATCGTCATTACCGTGACTCTGTAAAGAAAAAAGGAAGAAAGAAAATTATTAACAAAAAGAGATGACATTCCCTACTAAAAACTAATAAACAAAGTTGACAAATTTAAACGATTTACCGAAGAAAATCCTCGTAGACCAAACTGTAGCCGACAAAGGATTTCGTCTTCAGAGACACTTGCCCAGTCAGTTCCATCAAGACCCAGATCAACGTCGGCTAAGGCCTTCCCTTGGTCTATCGTAGACCAAGTGGGACGTTTGAGAGGAAACTCGCCCACAGAAACCTCCCCAGAAGCTGTAGTAATAACCCTCTTGGGAGACTCCATCTCTACCATAGTGTGCCTAGCGAAAGCATCAAATGAAGATCGTAGGCCTAAACCCTCTACAAACATTTCCAGCTGACGCTTCTCTATGGATTGCTCCTTCAATGCCTTTTTATAATGATATTTATGCATCTTTTCATCTTGACCCCATTTTCACACCTTAGACGCAAAAGCTTTCCAATCCTAGCACTTGAGATTCAACAAGTCTATTTGTGCCTTACACTCTGCTAGCTCTCGGGTCATAGTTACTTGATGATTTAATAGGTTCCAATACCTAGTATAAGTAATCTCAGAAGTTGACCAGGAACGATCACCAATCAACCTTGCCGAGGCAAACTCATAGCATGATTTAAGGTCATCTCGTTCTACCGATAGCTTGGAAATCTCTTTTTCCCCTGCTTGAATCTGCAACCATAGCTTTTCGATAGAACGCCTGTAGGTCCAAAGAGACTTGGCGTTCTGCACAATGCATTCTACCACCTTGTCATAGATCTACCTTGGCACTTGCTCAATCTCTGGTGGTAGTACAGGCAAACTATCAATACACGTGGCCTTAGATGGATCCCACCTTAGTTTAGCCCCTATTCGCATGAGAAAAATATACATTAGACATTGAGCACTAAAAATAGGTACAAAAAAAAATGAAGCACGCCAAATGCTTAAGACATCTATACCTATTTCAAGGTAAGCTTGATGGATGCGTCCAACTACCTCATCAACAACGCCAAGGACAAAATCCATTTTACTTGGCATGTCGATCCAAGTAAATGGCTTCTTTATTGGAGATGGGTTAGCTTTAGTGGTCGTTTCCGTGGGAGCCTCCATCATGGGGACTTCTAAACGGATGTTAGGAACTGTCATGGTCTAAACATTTTCACCTTGTAGCAGTAAAAACATAAAATAAAAAATTAGATAATGGAAAGCACAATTCAAAAAGCAAGTAAACATAATAAGGAAAACATACCGAGATCTCTCTCTTCTTCCCAATTTGAAGGATCGCCAAGCTCCAACCTTCCTCCGAGGAAACCATCAAACATCTCGTCGAGCCCATCCTGATCAACAATGTGTTCCTTTCCCGTGGGGCCTTCCTCCCACTCTTTGGTTGCTTCCCTTTGGTGTACAGGGACTTCCATCTCGTCTTTGCCAATTTCTTCCTCCTCATCTAAGCTCATCTGGACCTCTTCCTCCTCGACGATTGTGGCTAACTCCTCTCTCCTTATTTCTGGAATAAGCTCTGAGAACACTCATAGGTTCAACATCAGTTTCACATAAATGGCCAAAAGAGTAAAATTGAATAAGAATAATACTAATGATGAATAAAACAAGGACAAATCAGTGAATCAAGCTTACTTACCCCATGTAGGCATTTTAAACCGTATACATTTCACCCTTGGCTCATCTACAGTTGGAGCGACCTCTTTAGAGCATTCATGTTTTTGAACTTTAGATTTTTCCTTCCCGATTGTTTCCTTAATCACTTGATCGACTCTCCTAGCAGTATAGGGCATACTATCCGGTTCCAACCCTATGCTGTCACGTGTATGAATAGAAGCACTAGATGATCCCTCCGTTGTCACAGAAATCGACTCGTCGATCCCCTCCGGAGCATCTTGAGATTGGGTCACCTCAAATAAGTGGCAAATCCACGGGCGAGATAGTTGGTTACGATCCCTTAACACATACTTGTTATCTGCACGAACAACTAAAAATTTGGCCAGTCGACGCAAATAACCAGCGAAGAATGCAAAGGTGAAATGGGATTGCGCCTCAATGTTCGAACGTAACCTCACTATCTCCTCATGGAAACCTGCAAGTAAAAACTCGGTCCAATTATAACGGACCCCAGTCTCCAAAATCGTGTGCATGATACGCACAAGTTCCACCCCAAAAGTCTTTACTTGAGACATGGATTTGGGAAACACCCACGCTCTGAACAAGGGATACAACTCATTAACTTTAGCTACTTTTGATTTTCCCTGCATGGGGAATCCCTTAGTGCCTTTAAGAACGCCCAACTAGTCCTCCAATTCACAGACAACATGGATCTCTTTTTGCGCTCGATCCAAAACCACTCTAGCCCCATCTGTCGGTACATTGAAGAGGTCTGAAAAGAACTCCGCCGACAGATGAAAAACTACCTTAACATCCTTGACGCAAGTGCTATAGTAGGTGATAGCTTCGTTGAACGAATCAACGATTGCGATCATCTCTATCACAAAGACATCGGGACTTACGGCAGTAAATAACTCCATGAGGCCAACATCACTTAAACAATTGATAATGTATGGCAATGCCTTATCACGTAGCCATCGTTGTGCATTGTCAACCTCCCCGAATTTCATAGCTAAGGTGCTCTCAATCTACCTGGTTGTGATAGTGGCTTCACCAGGGGAAACATCCACTGTACGCATAAGGTAACACCATTGAGTCAATATAACCAACAATGTAAGAGAATGAAAAAACCAAGGCATCAAAAATACCATTACTTACCATCAGACGATGGATTCAGATTGTTAGGAGCCAAATCAGCATTACATGGAAAAACTGGCCCATTACGAGACCAATCCCAATGCAGCCACCCTCGAGCCTCACATTGCGCAAAGGCTCTAGAGTATCGCTTGTGGAAATGGATAATTTCACCCTTAGTCTAGGCTAACACGGTACCATGGAGAGTGGGACCCGCCATGAAAGCCTCTAAGGTGGTACGAGCCAAAGCAAGCCCATCATTGCCTATGCACACTCCTTCGTTATTGAATTGAGGCCTGCAAAGAGACGACGGTCAAAACATAAACAACTACTAATCAGCAAGGCAAAAACGCTAAATTGATTAGCCTTACCTTCCTACTCGGTACACCGTTCCAGGAGGGTTTTGGAACAAAGTATGTGCACGAGCAGCTAGGAATAGGATGTTATTGATGTGGTGAAGGCCATCTGACAATAAGTCCCATACATGCGACAATGGATGGGTAGATCTGGGTCCTCCAGAAGGATCATCCTCAATCGTAAGTGGTCCCTCATCATTGTCAACCATTAAAGCTGCTACGTTGTTTGAGGATCCCAGTAACATGGTCTCAAGCATGCTCCATGCTAACTATTCACTTAAGTGGGACCATATTACCACATTGAATCTTTCTAGCATAAAGGGAAGAAACTCGCTAACACCTGTTCGAAACCAAACTCCATTTCGATCAACAATCATATCAGGAGCAGGTTCGTCAGAATTAATAGGCCCAAACCATGCCAGAACTCCAACAAGCTCCACCACTAGGAGGAAAGGCTTAGGATTGCTGCAAGTTCTTAGAAACCACAGTAAATCAGCTATGCAAAAATAAATTCCATCCTAGGGACCAACACTTGGAAAGTTGTTTTGCTCCATGCCCAGTGCGCAGACCCTGTACGCTGCAAATGCCCAGCGTGCAGACCCTGCACGCTGGAAATCTCGGCGTGCGAGTCCTTCACACTGGAATGAGGAAACACAATCCCCATGCGATGAGCGTAACCTTGACGCTATGAAAACATTTATGCTATAGAAACCTTATGCCGTAGAAACATCTACGCTACGCAATGGGGCAAATCGACAGGAACAATAGGCAAAAAACACAAATTTGGATAGCGAATCAGAGCCTATCAGCACGTTGACCCAGACCATGATGAAATCATGGGTTTAAGCAGGCACTAGAGCATCGCCTCACTCTCCTCAGCAAAGGTCAAGCTAGGCTCCTTCCTCCCCTGGCCTTCTATTTGCTTACCCTTGCCCATCGCTGCGTTCACGTTGAACCCTGCACGTTGGGGTTTCACCTCTGCACACTAAGTTCACGCTAAACCCTGAACCTCACAGAACTTAGAAATCTAGCAACTCCTAAATGAACAAACCAGAATCATGACCGCAAGACACAATTAACAGAACTAGAAATAACGAAAAAACAAAACAAGGGCACAATGAAAACCAAAGGAACTGTCTTATTAATTGACACCATAGAATACCATCATAAAGAAAGAATATAGTGAGGTAGGCTCACATTGGGGTTTGAAGCTGCATGCTGGATGCTCTCATTCGACTCGCCATGCCTCAAAGCTGCCTCCAATGCACCCAACCCTCGCCTACCTCCCCCTATAGCCAGATCTTCACCTCCACGCTCACGCGGCTAGACTGGGTTCAAGCTAATGCTGCGAAACTAGGTTCACGCTTGAGCTTTGGGGGGTTTATGCTGGGACTTGATCTAAGTTCATGCTGTCACTGGCTATCCTACGTTTCATGCTTGCTACTTTGCATTTTATACATTCCTACATTGCTCACACCACCCTACCCTCTACGCAATCGGCGTCTTGGGTATTTTATCTCATTTTGAGTAAAATATAAGCCATAAATTAGAGTAAAATACAAGTGATAAATTGAACATAGTAAACATAATGATCAATCACAATGCAAATACCTATGAACACAATAAGAATGTGTAACTATGTTTTGGGCCAAATATCACCCTCATAAGATCTTCCCTCGCACGGCAATTCTTGTTGTCCAAACTAAACATCTCGGTGTAAACTCCTCATCTCGCAGTCTCACACTCAGTAATAGTTACAAACCATGCAGCAAACTAAGGCATTTTAAACTGCCACAATTGGCCCGGTAAGGCCTTAAACTACCATGACGGCCCTGTAAGGCCTAAAATGCCACAATCGGCCTGGTAAGGCCTTAAACTGTCACAATCGGCCTGGTAAAGCCTTAAACTACCATGCGTCTAGGTACGACAATAAATTACCACCTCATACCTTAGTCACTGTTAAACGTACACATGAGTTACATTGCTTAGAGAGCATAACAACCCCCCTAGCTCACTTTGCTCCCTATTTATTGGCAGGAGCAAGCACAATGGATTGCAAGCATCTATTCACAGCATTGACCATTGATGGGCCATATGGAAAGATCATAAGAGAAATCAACATAAATTCTATCGACAGGTCCATCAACAAGTGATACATTTGTAGCCTCGATGCAACAAACATTAGACAGCTATGAAGGTATGACAAAATCTCTAGACATAGAAGCTGATAGCATCACTGAAGACCCTTTAACTGAAACCCCCATAACTATGCCTGACGGTGAAGTTAAAGTATTAAAATTGAGCTCATTATTACAATCTCAACTTGCCAAGGACATGGAACACGTGCTTCGAGAAAACATGAAAGCATTTGCTTGGTCTTACAATGACATGCATGGACTAGATCCTCGCATTGTCCAACACAACATTATACTTGATCCCAAGTTAAGACTAGTGAAATAGAAAGCACGCAAGGTCAGACCTGAGGTAGCACTAGCAATTCATAATGAGATTACTAAGCTTTATCAAACTAGTTTCATTTGGGCTATTGACTATGCTGATTGGGTGTCTAACATGGTTATAGTCCCCAAGAAGAACGGAAGCATTCGCTTATGCATAGACTTCTGGGATCTCAACATCGCAACCATAAAGGATGACTTCCTGTTACCAACCATTGATCAACTTGTTGACTTAACTGCGGGGCACGCTCTGTTGTCTTTTATGGATGGCTTTTCGGGATATAACCAGATACGAATCAACCCGGAACATCAGCTCAGGATGACCTTCATGACACCATGGGGAACCTTTTGCTTTACAATGATGCCATTCGGCTTGAAGAACGTCGGTGCCACATATCAGAGAGCAATGACATTCATTTTTAGCGATTACATACTTCATTCGCTCAATGATTATGTGGATGACATCACAGATAAATAAAAAATACCAGAGCAACACATACAAGACTTAGATTTGGTTTTAAAACGTTGTCTAAAATATGAACTTAGGCTCAACCCAAAGAAATGTGTCTTTGGGGTAAAAATGGGAAAGATTCTAGGCTTCATAGTATCAGAAACAAGAATATAAGTAGATCCAGACAAGGTCAAAGCTATCACCAATTTAAAACCACTAAGCAACCTTACTGAGCTCCGAGGTCTACAAGGTTGACTACAGTTCATCAGGCGTTTCATAGAAAAATTGATGGACAAGTTGAAACCTATGAACCACTTACTACGCAAGAACGTCCATTTTGAATGGACTTCACAGTGCCAGGAAGAATTTGACAACATTAAAACGACATTGACTCAATTACCGACAATCTATCCACCTCAAAATGATAAACCATTCTACATTTATCTTGCCACATCAGACTCATCAATTATGTTCATGCTTTGCCAAAAACAAGGTGACGGAACCGAAGTTCTTGTTTATTACTTAAGTCACGCATTAGTAGCCCATGAGAAGAAGTACAATGAGGTGAAGAGGTCGTGTTTAGCCCTTATCTTTTCCTTGAAGAAATGACAACATTAGCTCTTCCGCAACCAAGTCAATATAATCTGCAAGGATAATGTGCTCAGAGCCATCATGGGCAACCTCTGTGAATCAAGTAAGATAGCTCGCTGGAAAGCCATGATAGCTAAGTTTGACCTACACTACATAGCGCAGTCATTAGTTAAGGGTCAAGCTATAGCAACTCAAATGACCACATCACCAATGCATGATCAAGCAACAATAGAGCCAGAGTTCCTAGATGAAAATGTCAGTGCAATAGACATAGTGCTTGATAACTACGATGCCATTTTGAATTTTGATGGAGCATTCACCTCCCGAGGGGGAAGTGCCACTGCTGTCATCACCTATCCCTCCAGGGAGATCCGACCCTTTGCTTATCATTTCAATTTTCACTATACCAACAATGTCGCAGAGTACAAAGGTCTCCTTAGAGGTCTCACAGCAGTACTAGCTTCTGACATCACACGACTCGTAGTCTGAGGTGACTCACAGTTAGTTCTAAATCAAGTCACAGACATTTACACATGCAAAGCATAACACTTACAACCATACTGTGATTTGACTAAGCATTTGCTGAAGTAATTTGACAACATAGATGTACAACATATTTCTAGAAATGATAACACCATTGTAGATGCACTAGCTACGTTAGCCCTAAACTTAGTGCCAAACATGTTCCACACGTTGCCTAGTTCTATAATCAGTTGTGCTAAACCCATAACTGATACTCCCGATGAATTACCAATTACATCAGTTAGTACAACACACACAGTAGAATGGTATAATGACATAAAAGAGTACCTTTTACATGGTGAAATACTGCGACATCTAACAAATGCACAAAAGGACACAGTACGAAAACATTCTCGACAGTATGCATTAGTAGGTTAACCATTGTGTCGTAGATCCTACGAAGGTATCCTGTTAAGATGCGTTAGTAGAATAGATGGCCAGACCATTGTGGAGCAAGTAAACGAATGACTTTGCGGAGGGTACATAGCGCCCAAAGCAATGGCAACCAAAATAAGGCGTTTAGGGTACTATTGGCCACACATGGAGTACGACTGTGTCTCCAAGGTCAAAATGTGTGATACATGTCAAAGGCATGGTAGTCTTATACATGTCTCACCCAGTGAATTGCATATAGCTCAAATCACATGGCCTTTCCAGAAGTGAGGGTTAGACATCATTGAACTAATAACTCCCTCATCTTCGGCGGGACATAGCTGTATCGTTTGAAATCATCGGTATGAGGCTGGAATGAAACAAACACCGGATGATCTTCGGAAGAAATACAGAAGACTCTACCTTCGCTTGAGGGAAAGTTGGAATGGATGAAGGCAGAGTGCCTTGAATGGTCCACACGTGGATCAAATGAGGACTTCCCCAACGTACGCACTTTGCAATGCATTGGGTTATACCTAAACGATGCACATAAATGTAAACCGTAACGTAAACAGGCACAATAATGTAAACAAGAGTGTAAACTTAAACTAAAAAACAAATAAAACTACAATAAATCTGGGCAAAATGTAAACTATTTTGTATTGAAAAATTGATTACAATGTGCACCGGTCAGAACGCAGTTGTGGATTAATCACAAGGGAGACGTTTAGCCCCGGTGGGTGATGACGGGTGCTAGAAGATGCAGGTTTTGGGTTGCAGGGAAATGTAGCATGCAAGTCTGATTCCCTAGCATATAGAGGTTGATGCCCAAATCTATTAAGTCCTCTTGATTCAGTTTTTTATCTCCGTTTGTAAAAATTGTGAACCCCGATCTAGTGAAAAATTGGGGTTTTTATGAGATCTTGGGCGTTAGATTCAGATTTGGAAGGGTATGAGTGGCCGTGGGTGAGAAAATTTTGGGTTGGATGACATGTGGTTGTGTTGCCCACATGCAAAGAATATTACAACTGTACAGCTTGTTGCATGCCAGCGTTCTGCATGCCAGCGTGTACACGCTGGGCGTGCAGAGTATGTATGCTCAGCGTACACACATGTAGATGCATCATTTCGAGGTTGAAACTTGATTTTTAGGTGCCCATGATGATGCCCAATAGTTTCCCTACCTCTGAGAGTCGATTTGAGGTGAAAATATTGCTCTTTGATGCCTGTTTTGGGCCGTTTTTGATGGTGTACGCTGGGCTGTACGCTGGGCGTGTAGGCTAGCGTGCAGGCATGAAAACCCATCATCTGGAGCCCAAAATTTGATTTTTAGGTGCCTAAGAGCTACTGGGGACCTTAGAGAAGGTCCTGGGGGTCCAAACACTCACTTCTAGCATGTTTTGGCTCATTTTTGGGGCCCAAAAGTTGCTGTACGCTGGGCTGTACGCTGGCCAGCGTACACCAAGGTGTGCCCAGAGTATACTTGGTCAAAACCAAGTATTTTGAATCCAAAACTCAAAATTTCAGATGACGGATGCTGATGTAGTCACCTGTGGATCTCGGGGAACTCTTTCTTATTCAATTATGCTCCGTTTGATGTTGTTTTTGAGGTTCGCAAGTTTCGGTCATGTTGGGGAGCATCATGACTTAGCTTGATTCTTATTTGAAAGTGCTGGGTCCAAATTTTGTGGTGTTTCATTGGCCCCTCTTTGTTGATACTTGGAGGAATTGACCCAAGAGGTGTCGACAAAGAAGTACAAAACAACACAAGCAAACTGGTAGCAAGCATTGTCCTTTGGCACTTGGCCAGATGTCATCACACTGGGTTCAGAGTACATGGGTGTAGGAAACAAGGTGTTGAGATGGGTAGGTAGATGTTTGCAATTATGGGATTGGGAATTGATCAAGGAATTGTGTTGATGTGGGAGACTTGGAATTGTGCAAACAAGTCATGTTGTTCCTTTTTGATGGTATATTTGGCAGACTTGGAACCAAGGCATGTGGAGTATGTCCTTTGGAGGAACGAGACTCTTGTATCATGTTTAAGAGAGCTCGTTGCCATAACCAAAGCCATGCAATGAGGTGGTGCATTCTTTGGAGAAACAAGACCCTTGTGTCAATTTTAAGGAAACCCATTGTCCGATAGCCAAAACCATGCATTGAGGTGAAACATGATGGTGTGAGACACGAGTATTTCTTTCCAAGATAACTACCTTCCTGTCTAGGGCTTGTATGGGAAGTGCCAAGTGTCTTGTGGTTGATTTTTCTCTTTGCTCTTTTTTCTTTTTCTTTTTCTTTTCCTTTTTGTTCTTTTTCATTTATTTTTTTTGTTCTTTTTAATTTTTGTTTTTTATTTTTTTTTGGAAAGAGCTTTCTTTCAATTTTACACTCATGCTCATGTGTCGTGTTGTGTGTTGCGACTGCTTGAAAGTTTCATAGCGTGAAACCATGTGCTCAAAGTTTTGGGGTGTACTGAGTATATCTGGGAACTGTAACTAGATAGTAAAAGGAACAAGAGTGTTTGGGAAATGGAGAGTGTATCGGGAACTGGGAATGCACTTTTGAATAGATTGATTAACCTAGTTGCATGTGTCAGAAACAATGTGGAACCTTGTCACCGTGATGAAGTGTATCTATGTACGAGTATCATTGGGTGTCATCCTACAAACACAACTCCAAGAAGACAAGAAAACCACAAGTGAATGAGTTAGCGAACACTTTAGACACAAATGTGACCGATGCAAATGGAGGTACCAAGTCTAACTTAAGGCAAACAAAATGAGTAGCAATAGTGTTTTCAAAGCTGATGTGATGAATGATGTGGCATGAGTTGATGAAGAAATATCATGAATTACAGCATCAGATGAATGTGCCAGAGATGATCTTGCTAGTTTATAGTCTTAGCGAATTATCGTGGGTTAGTTTTACGTCATAACCCTCTGGACATTGCCAATTTATTATCGTAGCAGATGGTGTGTTGCTATTTTATAGTCATGGCGGACTGATGTAGAAGTTTTAGTGTCATACCGGACAGAACTCTGTGGTATCATTTTTAAGTCATGATCCAGGACTATTCTGTGGTATCAGTTTACCGTCATGATGCCAGGACTATTCTGTGGTATCAGTTTACCATCATGATGTCAGGACCATTCTGTGGTATTAGTTTTAAGTCATGATGCTAGGACTGTCAGTGTGGATGCATGCGTGTGCATCTGTATGATCCTGTAAACAAAAGCAACTAGAGAAAATAATGTTAAATAGCAACTGTAGAAAACATGAATTGAAATGCACAAGTAAATCGAAAATAATGTGAAAAGGTCATAGTTTAAGGCCTTTTCAAGCCACGTGCTCTAGTTTGAGGCCTTTTCGAGCCATAGTTTAGTTTAAGGCCTTTTCAGTTCATAGTTTAGTTTAAGGCCTTTTCGGGCCATTATTAGTTTATCGTCATTTCAAACAGAGGTTGTGAAGGGCTATTGGGCGGATGGGGCATTATCGCCACGTATGATGATCTCCCTCCCTTTGTGGAGGAGGTGGAGTTCTTGGTGGATGGGAGATGACACTACGCATGACCTAGCTAGCTAGGGGTGTCCTAGGAGCATGTTGTAGTCTGGCATCTTGTTGACGACTGTAAAGTTTGCAAACGTGGGATGTTGGTGTCCTATCGTGAAGGCAATGTGGATTGTGCCTTTAATGGCCATGCATGCTCCATAGAAGGAGTTTAGAGACTTGATTTTGGTTGGTTGAATGTCATGTGTTAGGTCTAATTGTTTGATGACGGAGTGTGCAACAACGTTTTCTATTGCACCATCATCAATGTGTACCCTGCGTACTGTGTATTTTCCGATGCTTACACTAGTGTTCAGCGGTGCATGCGTGACCTCCCCTTGTTTAGGGTCGATTGTGACATCATTGTTGCGGAAGGTTAGAGTCGTTGTGTTTATGTCTTGTGGTACGGGGGATGTAATGGCTATGCAAATGGCGTCTTCGGTTGGAGACATGTTTTCTGTAGCAGGGATGGAGGCGAGCATGTGTGCTAGTGCTTGACGATGCTCTGGTGATGTTAAGACGAGGTCGAGCAAGGTAGGCATTACATTTTTATGTTTTAATGCATTGTGTGCATGAAATAGTATATCTACGAGGTTGTCATTTATGTTTGTTGTGGTGGGAGCTTCTTCTATTGCGTGAGCCATGATATAGAGCTCTTGTGGAGGGGCAATGCGCAAGGGTTGTTGTTTAGTGGGCCTAGGGGTAGAGCTAGGACTGGTTTGTGGTTTAGGTGTTGGTGACTTGGGTTGCTACTATTTGTATGTGGCCAAGTTACTGGAACTTGGGCTTGGTGTGGGTGTCATCGGAGCAACTTGTGTGTTTAATGTCGCGATGGACGGTTGTTGCTAGTTTATCATCTTAGTGGACGGTTGTTGTGGAACCTTTACCACAAAGGGTGTTGTGGTTTTATGAGGTGGTAATTTGATGAAAAAGGGAGGCCCCTTGCTTGCGGAGGCAGAGCGGGCGCGATTGTCGGGTTGCACTGCATTGAGTAATCCTTTCCTTGTCATTCTTTTCAAATCATTTTGCAAAGTTCGACAAGTGTTTGTGTCGTGTCTAGAAATTTGGTGGTAATGGCAGTATGCACTTAAGTCAAAATGTTGTGGAACACGTGCGTTGTATGTTGTAGTGGGATGACTTGCCAATTCACAATGTTTCTGGTTGCGTATGTAGGCATCATCTGACATGTGTTTGCATTGGATCAAACCAGCGTTAAGTAGCTGTTCTAGCAATTGGGAAGGTTTTCCTGGCAAGGGTATGTGTTTGCGTTGGGCGCACTCATGTCTAGGAGTGGCTTGTGTGGTGGCACCAGGCTAGAGCTGGCGGTTTGGGGTGTTGAGGCCATGGGCTTGTTGGTTGCATGTGTTGGCATGGTGATTGTTGCGATTGTTGCATTTGATATTTCTTGTGTATCCTGTGCTATTTTTGTTGTTCGTGTTGGTCGCAGTTGTTGCATTTGTTGTTGTGCATGTTGTTGTTTTTTGTGTTGGCTCCTGTAGGCCAAGTAGGATGGGTCATTGCTTGCTCTTGTTGCCTCTTCTATGCCCTTGGCTTGGTCAAAGGCCTGGGTAAGAGACTTTGGGGCCTGGTAGAGCAGTTTGAACTTGATGAAGTCATTGACTGCACCCTTGAAGATTGCCAAGAGATGTGTCTCCGCGATCAGCTCATGCATTTCATTAGCTCTGGTACTCCATCATTGGAGGAAGGGTAATATGGGCTCTAGGGGTCCTTGTCTAACGTGANTCCTCCGTCAATGTCTAGATGAGTTGGGACACTTGTTCCCAACTCATGGATTCACCAGCCGGTTGTGTTGACTAGACTCGCGTAAGTTGTGTGGTGAAGGGTTGGATCACCGGTTGTGGGCTTTGCAAGTTTAATGCCATGGCAGATGGTTGTTGGTAGTGTAATGTCATACCAGATGTGTATTGGTAGTTTAAGGCTGTACTAGGCCATGGATAGTTTAACATCATCCCGGACAGTTGTTGAGCAAGTGCCTGAGGCACTGGTGAAACAGGCATGGCACATGTGGCACCTGCATAAATGTTGGGTTCAGGTTGGGGAGTTTGGGGCATGGCCCCAGCATAGGCATAAGGTACTTGTGTTGCTTGGGGCTGGGCTCTGTCATATGTACAAGGTGTTTGGATTGTTTGAGGTTGGGCCCCAGTGTGTGTAGACTGTGAAGCGAATGCCTTGGGCATGTGCTCCTGTGATTATTATGAGGAGGCAAGGCTTTAAGGGTTGTTAGGTTCGAGGAGGGCCACGAACTCATACTCGTATGCAAATGGCGATCTTGGGTAAGAGGAAGTCATCTCGGAATCATTATGTTGTGTGTATTGTATGCATTGGACAAGGTGATCCATGTTGGTGGCAGTTGGTACTTAGGCCGACTTGAAGTTAGGTGCAAATTATGGTGAATTCAGCTTTGAAATAGATGTGTTTTGTGTGTTTTTGTTGAAAAAACACTGTAGCGGCATTGTAGCAGTGTGAAGCACTATAGCAGCGTGAAGCACTATAGCAGCGTAAAAACTGTAGCAACGTGAACATTATAGCAACGTAAACACTGTAGCAGCGTGAAGCACTATAGTAGCATAAACAATATAGCAGCGTAAACACTATAGCAGTGTGAACACTGTGTTTGAATAGGTAACGTGATTAGTGTTTCGATTAAACAAAAACCAAGTTAGGCCCTCCTTTTAGCGCCATTTTCTGTACTGTCCGAAATCATCAGTGTGAGGCTGGAATGAATCAAACACCGGATGATCCTTAGAAGAAATACAGAAGACTCTACCTTCGCTTGAGGGCAAGCTGGAATGGACGAAGGTAGAGTGGCTTGAATGGTTTGCACGCAGATGAAATGAGAACTTCCCCAACTTACGCACTTTGCAATGCGTTGGGTTATACATAAACGATGCACATAAACGTAAACCATAACGTAAACAGGCACAATAATGTAAACAAGAGTGTAAACGTAAACTAAAAAAAAAGTAAAACTGTAATAAATCTGGGCAAAATGTAAACTGTTTTGTATTGAAAAAGTGATTACAATGTGCACCGATCAAAATGCAGTTGTGGATTAATCACAAGGAAGACGTTTAGCCCCGGTGGGTGATGATGGGTGCTGGAAGATGCAGGTTTTGGGTTGCAGGGAAATGCAATGTGCAAGTCTGATGCCCCAGCGTATAGAGGTTGATGCCTAGATCTATTAAGTCCTCTTGATTCAGTTTTTTGTCTCCGTTTGTAAACATTGCGAACCCTGATCTAGTGAAAAATTGGGGTTTTATGAGATCTTGGGCATTAGATTCGGATCTGGAAGGGTATGAGTGGCCGTGGGTGAGAAAATTTCAGGTCGGATGACATGTGGCTATGTTGCCTGAGTGCAAAGAATATTACAACTATACAGCATGCTGCATGCCAGCGTGCTGCATGCCAGCGTTGACACGCTGGGCGTGCAGAGTATGTATGCTCAGCGTACACACATGTAGATGCATCATTTTGAGGTTGAAACTTGATTTTTAGGTGCCCGTGATGATGCCCAATAGTTTCCCTACCTTCGAGAGTTGATTTCAGGTGAAAATCTTGCTCGTTGATGCTTGTTTTGGGCCATTTTTGATGGTGTACGCTGGGCTGTACGCTAGGCGTGCAGGCCAGCATGCAGGCATGAAAACCCATTATTTGGAGCCCAAAATTTGATTTTTAGGTGCCTGAGAGCTATTGGGGACCTTGGCAAAGGTCCTGGGGGGTCCAGACGCTCAATTCTGGCATGTTTTGGCTCATTTTTGGGGCCCAAAATTTACTGTACGCTGGGCTGTACGTTGGCCAGTGTACACCAAGGTGTGCCTAGAGTATACTTGGTCAAAACCAAGTATTTTGAATCCAAAACTCAAAATTTCAGATGTCAGATGCTGATGTAGTCATCTATGGGTCCCAGGGAACTCTTTCTTGTTCAATTATGCTCCGTTTGATGCTATTTTTGAGGTTCGCAAGTTTTGGTCATGTTGGGGAGCATCATGACTTAGCTTGATTCTTGTATGAAAGTGTTGGGTCCAAATTTTGTGGTGTTTCAATAGCTTCATCATAACCGCAACTGAATACTTTACAAAATGGATAAAAGCTAGTCCACTTAGGAAGACCACATTGAAACAAGTATGCAACTTTATCCTCAAAAACATTGTGACCTGCTTTGTCATCCCAATGGCCATGAAAACTGACAACAGACCACAATTCAGCAGTGTCGAAACAAAAATCTTCTGCAATAGCTTAGGCAATAAACATTCATTCTCATCCCCATATTACCCTTAGAGTAATGGATAAGTAGAAGCCACGAACAAGATTGTCATCTCAGTGCTAAAGAAGATGCTTATGTAGAGCAAGAGAAAATGGCATGAACAGTTGGTATACACGTTATGGGCTTATCGCACTACGCATCGGACTTCCACAGGTAAAACACCATATAGTCTTGTTTATGGTTCGGAAGCTATTTTACCTTTAGAGTTGCAGGTACCATCCTTAAGGATCACACTCTCCGGACTCTTCGATGAGGGTCAAAACAATGACTTGCATGTTGTTGACTTGGACTCTGTGGAAGAGGAACGTACACGTGTGCTCAATCAGATTGATTGGTACCAGAAACAACAGCGACGACGCCATCAATATGACATTCACAAGCGCTCAATCAAGGAAGGTGACCTAGTACTTAAGGTAGTCCATGAACATGTGGACAAGTTCGCAACAAACTAGGAAGGGCCCTATTTGGTCACTAAAGCATACAACAATGGAGCATTTAAGCTAGCTAACATGAATGGTAATGAGCTCACTCATCCAACGAACCACCTGTACCTCAAACCATTTCACGTCTGAACATCTCAGGTATGCCTACGTCCTGGAATCATGATGGTAAACTGATACCATAGATCGTCCTAGCGTTATGACGATAAACTGGCATCACAGTTCGTCCACAATGACAATAAAGTAGCGCCCATCCAGTACGACACTAAACTGTCACAGTTTCGTTCATCGGAGTCCGCTAAGACTATAAAATGGTTTGCCTCTCCACAGCCCACCAAGACTATAAACTAGTAATGCACCATCCGTTACGATGCTAAACTGGCAATGTCCAATGGGTTATAACATAAAACTAACCCACGACAGTCCGCTATGACTATAAACTGGCAGCTTCATCTCTAGCCTCCTGATTGGTAGCTGCATTCAAACTTCATCAGAGCCGCTGCATCACTCATCATCAGTTGATCTTAACGACCTTGCTTCCATTCATATTTAGTGCCTGAAATCTCATCTGGTGCCTTTGTTTCATCAGCCACATTTATGTCTAAAGTGTCCGCTAACTCATTCACTTGTGATTTTCTTTTCTTCTTGGAGTTGTGTAGGATGACACCGAATGGTGCTCGTACATGGATACACTTCATCACGGTGACAAGGTGCCACATTATTTCTAACGCATGCAACCAGGTTAATCAATATGTTCAAAAGTACATTCCCAGTTCCCAATACATTCTCCATTTCCCCAACAATCTTGTTCCACTTCCTACCCAGTCACAGTTCCCAGATACACCTAGTGCACCCAACACTTTGAGCATACGGTTTCATGCTGTGACACTCTCAGGCAGTTGCAACATACAACACGACACATGAGCATGAGTGTAAAATTGAAAGAACGCTCTTTCCGAAAAAATGAAAAAAAGAACAGAAAAGAAAAAAAGAAAGAAAAAAAAAGAGCAAAGAGCAAAATGAATCACAAGCCCTTGGCACTTCCCATATAAGCCCCAGGCGGGAAGACAGTGGTCTTGGAAAGAACCATTTGTGTCTCACACCATCATGTTTTATCTCATTGCGTGGCTTTGGCTGTCAGACAATGGGTTCCCTTAGACACTCTACAAGGGTCCTGTTTCTCCAAAGAACGCATCATCTCATCGCGTGGCTTTGTTTGTGACAAGTTCTCTTAAACCTGATACAAAAGTCTTGTTCCACCAAAGGACGCACACCTCATACCTTGGTTCCAAGTCTACCAAACATTGGCCATCGACAAGGAACAACATGACTTGTTTGCACAAAGATGAATACTCCTCTCCCACACCAGCACAATCCCTTAATCAATTCCAAATCCCCTAAACATCATCTCAAAACTTCATTTCCCAATCCCAAGTACTTTTGAACACAGTGCGAGGACATCTGGCCAAGTGTCAAAGGACAATGCCACTAAGTTGCTTGTGGTGCTTTGTACTTCTTTATCGAAACCTCTCGGGTTGATTCCTCCAAGCGTCAACAAAGAGGGGCCAATGGAACATGACAAAAATTTTGGCTAACACTTGTAGACAGAAATTGAGCTAAGTCATGACCAAGCTTGAAAGCCTCAAAAAATAGCATCAAACGGAGCAACAATTGAACAAGAAAGAGTTCCCTGAGATCCATTGGAGACTACATCAACATCTAGCAACAAGAACTATAGGTTTCAAACTCAAAACACTTAGTTTTGACTAAGTATACTTCTTGCACATAGGCCTGCATGCCCAGCGTACAGCTCAGCGTGCAGCAACTTTTCAGCTCCAAAAATGAGTCAAAACATGTTAGAATCGAGTGTCTAGACCCCCCAGGACCTTCCTAAGGGTCCCCAATAGCTCTCAGGCACTTGAAATTCAACTTTTCGGCTCCAAATGATGGGTTTTCATGCCTGCATGCCTAGCATGTACCATCATAGGCAGACCAAAACAGACACTCAAATCATGATTTTCACAGGCAATCAACTCCCAAAGGTAGGGAAACTATCAGACATCATCCTGGGCTCCCAAAAATCAAGTTGTGACCTTGAAAAATGGCACTTTCATGCTTGTACGCTGGCCTACACGTCCTGCACGGCCAGCATGTACGCCCAACATGTACACTTTTAGAGCCTACTAAAACCCTATCAAATTAAGGTTAAATGAGCCCAAAATTGATAGGCAACATACTCAGGACATCGGGCATCCACATCCATCCTTAAAACTAGCTTCACAGTTCAAATTTTATTTAGAAATTCTTCGTGCTTATCCATACGCTTTCCAGCTTGTGGAGTCTATACGCCTAGCGTGTACACGTCGGCATGGTTCACGCTGTACACTTGTAAAATTTCATTCTGCTGCACTCGGTTGACGCTCCACATGTAACCTAATTAGAAATTCCAACATCCCATAGCTAATCATCCCATCTCAGATCTGAATTTAACGCCCAAACATGTACAATAACCTAGATTTTTGACCAGGTCGAGGTTCGAAAAATTGGAAAATCTTGGAAAAAATTTGGGCAACCCACACTGAGAACATCCAGAACACCCATCCTGTATGCTAGACTTGGACCCTACACACTGATCATATAGCCTCCACGCTATGCCTGCAGTCTGAACCAGCATACTATCACACCTCTGCATCCACTAGGGCTCTTCGTCCGCCTTGTGTCAGTCCCACAACTGCGTTTAGATCGGTGCACTGTAATCCTCATTTTTGCAATAAAATTGTTTCATTTCCCATTAATATTTGTTATAGTTTGCATTCATTCTTTTCTATCTCTTTGTTTATATTTCTACACATTTACGTTCTAGTTTACGCTTATTACACTGTTTACATATAACCCAGTGTACTGCATATTGGCATACGTTTGGGGAAATCCTTGTCTGATCCGCATATGGACCACCCAAGGTACTCTACCTTCATCAATTCTAGCTCATCCTCAAGCGAAGGTAGGGTCTTCTGTGTCTATCTGTGTATCTCTCAGTGTCTTTTTCATTCCATCTGAGAACCGACGATTTCAAACAGTACAACAAGAATAAGGGAAAAATGAATA
Source organism: Gnetum montanum (assembly GCA_015680685.1). Classification (NCBI taxonomy): domain Eukaryota; kingdom Viridiplantae; phylum Streptophyta; class Gnetopsida; order Gnetales; family Gnetaceae; genus Gnetum; species Gnetum montanum. The sequence goes on along the minus strand of MNCI01016808.1, from coordinate 99,523 downwards.
TCACCGATGAGGTTGTGGATTCGGATACAGACAATGATGGTGGATGTGAGATCTGCCAATATGACCAACCTAAGGGATGTTGTCTAATCATCTCAGATCTACAAGAGTCTGGGGTGTATGCACTCAACCTGAGACTTAACATATGACAGACACCCTGAAGGTTACCTTATCCCCAAGGTAACCCAAGGTAGTTCCACCAACTGTTAACGTACTATCCAAGTGGAACTCCGTCACAACCTATCGGGCAACACCAGTAGTGGCAACACCCACAGTCATGGGGGATGCCACTGCCTAGGCAACAATACCCTTACCGAAAACCAGACCCATATGGCTACTATGTGCAGTAGCCAATTTCTCCAAGTGAATCTATGGGTAACACAACGCCACAACGTTACTACCAAGTTCGAAAGTATTTTAGAAGGACTCCTTCTCCTCTGAGAGATGCTCCACATCCATACCATCCTCCAAATCCATCCGCCTCTCTCGCACCATTAGTTCCCATACCACCCACTCCAACAATGTAAGGGGAACTCCCCATTCAACCATAGCAACGTAATGCTACGATAGCTGTAAACCTTCAACCCACTACTGGTTCTGACAACCATAAGAATAGAAGACCCTTTTTCAGTACCAAAAGGCTAAATAAGCTCTCACAACCACAAGCGGTTGAGTCTGTGTATGCTCCTCCAACACATAAGGCTTCGGAGCTCCCTTCAAACCAATACGAGAGCTCAATGCATATGGTTGTGTTAACAAATACCGTAACCAACTAGATCAAGGTAGGCCACCTTCCCAGGAAACTATATAACCTTGGAAGTCCCTTAATCTACCTCCAAGTCACTGGGAACGAACCTCATAAGGTTCTTCTCGACTCAGGTTTTGGAGTCAACTTAATATCACGAGAAATGTATCAAGCTTGGAACTTGCCCCAAATCAAGAAGAGCAATATTCAACTAGAGCTAACTGACCAGTCCATCACCATTCCCTTGGGATTGGTGAAGGACATTGTTACCACTATGTGTGGTTGGTCATATCCAGCTGATTTCTTGGTGATAGAAGTCAACAGCAATGAAGGGGACTTCCCAATTATAATGGGAAGAGCATGGCTAAGCACAATAGATGCATGCCTAGGAATCCGCGATCTTTCCTTGGAAATATCTAAGGTAAACATTTATGGAAAGATCGAGAAGAAGAAAGTTCCTTGCATCACATACAGTGACTCATCGGGTGATGACATGGAGGAATGCTCAACATCTCCTACATATAATTGGTATGTACTAGAAACTTTGAGACAAATGTGCTTGTATGTAGCAACCACACAACAAGTGGACACCCCGTGGTTGATAGTTAATCAAAGGAGTAGCTGACCAACATGCATGAAACGAATTAGAGGAACAACTCATGCCCATAACAAAAGTATAGATACATTGGAATATGAGCGTCACCAACTTCCATCCCTTAACTTGGAAACATTAATCGAGAGAAGTTGGACACTTCTAAGAAATTCAAATAGGTGCTCATTATTTAGGATCTCTCCCTTTCCATTCAGTCATGGGGGAGATGGTCACCTATGATTATCATTTGGGGCCCTCAGTTCTTTTAAGTTTTTGTTTTATAGGTTTTTTTTACACATTTTTTTACACGTTTTTGTTTTACACATTTTTGTTTTACACGTTTTTTGTTTTACATGTTTTTGTTTTGCACATTTTTTTTTTGCACATTTTTGTTTTACAAATTTCTTTAACTTTTCTTATTTTTTTTTACAACATCATTTATTTTTTTTCATTTTGTGTGTATGTGTGTGTGCTATCCATCTTGTAAGTTTGTCATTTAATAAGTTTTCTTAATGATGGTATGAACTGTTGTCCTATTGATTGCTAATGTTTGGATTTTACCTTTAAGTTATGATGTTGATACTAAGGTATGGTTCCTTTGATATAGCAGCCAATGAGTTCACTTCATCCATCCATCCATAAGTTTCTATGATCTCTCTCAGCTTGGAAATGTACCATCCCTTTCTAAATAAGAACTCTAATGAATCGGTGATTGGGCATTTCTCAAACTAAGGAAGGACTCAAGGATTGAAAAGGGTGTGACTTCAAGGGAACTTGATGCATTTCTGTTGGTCGTTCTCTTGGGTGCTTGGATATTTTCTTCTTTAGTTTTCTTACCGCTTCGCGTTACCCAATTATTGGGAAGCTGAGTTAATAAAAATAACAAAGTCTTTGCATGGTGTGGTTCTCATGGATAAACATATAAAATTAAAAAAATGGTGAGAATTCAAAGCACACCCTTTAGAAAAAATAATCATTTGGGCTACAAGCACTGGTTATGGAACCAAAACAAAAATGTTCCCTCTAACTAAGGCCCTTCTTGCTTCCCATTCTCTTCTCCTTCATTTCGTTGGAATGGTGGTGGCTCTTGGGTAAAGACATTCTTGTTACTTCAAGAGGATGGATTGGCCGAATGCATTAATGTGAACTCACTGGATGTGGTTTGTTTAAGTCTGGACTTGGAATGGGATCTGCTAAATCACATTTACCATGAACTACACAAGGGGATGTACACCACCTTATTTTTGGGATTCCATTCCATTCCATTCTCTCCATCTTTTTCTCCATTGTTCACCTTATTGCTGGTTGTATCATTTTTGTATATTTTGGTTGACGCATTATTTTCTTTTTGGTAAATTCTTGTGGTTAGGACTTTTACTCTTGTTCCAAATGACATTTCCAATGCCTACAAACTCTTTGAATGTGGGTTTGTCAGGGCATTAAGGGCATGAGCCTGCTTTGGGGAGGACCCACTAACATTCCTATTTGGTGCACCAGTTAAATTCTTTCCCTTAACATTGTTGCAATCACTACTATTTTGTTCATTTCCATTTTGACATCCATTTCATTGATTTCTTAGTTGTCTCTTTTTCTCCATCTTTCTTGTTCCTTTTCTTTCTCCATTCTATCACTATTGGAGATTCGCTCTTAGTCATGGGGGTCCAGACCCAAATTTTTTTGATTTTCTCCTAACCCCTACACCTTCAGTACTCACAAGGAATATATCTCCAGACCCGTATCAGCCATACCACAACTCAGCCAATGGACCTTTCACCAAAGAAAGGTATTAATTACATTGTGATTCATTTACCCTTGCTAATATAAAGACTATGTTGTGTGTGTAGATGGTAATCATACAACAACGGATTAGATCTGGAAGGAACACTTGGAATGGAGCAGTGCTGAAGCAGCTATGCAAGGAGCAAGATCAATAGCATGCTTATGGATGGACAACAAAAGGCGCAATCTTGGCATTGGTAGTAGCAAAAATTCTTTCTCTCTCTCTCTCTTAGCTACCAAATAAGGCCTGATGTCAAATGTATAAAGTGTTCACTCTTGTTGTCGTGAACACCAGTTTTTGTCTTATCTTGTAATGATGATCCGTTCACATGTCATCCCATTAGTTCCATTTTGAGTTAATAATCTCATACTATCCCAATATTTTATAACAAACTCGAGGAAGAGTTTTTATTCATTCATGGGGGTATGATGGGATGTGATATCACATCCGTTGCAATATTGCATCCCCCACGATATCATGTACGCGATATCACGTCTTTCCCTGCAATATCGCGTACGTGATATCACAGTACACCGTCAAATCTATAAATAAGAGGTTGCTCTCCTTTATTTCTCATTCTAGGCCTAGACCGTAGTGAAACTTTGGCAGTTTTACCTCTGCAGAGATAGAATAATTTCCATGTGCCCGCAGTAGGAACTCCAAAGTGAACGGATCTTTATTCGAGCAAATATTATACCTGAACACAAGTTTGTGCATGGCAATAAAGACGAACTTCTTGGATAAACCTTATAGTGCATGGAATAGGCTAAATAGGAATTTACTTATTTTTATTTATTTTTTACCATTTAAATGCTTTATTAGTTAATTAAATATTTTTCAACCCTTCTCCTGTAGTTAAGTGCATTTAGTACGACTACTTTGAGCACATGCGTTACGCTTGGTGATCCCAGCAACAACTAGCGTTTGGTAACCAAGGTTGCATTGGTTCAGGGTGTGAATGGTAAGTGGGAACGGATACTGATGCTATGTTAATTAAGGCTTAGTTAGTTAGTTAAATTTAGTTAATTAGTCTCTTCACTCTTCACCTTGTCAGCATAGGAGATAAAACATAAAAGACTATAAAAATCACATACCTCAAACTTACTTAACCATACAATTGTGACAACTACAAGTAAGGCTGGGAAGACAACGAATGATTAAACTTAAGTGTTCCATAAGGCGTGTAGGCACTTAGTTTGTGGAGTTCAACCAGATCGTGTGTGCTACGCTCGTATTTGTATGGTTAAGTGTAGGGGTACCTCGCCACTCATCAGCAATGAAAATTTTTTAAGTATTTCTATGAAACTTGTAGAAAGGCTTTGTCCAATGTGTTTAAGGTGTCTAAGAGAAAAGAAATGGGGATCTTGAATCAAGATGGTGAAGAAATTAAATTATTTTCTTTTGATAATAATATGGGTCTAGAACCCCAACCCTTAATTTTATCAAAACTATCAAAAGTTGAAGAAATGCTTATAGTAAGAATTAAAACTAGTTTACAAGTTACGCATGCTATAGGAGGTCAATTACAATATAAATGACATATCATTAGCTTTATGCAAGATGTATCTGAAATTGCAACTAAGTTATCTTTGAGGATTCATGAGATTCCAATGTTAATATTAAAAAGGATTGATCAAATTGGAACAACGTATAACTTTGCTGTAAATAAAAAGTGTGTGTATGTTGCCTTATTGTACAAGAAACAAAATGATCCATTCTATCAAGATATAGAAATAGATAAGTATGCTTTGGACAATGTTAGTAATATAGGAGATATTAATGTCTTTGAAAGGAATCATTACATTACATTATTTGAGGAGGATGATAAGATGAAATTGCAATTTGATGGTCCTTTGGTTGATTTAAAGGAGAAAAATATTATTAGACACAATCATCTATAGCATTCCATCCAGTTATTCTATAAAAAGAACTTGAACTGGTAAGATTTTGGTTAAAAAATCCAAATGTTGAAAGTTCAGATTATGCGCAATGGTCAGCACTTTTAGAGTCATCCATTAATGAGTTCAACATAATTAGAATGCTTCCAATGTCATTTCCAACATTATTTCCATGTGGAAAATGTGACTTCCTCACAAGAAGATCCAAGGATGTCATGTTATATAAATATTGAAACATCACTAATTTTGGCCTAGCACTTTGAAACAAGAACAACCCAGAGCCCTTTTGGCTTTCAGGAGATGACATTTAACTAAGGCATGGAACTCATGCCCAGCTTGCTTGAGCTAGCTTGCTCACGCTGTCAAGCTAGCTTGCCATCAGTGTGAGTAACTCCAACAGCTTCAAAATCAAGTCAAAGATAGCCCAATCTAAAGGTGCAAGCCATCCTCAAGGGCCATTGATGTCAACTCCAAGCTTCAACATTCAAAGATTCAAATTTTGGCATCAAAAGGTGTAAATTTCCTCACTCATGTTGAGGTCACACTGCCAGCATGAGTGCAATGTGAGCAACTTTCAAAGCCAAAAACTGAGTCAAAATGATTTGATTTCCAACGTGCAAGTCATCTTCAGGGTTCATCATCGACATGATTCAAGTTCCAACCTCTATCAGGTTCAAAATTGTAGGTTTTTGCAGCTCACGTTGCACTCATGCTGGCAGCGTGAGTCTAGTGTGAGCTACAAAAGTGGTACAAAATAGGGTACATCAAACTCAATTTTTATTTTTTAGATCATTCCTAAGATCAACCACATAGTCAGATAGCATTTGCACTCAAGAACTAAGCTTCAAAAATGAAAATTTGGTGGAAAATGCATCATTCTGACTCACTCACGCTGAGGTCACGCTAGCAGCATGAGTGCAGCGTGAGTGTAGCGTGAGCACACTGAGGACATGACAAGGCAAAATCAACTCACGCTGGAAGTCTTGGACATCTCAAATAGCCAGAAAGCCACCCAGATCAACATCCTATAGTAGTCAATTCAGAGATTGAGAAGTTTCAAGCGAGCTAGAGTCAATTTCTCTTGTTGTACCTTATCATTTCATTGTAAATGTTCATCATTTGTTGGTTTTTCAAGCTCTTATGCTCTAAATTATATGTGCTTCTATGAGCATAAGCTAGCTTGAGTAAGTTGACGCACGCTGTAAGATACATTGCACCTAGTCAAAAACGTAGCTTGTCCAAACACGTCCAACTGACACATAGTTGCCCATCGAACACGTGTCACTTGATCCATTTTCCTCTTAATTCTCAATTGTTGATTCCATTCACGAATTCTGCACTCGAGCCCAGCCAAACCCTATAAATACCCTATCAATTCGCATAAACAAGGTTGGCAATTTTGAAGGTTGACAGCTTAGGAAACTCAGACCAAAAATCCTTGGGCGCTCGCGAGCACACTTGACTCCTAGCATCCAAGCACTTTTGAAACACATCACATCACCCCAAGGCTTGGCGCTTGACTTTCCATCTACAAGTGCAACTACCTTGATCGGTGCACATCTTTTCTAAGTAATACAATATAGTTAATTTTGCTAGCCATTATATTGTTTGCTCTATTTTACGTTCAATTTATGTTTTGTTTACAATACCAATTCTACATACGTTTCTATTTACATTTCGTGCACACTATTTACATTTCAAACATCAGTTATGATAACCCCAGCGCAAGCCATAGTTTACGCTCAGGGAAGTCCTTGGTTGATTTGCGTGTAGACCATCCAAGGCACTCTGCCTTCATTTTCTTTTCCACCTTGCCCTCGGGCGATGGCAGGGTTAGCTATGTCTGCTCGACGTTCTTTTGGTGTTTGTTTTTTTCCCTTCCAGCCTTACACTGATGATTTAGGTCAGTACAGTAAATTGGCACTAGAAGGAGGGCCTCCTGCGAAAAAATTCTTACGTTAATCGAGACTACAAACCTGCGAAACTCTACAACTCCACCATCAGAACCCAAAATGACATACACATGCTTGTTAAATAAGCTACTTCATAGATACTCTGCCAAAGTAACATTCCACCACCATCACCGACCGATCATAGCAGGCTTCTCTCAACTTACCCAGCTTGTCCAGCTAGCTTACACATGCCAGCTTGACTTACCCATCCTATCCCCAGATACCCTACGTTGTAGTTAACTCACGTTGTTACCCCCTCATGTTGCAGTTAACTCACATGGTTACCCCCTCATGCTACAGTTAACTCATGCTACAGTTGCTCATGTTGTTACCCAGTCACGCTGTGGTTAACTCACGTTGCAGTTGCTCATCCTCAACTCGTCCAGCTTACTTACACTCACTATGGAATCCTCCCTGATGAACCCGGTGACACTACTAATGTCTAACTTTGGGGTTGAAACCTTGAACCCTGTGACTACTACGGAACCCATAACTGTTATTGAACAGATAAACCCCTAAGGCCCTACACGCTACTCACTCAGGCTATAGGGTAAAGACCCTACTTATGCAACTCTCACACCCGAACAGTATAACTTCATCTATGTCAAGATCGAAGCCAACTTGCCTATTGATCGTGTAGAGAGGGAAGCGAAGCAAGACTATGAACGTATTTATAAAGGAGGTTGTGAGTTTACCCCCTCAGCATTTGATATAATCCCTCTTTATGAACATCATCATATACTCATATCCTAGCTTCTCATGGTAAGAAGTCAAGCCTTACAGCCACCTCCAATACAACCTCAGAGTGGAGATGAGGAAGATGACTTCATAGCCCAATCTAAACATGGGGATTCATACCATACCATCAGTCCCCATGCCCATATAAACTTATTATTCCATCCTTTTCTAGAAGAAACTATGCTTCCTCCTTCATCCGCAAACACTGGAGCACCAGTTTCCTGACAAGAAGTACCTGCTTCCATTCCCATCCTCTTTGTGCTCAACATTCAATCTAATACATCCACTTCCATCATACCTCCAAATATAGTCCCAACAACCTCCTCCCCAAAATAATGTAGGATCGACCTTTCAACCTCAAGTAATTGGGATACCATCGGTTGTACCAGCTTCCACATCTACCCATTACATACCTCAAGTGCAAATCCATGGAGCATCATCGATTACTTCAACCCAACACGTTCAGGGTGTCACTTCACAACCTATGGCTAGGAAGTGGGTTCCACCAGCTGTACAGCAAAACCTGTCTACTCAATACAGCATACCACACCTCGTAGTCTGTTGCCCCGAATGTCGTCCCATCGCAACAAATGACAATCCAACAATCTCTCTTTCCACAAACGATGTAACAATCAGATTATTATCAACCACCACCAACTCAACCCACTGGTCTGCCTACCACCCAAGAGTGGGTAGACACAAAGAAAATGATGCACTCGTTAGCAAAATAATTAAAGCACCTTAAAACTATGAACACTAAGGAAGTCAAGGTACTGGACTTCTACCAAGATGATCCAATCAACCCCTCAGTTCCACCGTTAACCTTGCCAAAGGGAGTCTGACTACCCCAGCTAACCAAGTTCAATGCAGAGGGAGATCCAAACGACCACCTAGTGATGTTCTGAATAGAATGCCTATTGCTTCAGGCATGGCCTCATGTAATTCTGTGAGTGTTTGCTATGTCCTTAACTGGAAAAGCCTTAGACTAGTACCGAGATCTACCCGTAACTCCATATCATCTCTGGAGGATTTGTTACATCAGTTCGTTACTTGCTTCAAATACAATCTAAAGCCTGAAGCTACACTGGATAGCTTGATTCAGATTAAACAAGCACCATTAGAGCCTGCAAAGAAATTTATCCAAAGGTGGAGTGCAGCTCTGAATGAAATTCATGAGCCTATCCCTGAAACATATCTGCTTACCATCCTTAATGTGGCTATGAATGACTTTATTAAGTCAAAGATTTACTATTTGAAAGCTCACACATTGAGCCAAGCATTTGTGCAAATTAAAGATATAGAAGAGGTGGCACAAACAAGCAATGACCTAGCCTACTCGACTTTTAGGAGGCAGCATACGAGAAAGATAAATCCAAAACAATGGTAGCAACAATGGTTGAGACAACCCAACCTAACCATCCAGGACACAAGGGAAAACAAACCACCACCCCAAACGGCCATGAAAGAAACACACCCACCCCTACACCCAAACCTTCATCAAATAGAAACACCAACATGGGTCACACCCACACATTCGAAAGAAAAGACCCTGCTCAATATAGACCCTTGCCTATGAAGCCTTCACAATTGTTTGATCAACTTCTAAAGGCCAGGTTAATCAAGCATAAACAAATGTCTTCTGCAACCTCTCAAAAACATGATCGATTTTGTGAGCTGGCCAAGAACCCAGCTCTAGCAATAGCTAATGAGCCCCCCATTCCAAGAGGCTTTACATTGGATAGGTTTTGGGAATATCACCAACAGTGTGGTCATGGGACTGATTATTGTTTCACCTTGAAACAGGATATACAACGCATGATTGACAAGGGTGAAGTAGTATTCGATGAGGCAAACCCAGTAAGACCCAAAAACCAATCCATGGGAGTCTACAAGGATCCTCTCAATACTAATGATCCACCATATGTGATTAATACTATCCATGTGAAGAATAGACAGGACGTCTCACGAAAACCTTTTGTGATCCACAGACCTTCAGAAAACACACCTATCCCAACATCTCCTCAAACCCCTTTCATCATACTCACATCCCCTACACCACAAAAACCATTCATCATCTGTGTACCTCCTTCTGTTGCAGCAACAACCACACCATTTGAAAATTGACCCATTGCCTTTGTGATCCGAGTGCCAAAACACCCTGACACACAACCCACCTCCGTTCCCCCATGACCTTTGCGAGAATGTCTTGCTGATAGACTAATGAGAGAGTCCCTAGAAAGAGAAAACCATCAGCACAAATTAGGACCACCAAAGTCCACACCGCTAAACATTGTTCCTATGGGCCCATCCATTAATGAGCCTAGTACGAGTCATCAAAATAAGGATAATGTCACGGGTGGTGTCCCAAACCTAGCATCCTTAGTTACCAATGCAAAAATCCCTCCATGAGAGATACGAATGCTAGGTCAAATGGACCAAGTCTCTGCAAATAAGGGTGCCCCAAATGGTAAAGATTTAGTGAGTGCATTAACTCAAGTCACATAGGCTTTGAAACAAAAGAATACTTCTCTAAGCCTGTATGATCTAGTAATGACTTCAACTGTACATCGGGAAGCACTCGTGCATATGTTGACTTCGATCCCTGTTAGTGAGGACCTTCCTGTAGATGAGCTGTCTATTTATGTGGTACTATCCCCACAACCCCAAGAGTCAAAGACCACATCCCTAGAGTTTCATGCTAACAAAATTAAGCTAGATGAGAAAATAGGAGAAGTCACCATAGCCCCTATGTTCCTAACGATACAGGTCAATCATTTGAAGATATGTAGGGTGCATGTCGATGAAGGTGCGATGACAAACGTAATATCTTTTTGTGTCATTGAAAAATTGGGACTTACTGAACAAATACAACCCACGACAACTTCTTTCCTAAAATCCTTTAGTGGTTCCTGTGTTGGGGTGAAAGGTATGGTTACCTTAGATTTCATAGTTGGGGACCAATTCCCCACATTAGCTGAATTTTTAGTGGTTGACAAAATGCCAGGGTTTAATCTGATTCTAGGATGTCCTTGGCTAGCTCGACTTGGAGCCGTATCCTCACCAATCCATCAAGAGATCCACCTACCTTACGAGGGCAATGAGAGCATCATACATGGGGATATGACGACATCACTTACTTCCTCACACTTAGGAATAAATTAAGGGTTAGAAATTGAATTTTTTGACCCTAATCAAGGAACCATGAGCATACTTCAAAATGTGAACCCAACGTTAACTCCTACTTCTGCTAAAACGAAGGAAGCACTTGACAACACAAATAGAGGAGCCATTCCCACTAATGTCTCTTGGTCTAAATTACCCTTTGACATCACCGGTGAAGGGGATGGTGACTATAAGATCATACCTACATGCCCAATCCCTCATGTTAAGCTACAAAGGATTAAGAGGCAACTCAATAACTAGAGCGAATCACCAAATGTCCAGAATGATGTTAAACTACCAATTGTTCGATACGACACTAAACTACCAACGAACGTTCGCAGTGACATTAAACTAGCCACTGTCAGAAATGGCTGGTTCCTTTTAAAAGCTTCCTAAAACTATTGTTGCTTTTCACCCACTATGGCATAAAACTGGTAATCCTTCTTTGACAACAGATGCAACAGTCCACCATGACTTTAATCTGATGTGCATAGCCCGAAATGACTTTAAACTAAGGTTCAATACGTTGCAAGTTTACAAACATTCACTACATTATGTCAAATTTTCATTTAAATGATATAAGTTACAGTATCGATCTATGCCTTCTTGTTACTTTCCTCTTTTACAAATGTTGATTTACATTTTGTTTCCTCATTTTACATTTAGCTACACGCATATGTTCACGATAATACTTGAGAAAACAAATAAAAAGAGAAAACATAAAAAATAAAAAAAATGATACATTGACATGGTAGTAAAATTCCAAAACATTATGCCATAATTAGATCCATATTATTACACTTGTCAACGATACATTTCCATCAAACATCCAAAAATCCAAAAACATTTAATAGCTAAAGTCTGATTAACATCATTAACATGTCCTTATAACAAGGTAGAAAACAAAAAAAAACAAGTAAGAGTAGTGAAGCAAATCATAAATACAAAACTAAGAAAAATGGTAACACTAACAATAAAAACAATAAACCATACAAAAATAAATAATCAAACACTCACAAGTGAGGAAGGCCCTAAGTTGGCCTCCAAATGCCATAGAATCTCCTCCTCGAGCACATTTTCCCAATCCTCATCCAAGCCAAGATCAACACCAACCAAGGTTTTACCCTTGTCCACCGAAGTCCAGGTAGGACGTTCAAGAGAGAACATGCCTGTCGAAGCCTCCCTGAAGGCGGTAGTAATGGTTCTCTTGAGAGATCCCTCCACCTCGGTGCACTCGATGAACCTGTCATAAGCAGACCGCAAGCCCAACCCATTGATGAACATCTCCATCCAGCAATGTTCAATTGACTCCTCCTTTAATCGTTTCTTATACTGATGCTTGTGGTCCTTTTGGTCTTGGCTTCATTTTCGTACTTTGGCAACAAAGGATTTCCATTCGTGACACTTCCTATTCAGCAAATCCATCTGTGCTCTTTGTTCTGCTAAATACCATGTCTCTTGCACTTTGCTATTCAAGACTGTCCAGTAACGTGCGTAGGTGATTTCAGATGTGTGCCAAGTGTTATCACTAGACAGCCTAGTAGTGGTAAAATTGTAACGGGATTGGAGATCCTTCTTCTCCTCTCTCTCCTTTGCTAGTGCTTCCTTCAATGAATGAACCTTGTCCCATAGATATTCAACTGAACGCCTACAAGTCCAAAGCGATTTGGTGTTTTGTACGATGGAACCAAAAACTGCATTGTAAAACTTCCTAGGGACTTGCTCAATATTTCTTGGCAATTCAGGGAGAGCATCAATATGATTGGCTTCAGAAGGATCCCATTGAAGCTTGGCACCTGCATGCGTAAGTACCGCACACATGAATAAGCCATAATCAACAATGAACACAAAGAAAACACAAATAAACCCAGACACTTAGCATGACATGTAATGTAGACATACCTAGTTCTAGATGAGCTTCTCATAGGTAAGTGACCACATCATTAACAATGTCCTTAACAAAGTCCATTTTGATAGGCATCTTAGGCCATGGCCTTAGCTGATCAGTTGATGTGGGACAAGTAGGGGAGGTCATCTCAATCGGAACCTGTGATCCTTACGCCACTGCCTGAGATGTATGTGCCTTGGAAATCTCAGCATCTACCTCTGATGCTAAAGATAATCAAGATAATCAAGAACAAGACATGAAAATTAAAGGATACAGAATATTGATTGAGCTAAAAGGAACATACCAAAAATCCCTTCACTGTTTAGCTTAGGTGGATTACCAAGCTGCAAAGATCCATCAAAGAAACCATTGAAGACATCTCTTTCATCACTTGAATGCCTAAGTGCATCCAAAGCCTCCGTAAGCTTCATCCCCATGACGTTTGTCACATATTCCTCTTGCAAGGTGGGAGGTTCTTTGATCATTTCTTCTCTTTCCTTTGCCTCTTCCTCCGACCCTGTGACAACCACTTCAGGATCAACCATTGCAGCCAAAGCCTTCCTCTCTCTCTGAGGAATTTCCTATGATAATTCTAGAATCTTAGAGTTATTATAACATAGTATATATAATGTATAGGCCAAAAGCAATAAAAATAATAATAATAATAATAAATATATAAGAATAAAATAAACTACTTACCCTCCATTGGTAGTAAAAATCGAATCTTCTTTGCTCTTGGTGGTGTCACATCTGGAGTAGCCTCCCTTGAGCATTCTTTCCTCTTCACCTTCACTTTAGACTTCCCAACAGTCTCACCAATCAAACGTTCAACCCTTTCAATAGATGTGCGTAGCCTAGGCAATTCCAATCCCAAGCTATCATGGGAATGATGGGAACGGCTAGCCGCACCTGCAATAGTGACTAATACTAATTCCTTGATGTCTTCTGGTGGGTCTTGAGATCTAGTGGTGCTAAACACAATGGCAAATCCAAGGATGGGATAATTGTGAATGATCCCTCAAAATATAGCGGTTATCATCATAAACTACTAGGAACTTAGCAAACCTACGTAGGTACCCCATGAAGAAAGCAAATGTAAAATGGGATTTGGCATGGATGTTTGAACGGAACCTAACAATGTCTCCATGAAAAACAGATCCAAGAAACTGTGCCCAATTATAGCGCATGCCTGTATCTAAGACTGCACGTATCACACGTGTAGACTCAATCCCAAGGTTTCTTCCTTGAGAAAGAGATTTTGGAAATGGCTGTGCCCAGAAGAGAGGATACAAGAAGTTCATCTCCATTGATCGGGTATCACTTCGCATAGCAAAACACTTAGGACCCCGAGACATGCCTAACCACTACTTAAGCCCTCTTATGACCTGTCCTTCTTTAGTTTCTTTATCTATGGTCACCATGGCACCATCCATAGGCACGCCAAAAAGATCAGAAAGGAACTCAGTGGTCAGGTGGAAAGATACCTTGACTCCTCGAACCCATGTGGTAAAATGGGAAGTATCATCACTGAAAGAATCAACAATGGTGACCATCTCAATAGCTAGAATGCTAGGAGTCAAAGCTATGAACAAGTCCATGAGACCTGCCCGAGTAAGACAGCTGATGATCAAATCAGAAGCTTTCTTTTGCAACCATTGTTGTGACTGCTCTACCTCCCCATATTTCATAAAAAGTGTGGCCTCAGTATGGCCTGTTATAATGGTAACTTCTTCAGGGGGGATGGATGCTATAAAAGAAAAACATAGAGCAAAGAGTTAAAAAAGAGCATAGTACATGATGATGCAACAAAAAGGAAAATGGAGCCTAGAGTGCGGTCACTTACCATCTGTGAATGGTGTAGGCGGGGTGGGTGCAGGATCAATCCTTTGAGGGAAAATTGGCCCATTAGAAGACCAATCCTCATGTAACCAACCACAAACTTGGCAGCGTTCAAAAGCTCTCAAAAACTTTCTATGGTAGTCCACAATAGCCACTTTTATTTGGTCCAGTACCACGACACAAAGAATGGGGCTTGCCATGAATGTCTCTAGTGCTGTGCGTGTTAAGGCAAGCCCACCATCATCATCGTGCATCCCATGTTCATCAAAGCGAGGCCTGCATAGGAAAACAACATTTACATTTAGATGATGACATGAAATTTAAAAAGGAATAAAAAATTAAAGTAAGGCATAAAGGAGCATACCTTTCCACTCTATATACTGTCCCAAGTGGCTTCTGGAATAGAGTGTGCACATGGAGGGCTAGGAAAAGTGTGTTGCTGCTGTTATAATGATTACACGTAGGCAGCTCCCACACATGAGTCAAGGGATGAGTAGATCTAGGACCCTTAGCAGGGCCTCCCTCAACCCTAAAAAGCTACTCATTGATATCAGTAATAAAGGCAAGCATGCCTTGTGTAGAATCGGGTAAAACACCATGAACAGAACAAGGGATGTGCAGCAAAAACACTTCAATTTTGCAAGTTAGCCATGTTCAAAAATCTTAACTTTTACCATATTACATCATGTTACACTATGCAGTGTAATGCAAGCAGCACAGTTGACTTAGTGACAGCAACAAAGATAACAAAATTCAAGTATTAGCAATCATTACACCACGATACACTGCCCAGCGTATCACAGCGTAGTCGTGGGACAGTTTATTCAGCGCAAGAGACAAGGTCAAATGAACGATCTTCTTAAAGCGTGGTTACGCTATACTACGCTTTAGAGCGTAACATAGCGTAGCGCCACAAGCTTTAACTATGGCACATCAGGTCAAAGGCATTTTGTGGACCCAAGACACACGTCATCTAAACCACGTTTTTCTCCTAACCCTAATCTTATAAATACCTTGGCAAACAACGCTTAAAGGGTTGGCAATTTTGACAGTTTTTTGGCAAAATATTGGCGAGACGACGAGAAAGAGTTGGCAATAGAAGAGCATCGATGGTGACAGAGAGAAGCTTTTGACTAGAGATTCCAAGTTAGCAAACACTTTGCTTCAAGGCTGACTCCCTTGCATCCAGATTTGGCTAGTGAACAAGGTAGATCGGCCTTTTCTTGTTTAATCTCTAAATAGCTTCTTGTTGGTGGTGGATACTTCGTCCAAACCGGAGTCCGCTTGTAAATCCCATTGTATTCATCATATTTATTTATAAGGTAGATCCCAGATCTCGGGATCGTGCATGTTCCAAATTCAATTCATTGCACCCTGTTTACATTGAATTCTACAATCATTTTGCATAATTTACATCGCCTTCATTGCTTTCGAGATTCGATATTAAAACAGATCTCATCTTCTCATAAATCGATAATATATTTTCATATCGAATCGTTGCCTTGTTATATGATCATTAACAAATTTGCTGACTAAGTAAGTCCCTGTCTGATCGAGATGACCGTTTAGGACACCTCGAATTCATTTTCTCTAGCATGGCCCTTGCCCATATCTGGGGTTAAAACTGTGTACATGGAAATCCCCTTGGTGTTTCCAGCAACCTCCAATCTGCATTTCATGGGTAGTCCTGTAAGCTATCTATACCCATTATCGACTGACGTAAACGTGATACCTCCATGGTTGTCTACGTGATCATGTGGTACAGATCGGTTGCTCCGATGATTCCTTTGGAATCCAGTAGGATAGAAAGCCCACATCTGCCTTTAATCTGCCTTTGCCTTTGTGATCTTCAGCCCTATTTTCATTACTTTCTAGTTGCGTAGAGAATGGCTGTATCGACCACCGCCATTGCCACTGCTAACCTCAAAAACCCCTAGACGGTGCAGGCTATGCTTGCTGTTGTCGAGTCATAATCTAGCCTGGTGCTACCACGCCGGTCCCTCAGGATTCAAAATAAAGAGCCTAAGGGACACGCTCAGTGCACGGAACACTACAACTTCCTCTATGCCAAGCTTGTGGTGAACCTGCCCATGTATCCA
>MNCI01016808.1:62361-82570 GCA_015680685.1 Gnetum montanum | reverse complement strand
TCCAAATACATCACCCCTTGTTGCACTGCCTATGTAGATGTCCCATCTCACTCACCATCAACACTAGGTCTCGAAGGTAGTAAATCCAACTACAGGGTCATGGCTTGTGCCTCCAGCTACACAAACAACATTTCCTATGGCATAATCAATGGTTGTCATCCCCTGCCCACCTACCGAATGGTGGATGACACAAGTAGTACTACCTGCAGGGACAATTCCAACTGCATCGCTCACAGGCCATGCTGCTGCCCCTATCCCGCCACCCATCGTGGCTCCCCTTGCTATTCCATAACCAACCTCTTCGTCCTCAAGTCTAGACCAAGCCTTCCAGCTTATCCAAACTCTTACTGAGGAGGTTAAACACCTCAAGGCTATTGGTTCTGACACAGTACAAGTCATGGATTTCCATCATGACGATCCTATCAGTTCGACAGTATCCACCTTGTCGTTACACCGTAGGATGCCACTTCATCATTTTACAAAATACAATGGGGAAGGCAATACTAATGCTCATCTAGTCACCCTCAGGTCAGAGTCATTGTTGCTGCAGCAATGGCCACATACCATCATCTGTGTCTTTGCTATGTCCCTAACATGTAAAACTTTAGATTGGTATCGTGCACTTCCATGCTCTTCCATCTCAACCTTGGAAGAGCTACTAACGTAGTTCGTAACTCATTTCAAATACAATCTGAAACTAGAAGTTATGCTGGACTAGTTAATGGGAGTTGAACAAGATCCACTCAAGCTAGTCCAAAAGTTTATACAGTGGTGGAGCACCACCTTGAATGAAATTTGCAAACCCATTGCAGAGGCCCATCTGTTGGCAATCTTCAAGGGGGTAGTTAATGACTTTATTAAGTCTAAGCTATATTACCTTGCTCCTTGTTCCCTCAGCCAAGCCTTCGCTCAGACTAAGAACATCCAAGACATAGCAAAGGCTAGCAAAGACCCAGCGTATGTGGTCTATAAAAATGCCCACAACAAGAGTAAAGATAAGGGCAAAGCTACAACAACAACAGTAGCAGCCATGGCTGAAGGGGCGAAAAAAATAACAACAAGAAAGTACCTACGGTGCCTGTTGAGGCCACAACTAGCTCAAATAGCACCAATCAGGAAACAACACCTACCCCTAAGGCATCCCCATAACCGAAGCCTAATTTTGAGTGTAAAGATCAATCAAAATACACGGCTCTACGTGTAAAGCCTTCAGAACTTCTGAAGCAACTGCTAGGAACTGGCCACATCCAACACAAGACGGTGTTCGAGGAGGCTCTGAAGTGCCAAAAACAGCACTGTGAGCTACTCAAGAACCCCTTCTTGGTCCTTCCTAACGAGCCACTAGTCCCCAAGAACTTCAGGCTGGATCATTTTTGCAACTACCACCAACTGTGTGGTCATGAGACGGATTACTACTAGGCGTTGAAAGATGACATTCAATGCATGATCGACCAAGGTAAGTTGATCCTAGATAGCAGTAGTCTGGTTCGTCCAGAAAACCAATCCATGCATGTGTACCAAGATCCATTAAACACAAATAACGTAGGGTATACTATTAACGTAGTGGGTATGGAAGGCGATGGCCAAGCATAGCCAAAGCAACCCTTTATGTTAAATGTGCCTCCTTGCCCACCTTAGATGATAAGCCCATCAACATCAACAGGTGTGGCTCAGCGATAACCTTTTATCCTCTGAGTCCCGTCTTGGACTTTTGTCCCGCAACTCACTATCGGTAAAGCTGTGGCCCAGCCCGTGCCCACACCTAGGGCACCCTTTTTCATCAGGGTGCCAAATCCATTAGTTGCTCCTATTACGTAGGGGAAAATCTCTAAGTCAATGCCCCAACCACAACCTACCAGGAAAAGAGAAGGGTGTATGACAGATAACATAGCCAAGGACCCCTAGCCTCGGCACCCTTGGCCCCACCTTCCTCTAAAAAAGACGATGTTACGCAAACATGACCATATTCTCCCTACCCAAGAAAACACAATCCTCAACCAGAAATCGTTCCTCCCCAAGAGATCCATCTCCTAGGATGAATGGAAGAAGAGAAGGGTAACAAACAACCAGATTGTGGGCATGATCTCCTTAACGCGTTTACGTAAGTCAGGCAGGTTCTTAAACAAAAAAATACAAGGTTGAGCCTCTATGACTTGTTGATGACATCATAAAAGCATCGTGAAGCCATGGTTCGCGTGTTAGCATCCATACCCGTGGATGAGAGCTTGCCAGTAGATGAAGAAGCAATCCATTCAATTATGCTTCCCACCCACTGCTGAACAACCACGGTTTCCCCAACTGACATTTCATGACGAGTCCATTAAGGATGATCCAGAAAAGGCTCAAGTGACAACAGCGCCCATGTTCATCACTATTCAGGTTGGCCAATACAGAATCCGAAGAGTACACATAGATGATGGGGCCATTGCCAATGTCATTCCATTCCCCATCGTGGACAAACTGGGTTTGCTCGACCAGATCAATCCCACAAAAACTTCATGTTTAAATTCATTTAATGGGACATGAGTGTAATTTAAGGGAATAGTACACATCATCTTTGTAGCAAGGGATCAATTCCCCACAAACACAGTGTTCATCGTCATTGAGGAGATGCCTAGTTTCAACCTAATCTTAAGGAGGTCTTGGTTAGCTCAATTAAGGGTAGTTTCATCACCCATTCATCAAGAGATCTACTTGCCCTATGTAGGAGGGGAAATGATCATCCATGGTGATAAGATGATCCCTCAAGCAGTTAACAATGTGATAATGGAACAAGGTTCGGAGATTGAAATCCCCGAAGATTAAACCCCTGTCCTAATAGTTGAATAGGCCAACACAGTGGCCAATGAAAGCTTGACTTGTGCTGAACTACCCTTCCAGGGAGAAGATGGTAGCATAGAGGAATGATGTAATAAGTCTCCTCATCCATACGCATCGCTAAACCTAAAAATGATGAAGAAACAGCTATGGAGCTAGCAAATGAACACATTAGCATGACATGTTATATCATTCCACATTGTTTACAGTTACGCAATTTACGCTCTTTCTTGTCACATTGTTCTTGTTACACTTTTTCATACGCACCTTGGCCCGAAATGGCCTTAAACTAGTTACAGCCCGCTACGGCCTAAAATTGGCAATTCTATTTATTATTTTACGTGTACAATGGCCTAGCTCGAAATGGCCTTAAACTATTAGCGACCTGTAGTGGCCTAAAATGTGTAACCTTTTTGATGATACACTTTCCTTCATAAAATCAAAAATTTAAAAATTTAATTTTACAATCACATTGATCAAAGAACGTTATCCTTTATTCCCTTTCATTACAACAAAATGTTTGGCCAATATCACCATGCTACACATCCCTTTTGTTACCACCTCCATCTGCATCATTTAACTCCACCTCTGCCTCATGAGGATCATCCTCATAAGGATCTTTTTTGCATGGTGTTTCTTCATGGGGACGATCCTCTCTACGAGGCTCTTCCTCATGGGGATCCTCTTCATGAGGGCCATCATCTCCATGGTGCTCCTCTTCATGAGTACTCTCTTCGTGTTGACCCTACGATTTGGCATGAAACAAAAATTAGCATCGCCATCGAAATCACACATAAGAATAATACAACTGTAACATAGCTTACCTGTGAGGGTTCTGCGTCGGCCATGAAAGGAATCTGTTCCAAGTCGACTAACAAGCGTTGCATGATCTTGTCCTCAGTGAGCTCAACCCAAATGCCATCTCCTAGTTCAGTTCCAGTCTTTACCTTCCATTTTTCCACAGGAGTCCACTAGGGAAATTCAAGAAAGAAGGAAGGGATAGTAGTCTCCCCGCTAGGGAGGGTTATCTCTCTCTCAGGGGAAATACTCACTGTCACTTGCTCCTGAAACTTTTTATACGCTCCAGAAGCATCGATGACATCAAGGAACAGTCGGAGGGACCACGCTTCAACTGCAGAATCCCTGTAATGTTGGTGATAGGCAACACATTCTTGTTTATACATGTGCTTATGGTCTTTTTGCGTTTTCCCTAATTCTTGGACCCTCGCGCTAAAATCCTTCCAATCTTGGTTTTTCTAGGCTAAGAGATCCATCTGCATCCATTGCTCGATGAGCTCATGGTTGACTTGGAAGTTGCTCCTAACAACCATCCAATAACGGGCGTAGTCAATCACAGCTGTCCACCAATTCTCGTCATTGGTGTATCGAGCTTGCAAAAATTTGTTCTGGGACTCAAGGTCCTCAACCCTAGCAGTCAGGCCGTTTTCTCTTTTTCTGCTTTCTGCAACCTCTTCCAAAGATCTTTGTTGAATTGTTGACACTCCCATAGAGAACGTGTCGAGCGTAATGCACATTTACGCATCTCATCGTGAAGGCTACATGGCACTTCGATCACCTCTGGTGAGGGTTCGAGGGCAATTTCTACGTCAACGGTCTCTTTGGGATCCCATTTGAGGTGAGATCCTGTAACAAAAAAAAATAACAGTTAGACGCAATAGAATAACATAATGTCGTAATTTCAATGATTCTTGCATAACAATAGTGACATACCAATCTTAGAATCGATTCGCTCTAAGCGACCAATCATATCGTTCACAATGCTCTTCATAAAGGTGAATTTGTCAAGAGCCTCACCCCAATGTTGAGTTGGGGCTACTGACAAAGGTACGCCACTATTATTAGAAGTGTCTACTACGCAAACAACACAAGTTAAACATATCATAGTAGACAAGGCCAATTGAGACGTTACAACAACACAAGGCTCCAATTCAACAAACCCTGAGGTGTAATAGCGAGAAGATTGCCCTTTGAAGCAAGTGGTCAAACTCACCAGCGACAAACTGCTCCTCCTTTTCCAGCTCATCCAAAAGGACCTTGGCATCCTCTATGCCAATCTCTCCTTTAGGCACAGGAGCCTGTGTGCTACCTACGTTGTTAACCGGGGCCTCCTTTTTCAAAATCGGGGCCCCTTCCCCACGTCGCAAGACTATGGCCCCTATTTCAGGGGTTAGTTCCTCTACATCTTTCCCTTTTCTTGTCAAACACATCACAGTTAACAAAATAATACAAAAAATAAAACCTTACTCACATTCCACAAGCGCTACAGGATGCAACGACGTCTATACGTAGTGTAACATATATAAACTAATCATGCATTCTTCTACTTACCAGCTGTGGGATGGCTCTTTTGAAACTTAATTCGTAGTTTCCTTTCCTCTTCACTAGTCTGGTCAGGAGACTCTACAGCCGGACAACTCTTTTTCTGCTGAACCGATGAAGCTACTATTTTTGCTTCCAGGTGCTTACCCCTCACTGCACTGCCAGTGTAAGAAGGGGCCACCCCACCCACACAGTCTTGGCCTTGGACAGGAGGTACCACTTGATCCTTATTCATTAGTGAAAGCGAATCCCCGATACCTTCAGGAGGATCTTAGGATCAGACAGTGTGAAAGACCTAGGAAATCCATGGTTTGGAAATATGGTTATGATCTTGCTGCACCCAGACTCGATCCCTGCGAACCACCAAGAATTCAGTAAAACATCGTAAACAAGCTATTAAGAAGGCAAAATGCACGTTGAAACAAGACTCAAGATTCTTGCGAAGCTTGACCATTTCAGCCTGCAAGCCTTCAGCAAGGTGCTTGACCCAATTATATCATGTCCCCTCCTCCATAACCTCCCACATAATCCAAGCCTACTCTATGCCAAGGATTCTTCCTTGGGGAGTAGTTTGGGGAAAGAGCGAGCTCGGAAGAGGGGATAAATGGTATTAGCCACCTCTAGCTTGATTTTATTAGTGAGAATGCATTTTGGTTCTTTTTTAACCCGTAGCCACTCTTCTGTGTCCTTCTGATGCTTAGAACCTTTCTTTGATCTTTCTTCCACTGGGAGACCATCAGAAGGAATGCCAAAAAAGTCAACGAACAATTGAGTATTAATATCAAAACTCATGTGCACATACGCATGTGCGTGTGAAGATGCTTAGCTTCTTCGCTAAAGGAGTCAACTAGGGCCAACATTTTGGCTACTGTGACATTGGGGGTTATAGCTAGAAATAGCTCCATTAGTCCAGCTTCCTGAAGGTTATTGGTTATGGCAGCTGGGGCCACTCCGTGGCAAAGCCAACATTGCACTTCGTTTATGTCATCATAATGGAAGAAGACATTGGCCACCTCACGTCTAGAAGCTACCACAGTGACCTCCTGCAATTCCTTAACTATAAACATAAAACAACAGGTTAGACAAAACAACAAAATAACAAAATCTTGTACACTGTTCTCATTTCATAGGGTTACACAGTTGATCAGCGTAGTGTAACTTACTGCATCCAAAGGGCAAAGGAAACGGTGGGATGTTTCTCTCTTGCACGTTGTCAATGGTGATGAGACGATCCAAAGTCCACTCCTTATCCAGCCATTCGAAGCCTTTACACTTAGCAAAGAATTTGGCGTACCAGATAGCTTAGTGTTGGATTTCAAATCCTAGTTGTCCGAGGACACCATCACGCACATTGCTGATGGAAGTGAATTCCTTTATGGTTGTTTCCATCATAGATAACATTTCCATATCACCTTGAAGACCATTCACATTGATAAAAAACTTATGTCACAGAATGTAAACAATTGTTTATACTTGACACAAAATCAGACAACAATTAGCACATCATAACACCTTGAATGCACTTACCTTCCAGCATAGTACACGAGGCCAGGTGGGTTTTGAAAATAGGTCGTGAGATGATGAGCTACGAATAGTGTGTTGTAGGTGTGATAACAGTTAAACCTGGGCATCTCCCAAATCCAAGATAAGCGCCTCAAACCTTTGATGCTTTGTTCGCGATCCCTCCCACCTACGACCTCGATTGACCTATCCACCAGGAACGTTAAGATACTCTGTGATGATCCAACTAGCAGCGTTTCTAGGATGATACTGACCGTTTCAGTTGATAGATGTGACCAAATAATCACGCTAAAGTTACGCAACAAAAACTACAGAAACTCCCGTGTGCCATTCCAGAACCAAACCGCTTCCCCTACACAAGCATGGGGAGGAGGAACATTGGCCGTGGGGACATTTAAATAGCACAAAACATCCACAACGTCTAGAACGATTAGGACGAGCCTTAGCGTGACCCTTTATAATAAAACACACTACCATTAGAAAAGCATTTTAGACATACTAACAATGCTACAACAAACAAAAAGAAAAGCTGACAAGAATCCACCAACAACCTTGAGGTTTTTGTTACCTTGAATCCCAGAAAATTACAGGTTACACTAGAAATGCATTACCAAAACTGGCCAAACCCTTGCGATAGTGCAAGGTTTGTCTCTGACAACGGTGATAAAGGTAACATCGCATATTGCCCTAGCTTAACACGCAACCATTACGGGCAAGGCACCGAAACCCCATTTGCACTACACAAGGGTATAACACCTAGACTTCTGACCAGTTACATATTATGTTTGTAGAATATTATCCAAGATCACCAAAACCCTTGTGACAGTGCAAGGTCTGTCTCTGACAACGACGATAGGGGTAATATTACAAACTCCAATAGCGTAACTAGCATAGGCATGTATCGGTACCCAACACAGTGCACATCTTTAGAACAAATACAATTACGACGTTGTGACAACAAAAACAACAATCATACAGGAAAGGTGAAAAATGACTTACTGGGTGAGTGGAGTAGCCTCCCAAGTTGTGACCCGCACCTTCAAAATTCTCCCCAAGCTTTCCTGTACTTCATTGATCCTAGCCAACTTGGCGTGCTTGCATTTGATCTTTGGTGCCATGGGTACGCTTAAATAATCTTCACAAAATCATCTACTTACGCTTTCTCTCTGCTTTAGCCTAACTCAACCTGGCAACATTTACAGTTTACTTTGAGGATGAACAATCTACTTATAAACTTGATGGTTAAAACTCGCTGTTTTCATGTCCGATCAACGCAAAAATTTCCCGAAAGGTAGACATGTCAGTTCGACATGAAGCGTGAAGATCGCACCATTAATCTCGTAGATATTGCATTGATGGCAGTCTAAAAAGACCCTAAACTGACGTATAGCTTATCGTCTCGTAATCCGGTCTCATTAACTACGGTCTGTAAAACAAAAACTTAAATTAGCTATCTCATCATGCTAGACACGCCATGTTATACCTTTCATCATAGTTCGCAGAAACCTTATGCTAGCACCTAGGAAACCTGGCTCGTTGTTTTCTTACAAACTGTGTATATTGTAACGATCCACTAAGACCTTAAACTAGCAACCTTTTTGACACGTACCTCTAAAACCTTCTATCATTTCACCATGCTGACAAAAAAAATGTAACAACTTCCATTCTTGGCAGTTTTGCAAGTTAGTTCGCAAATGGACGAAGCTTTACTTGCACCCCTAGCTCTAACAGGCCCATACAGGGAAAATTTTAGACATACTAATCTTGCAATGATAGGAACTGACGCCCTCTCTTGTGATATAGCCATAGTAGCCTCGGAAGTATCCCCAGACTAGCTAGAAAATTTGGCCCACACCCTAGACCTAGAGGCTGGTGATGTGACCAAGGAGTCCCTCACTGAGGTCTCTATGGTTACGCACAAAGGGAAAGTAAAACTCTGAAGGTTAGTTCCCTCCTTGACCAATAAACACAGAGAGACATATCTTGAGTGCTCCAAGATAACATTGCGGTGTTCGCATAGTCGTATGAGGACATGCCGGGTTTAGACCCACGGTTAATACAACACAACATCGTGTTAGACCCGAGTATCAAAGCGGTTAGACAGAAAACATAGAAGATTAAGCCTGAAATTGCGTTAGCAGTGCATGATGAAATCATTAAGCTATATCAACCTGGGTTCATCCACACGGTTGATTATTCAGATTGGGTGTCAAACATTGTTGTTGTTTCTAAGAAAATGGGAGGAATACGCATCTATATAGACTTCCACGATCTGAAAAAGGCAACAATTAAAGACAATGTCCCATTACCAAGTATTGAGCAACTTATCGATACAACAGCTGGACACGTGTTACTATCCATTATGGATGGGTTTTCAGGATATAATCAAATCTATATCAACCCATAACATCAACTGACTACAACTTTCATGACCCCTTGGGGAACTTTCTGTTATACCATGATGCCCTTCGGGCTAAAAAATGTTGGAGCAACTTATCAACGTGCCATGACGTATATCTTTAGTGATTACCTCTTAGAGAGATTGAACAACTACATAGACGACATAGCTGTTAAATTTAGGAAGTCGAAAGATCACCCAAAGGACCTAGAGTTGAACGTTAAACATTGTCTCAGGCATGACCTATGGCTCAACCCAAAAAAATGTGTATTCAGAGTCAAAATCGGACGCATGTTGGGGTTTGTAATATCGGAGGCTGGCATACGAGTCAACCCCAAAAAGGTTAAGGCTATCATTAACCTAGCACCACCTACAAACCTTGAAGAACTGTGTGGGTTGTAGGGTAGGCTACAGTTTATCAAGAGGTTCATCTCGAAGTTGACAGAAAAATTACATCCTATGCAACATCTGATCAAGAAGGGAGTTAACTTCGAATGGACCAAAGACTGCCAACGTGCATTTGACAACCTAAAAAAAGAGCTGCTACATTTGTCAATAGTTTTCCCGCCACAAAGGGATCAACCTTTCTACAGCTACCTGGCAAGCTCAGATGTGTCCATAGTTGCGTTGTTGTGTCAAAAGAGGGATGACGGGTCGAAAATCCCTATCTATTATCTAAATCACGCTTTATTTGCATACGAAACGAGGTACAATGAAGTAGAGCATAACTTTTTAGCATTGGTTTTTGCACTCAAAAAATGTAGACACTATCTTTTCCGCAGCCAAGTTAACATAATTTGCAAGAACAATATTCTACGGGCCATCACAAATAATTTATACGAGAGTAGTAGGATAGCCCGCTGGAAAGCCATCACAGTAGAATTTAACTTGCACTACATTGGCCAATCTTCCACGAAAGGCCAAGCAATAGCCGACTAGCTTGTAATATCACCTGTTAACGATCAGGCCACGATAGAGCCTGAGTTTCCTGAAGAACATGTACATAGTTTAAGCCCTGTATCAACAGGCCTTAAAGCAACATTATACTTTGATGGGGCTTTGACTACTAGAGGTAGTAATGCCACTTCCATCATTATGCTTTCCCCTAAGGATGTCCACCCATTGGCTTACCGCTTGGCATTTCCTTATACGAACAATGTGGCAGAATATGAGGGGCTCCTCAAGGGATTATTAGCAGCCAAAGAACTGAACGTCCAACATCTGGTAATCTGAGGTAATTCGATGCTTTTTGTAAATCAAATCACAGAAGTCTATGCCTGCAAAGCTGTGCATCTGCAATCCTACTACGATATGGCTAAAGATCTTCTGAAACAATTTACAATAATTAATGTATAGCATGTGCCACGTAGTGAGAACACCATAGCTGATGCACTAGCTACACTAGCTTTAAACGTGCCACCACATTTGTTCACCACCTTGCCCGCTTTAATGATATAATGTAAATACCCTATCATTCAAGTGATGCAAATCTCTTCTATAAGTACGGGAGGAACGCCAGAATGGTACGGTAATATTAAAACGTACCTTCTATGTGGCAAACCACCATGGCAGTGCCACTACCGTCATTATGCTTTCCCCTGAGGATGTCTGCCCATTGGCTTA
Organism: Gnetum montanum; assembly: GCA_015680685.1. Taxonomy (NCBI): domain Eukaryota; kingdom Viridiplantae; phylum Streptophyta; class Gnetopsida; order Gnetales; family Gnetaceae; genus Gnetum; species Gnetum montanum. Next base: position 71,871 of record MNCI01016808.1, on the reverse strand, counting down.
CCGCCTATCGTTTCTTTATACAAATAATGTGGTAGAATACAAGGGTCTTCTTAGGGAATTATTAGCAGCCAGAGAACTAAACATCCAACACTTGGCAATCCGAGGCGATTCTATGCTTGTTGTAAATCAAATCACAGAAGTCTATGCCTATAAAGCTGTGCATTTGCAACCCTACTGTGATATAGCTAAAGATCTTCTAAAACAATTCACAACGACTGATGTCCAGCATGTGCCACGTAGTGAGAACATCGTAGCTGATGCACTAGCTACGCTAGCTTTAAATGTGCCACCACATTTGTTCACCACCTTGCTTTCTTTAATGATAGAATGTACAGACCCTGTCATTCAAGTAGTGCAAATCTCTTCTCTATGTACGGGAGGAACACTAGAATGGTATGACAATATTAAAACCTACCTTCTATGTGGTGAACCACCGCATGAGTTAACATCTACACAAAAAGACGCAATCTGCAAACGTGCCAAGCAATAAATCATCATTGGAGACAGTACTCTATGTAGGTCCTCTTTTGATGGCATATTATTGACTTGCGTTAATAATGACCAAGCGTAAAGGATAGTTAGCAAAGTCCATGAGAGCCTATGTGGAGGACACATAGCCCCGCGAGCCATGGCCACTAAAATCAGATGCTTAGGGTATTATTGGCCGTATATGGAACGAGATTACCTTACCAAAGTTAAGACATGTGACACGTGCCAACGTTATGCAAATCTGATATATGTGTTACCAACTGAATTGCATACTACATAGATCATTTGGCCATTCCAACAATGGGGACTAGACATCATAGGCCCCATCACGCCTAAGTCTTCCACAGGACATAGGTTCAATATCAGTGCCATTGAGTACTTCACGAAGTGGGTCAAGGCTATTCCCCTACAAAAAACTACATCTCAACAGGTTTTCCATTTTATCTTGGATAACATAGTAACCAAGTTTGGGCTTCCCATGACTATTGTGATTGACAATGGGTCAAAATTTAGTAGCACCGAAACCAAATTAGTTTGCAATAATCTTGTTATTAACTAATCTTTTTCTTCACCTTATTACCCATAAGCAAATGGTCAAGCAGAAGCAACAAACAAGGTGGTTATCAATTTACTCAAAAGGATGCTTAGCAGCAACAAGAAATGATGGCATGAAAAAATCCTCTACATGCTATGAGCTTATCATACGACATGCAGAACAGCTACTGGTAGGACACCTTACGACCTAGTCTATGGATCTGAAGTAGTGTTGCCCCTTGAACTACAGGTCCCCTCACTGCGGATGGTTCTCTCCATGGTTATAAATGAGACTCAACAAAACAAGTCCAAGATAGTGGATCTAGACTTAATGGAGGAGAAACACATCTAGACACTCGACAACATCGAAAAATATCAAGACAGGCAGAAGCAAAAGCATCATCGCAACTTGCATCAACAACCGATTAAGAAAGGAGACTTGGTTCTTAAGGCCATTCGTGAACTAGTGAGCAAATTCTCTGCAAGCTAGGAAGGCCCTTTCCTGGTCATCAACACATATGGCAACAGAGCATTCAGGCTAGCAGAAAATGACAGCAACAAACTTCCAAATCTAATGAATCATATGTATCTGAAGTAGTACCACATTTAGACGATAGCCCGGCTTAAACACAAGGTAATGACCGTTCGCTATGACGTAAAACTGGCGGTGTTGTACATGTTCACTACGACATAAAACTGGTGGTGTTGTACATGTCCACTACGACGTAAAACTGGCATTTCTTGTACGCGTCTGCCATGATGCTAAAGTAGCACAACTTTTGACCATCTGCCATGATGTAAAACTGTCAAGGTAAGCATCCGTCTACTGAGACATTAAACTAGCATAGACTTGTCCCTGGGTCACGACACAAAACTAACACCCACAACATGGTCTGCTAAGACCATAAACTAGCTCTTCCGCCATCCTCTATGACATAAAACTAGCACACTTCAGTCTGCCCAGACTTTAAATCGGGACCATGATCTGCTGGGACTTAAAACCAACAACAGCAGTCTACCAAGACTTAAAACTGAAATTTGCCAAAAGACCATCCATGAAACAAGCGAGCCTGATCATTCTTGCACGATATCCCTATCAGATAGAATGGGTAGAGCGTTGGAACAAACACAACACCGCTACCGCTACCCTCCTGGCATCCTATTGATTCTTCGGAGATGCTGAAAGGTATACTATTAACCCCTCAGAGATGCTGCTATGACGACCACTCTGTAGTTGTAATTCCCTAGTCAGCTTTGCCACTCGAAGCCCCAAAGAAACTATGGTCACCCATAACCTTGGTTGCCTCCAGCCATCACTACCACTAGATCCTAGCTTAGCAGATTCATCTAATTGGCTCCTTGCCTAGTCAGATGGATAAGATGAATCTAGCTCTCAACGACGAATTTCTGAGCTACGGTGTCAACAAAGGGACCAATGCCTCTTACTACGATTCCTTCTCCATGGCCTACGCTCTCCTTTTCGCTTCGGATAACACTTGTTTCAATAGCCTCCCTAGCGATTAGGATGACTGCTTTTGTTCTTTGTTCTTTGTTACGTTTTGTAGGCTACTTAATACGATAGCATTATTTAAAAATGCATTCACTAGGAGGGTGAGGCATCATAGCGTTCTGAGGTGGCTGCTCAGACTAGCCTGACTACTTGGAAGTGAAGACCTTGCCTTTCTCCCACAAGACACCTTATCTTACTTTCTCCTTTCCTTACAATTGCTCTTACCTTCTTCTCCTGTTTGTACAAAATGTGAGTGTACAAGAAGTCTTTCGCACATGAATAACCATCACGTCCATGAACTGACGTAACATAACTCGCCTCATGGAAAGCATCTATATTCAAAAAGAAAAAAAAGGGTAGGCAAAGCTAGGAAAAATGGATAAAACACAACTCGTCCAGGCGATAAGGGCATAACACAACTCGTCCAGGCAAGCCCCGCATATATAGTACAACAGCGTAACCTCTTTGGAAAACACCTATGAGAAGATGTCTAATAACATGTTTGTGAAGTATCCTACTCATGCTTGAGTCTTCCCTGAATCTCCCTCCCTCATAATTATAAAATCCCCTCCTACTCCTTGCATTCCCACCTTCGCACTTCCAGGCTTGACAGAGCAGCAGCCGATGAATGATGTTGGCATCTTTATGTCTATGGTGTTTCATATTCTTTGTCGACGTCTCTTGGGCAAACCCTCAAAACTTCAAAAAAGAGGGGCCATTGAAACATCATGAAATTTCGAGACCTTGATGATTCAACAAAGTCTCGAAGTTTAGGCAAGTATTTTCACAAGTGGCACATCTTAGCAAGTTTTCTTTTTTCAGCCCAAGGCCTACTACACTATGCTATGCAGCTCAGCATAGTAGACTCCAGGAGAATAGAACAGAACAAGGGATGCACAGCAACACTTCAATTTTGCAAGTTAGCCATGTTCAAAAATCTTAACTTTTTCTATATTACACAACGTTATGCTATGCAGCGTAACACAAGCAGCACAGTTGACTTAGCCGTAGCAACAAAGATAACGAAATTCAGGTAGTAGCAGTCATTACACCATGATACGATGCCCAGCGTATCATAGCGTACTCACAGGATAGTTTATTTAGCGCAAGAGACAAGGTCAAATGAACGGTCTTCTTAAAGGGTGGTTATGCTATACTATGCTTCAGAGCGTAACATAGCGTAGCGCCACAAGCTTCAGTTACAGCACATCAGGTCAACGAAATTTTGTGGGCCCAGGACATGGGTCATCTAAACTGCGTTTTTCTCCTAACCCTAATCTTATAAATACCCTAGCGAACAACGCTCAAAGGGTTGGCAATTCTGACAATTTTTTGGCAAAAGATTGGCGAGATGACGAGAAAGAGTTGGCAATAGAAGAGCATCGACGGTGACAAAAAGAAGCTTTTGACCAGAGATTCCAAGTCAGCAAACACTTTGCTTCGATACTAACTCCCTTACGCCCAGATTTGGTTAGTGAACAAGGTAGATTGACCTTTGCTTGTTTAATCTCTAAATAGCTTCTTGTTGGTGGTGGATACTTCGTCCAAACTGGAGTCTACTTGTAAATCCCGTTGTATTCATCATATTTATTTATAAGGTAGATCCCAGATCTCGGGATCGTGCATGTTCCAAATTCAATTCATTGCGCCATGTTTACATTGAATTCTACAATCATTTTTGCATAATTTACATCACCTTCATTGCTTTCAAGATCTGATCTTGAAACAGATCTCATCTTCTCATAAATCGATAATATATTTTCATATCAAATCGTCGCCTCATTATACAATCATTGACAAATTTACTGACTAAGTAAGTTCTTGTCTCATCAACAAGACCGTTCAGGGCACCTCATATTCATTTTCTCCAGCACGGCCCTCACGTAGATTCGAGGTTACAACTGTGTACACGGAAATCCCCTCGGTGTTTCTAGCAATCGACATTTTCCATCGTTACACCCGAGCAGTACTGTCTTGATGATATCACGAGCCAATTGTTCACTCAGGTGAGACCATATAACCACACTAAAATTTTGCAAGATGAATGAAAAAAATAAACTGACACCAGGACGGAACCATATCACATGGAGCCCGATGTGTATGTCATAGGGAGGTGTGTCCGATCCAAAGGGGCCAAACCAAGCAAGTACACCAACAAGTTCGATTACGAGAAGAGAAGGTTTGGGTCCCCTGCATGCAGCCAAAAATATTAGGTAAGTGAAGAATCTAAGTGCTAATAATAGGTCAAAATCACATAAAAAAATACTTTAAATGCACAGCTTCACCCCATGAGACAAGGACACCAATATTTATTTAATGTATCTGATGCTCACTGGGGTACATTGAAATCCATTTCACAGTAAATCCACACACAAGTACAGAGCATGAACATGAACACTCACTAAAAAAATGTTTAAATCACCAGTCTCAGGAAAATAATAAATGATCTAAACATAATAAAAATTAGCAAATGAAAAACATCTCAGCAAGCACTTTACATTTTTATGTCTCAGCAAAAAGGGAGCCTGAACACTCATGTTGGAGGTAATTCGTAATTCCTTGCACAACTCACGCTAGGGCCTGTTTCCACAACTCACACTACAGTCGCCAAGTGGCTCATGCTGGGACTATCCCAGCAAAACCACGCCGTCTATTCCCAGCACTCACACTATTTTCCTACATGCTAGGAACCTATAGCTCATGCTACCTGAAGAAATTTGTATTCACGTTGCCCAAGGCACAAGAAAAAAAGAAAAAAAACTTAACGTTGACTAGGAACCTGGCAATCATGATGCCTTCCCTACAATGCAGCTCATGCTGCCAAAAAGAATAGGCCTTCCCTACAACGTAGCTCACGTTGCCAAGAAGAACAGGCCTACCCTACAACGTAGCTCATGCTACCAAGAAGAATAAGCCTTCCTCTGCAACACAGGCCTTTTGGGCCCACACGCATGCTAGCCCCTTCTTGGGATAACTCACATTGGAGGAAATCAAGGCCTGTTTACCAACCCATAATGCCTATCTCCCGCAGAACTGACATTCTAGACTAGGGAACCCTACAGCTCACATAGCACTAGAACCCTTGTCTTATGCTCATGCTACCCTAGAACCTTTGTCTTGTGCACAGACAAAATTAATGCTGCTCAAGAAACCTGGCAGTCATGCTAGAAACCTCCCCAATAATGCGGCTCACGCTACAAGAAAAAGGAAAACCAACCTTCCCCTACACTCATGCTAGCTTTCCCTTCTCCTGGCACTCACACTGCCAAGAAACCTGGCACTCATGCTGCCAAGTAGGTTGAAAACCCTTAGGAAGCCCAAGAAGGCTAAAAAACCTGTGGCCCAAGAAGCCCCAAAAGCTTGAAAACCTAACCCATGCTGCCAGGAAGCCCTGAAAGCTCACCCTGTCTAGGATATTCCTAGCACTTACGACGCGCTTGCCCCAAAAATGCAAAACAACCAAAAAATTCTAACTTGCACCCACACCCTACATTTCCTTTGGGCACTCATGCCCTACACACACACCTTGGGCACTCACACTGATGCCACAAAAAATCAATAACGAGACACAAATCCCAGATAAACCTAAAACAACCCCAAAATTGCAGCCATAAACTTCTATCTTAGGTAAAGCTATCCACAAATGCTGGAGAAAAGCAAGAGAAAAAAAGTCTACTTGTGCAGGGCCCCATCCCATGTTGGAATCCTAGTTTCGGGGAGACGCTGGAGAAGGTCTTCACTCTCCTACACAAATGCTAGATCTATCTACCTCTTCCTTTTGTCTCACCTTGCCTTTCCTCTGCCCTTGTCCTTCATGGTTGCCTTGCTCACGCTGACACTGGCGCTGTAGCTCATGCTGCACTCCTTGCTCATGCTACAGTCCAAGAACTCATGCTAGCACAAAACCCCCTCCCTTGACTTCAAAACCCCTTTTTAAACCCAAACAATTATATTTTATTTTTCTTATTTATTTATTTAAATTTTACCATGTTTAAAATTTGTTTTCATTTATGTTATTTTTTTTCTATGTTGGCCTATATTCCTCATTATTCCAGCCTCTGGAGATGAGATCAGAGAAAATTATTATTATGCAAAGGAAGGGATGAAAAGTTAAAATCAACACAATATATAAATACATATATGAACATTTTAAAAAATCCATAAAATTTTAAAGTCTCATAAACTTATCGTTCACACAAAAATTTAAAAATAAAAAGTACTGCATACACCCATTTAGAATGACAAATTAACATGAATATCACTAGCCCAGTATGGCCTAAAACTGCCATGACGATCGTTACATTCTACAATTTGGTTAGTACATAAATTAGTTATCCAATGATCGTTTACATTTAAATACTCCTTCGTCAAGCAAGATTCACTCACTTTGCTCCCAGTTTAAATTGGCAGGAGCAAGCACATGGCCACCAATAATATCCTTTCAACATTGTCTCTTAGTGGACCATACGGGGAGGTTAAAAGGGTAATCAATCTAGAATCCTTGGATGTAAACCCATGCTCTTATACTGACTTAGTAGCCTCTACTTAGGAAATATTGGGCTGGCCTAAAAACATGGCCAAGAATTTAGATGTAGAGGCTAATAATATCACCGAAGATCCTCTTGTTGAGGTTCCCATTACTACATCTAATTGTAAAACTAGAACATTGAAATTAAGCGTCCTACTAGACTCACAACTTGCCAACAACATCACTCAAGTGTTGAAAGACAACATCAAAACATTTGCATGGTCATATACTGACATGCCAGGATTAGACCCCCAAATCGTCCAACACAATATCATCCTTGATGAAAAAATTAAACCGGTGAATCAAAAAGCACTAAAAATTAGACCTGAGATGGCTTTAGTAGTCCGTGCTAAAATCACAAAGCTCTACCAAGCCGGTTTCATCCGAGTCATTGAGTATTTTGACTGGGTATCAAACATTGTAGTTGTCCCTAAGAAGAATGGTAGTATACACATTTTCATTGACTTCCATGATCTCAACACAGCCACTATAAACGATGACTTCCCACTACCTAGCATTGATCAACTTATCGACACAACTGCTGGGCATGCACTATTATCCTTTATGGATGGATTTTTAGGATACAATCAAATAAGGATCAATCTGGAACATCAACTCAGAATAACTTTTATGACACCTTGGGGTACATTCTGCTATACAATGATGCCATTTGGCCTTAAAAATGAGGGAGCTACATATCAACTAGCAATGACATATATATTTAGTGATTACATGCTCAATTTGCTCAATGATTAAGTTGATGACATTGTGGTTAAATCTAGAACAATCGAAGAACATGCAAAAGATCTAGACCTAGTGCTTAAACGTTATCTCAAATATGACCTTAGACTCAATCCAAAGAAGTATGTCTTTGGTGTTAAAACTAGCAAAATTCTTGGCTTCATAGTCTTTGGAATGGGGATACAGGTAGACCCTGATAAGGTTAAGGCAATAACTAACATGCAACCGCCAAAAAACCTTACCAAACTATGTGGTCTCCAAGGTAGATTGCAATTCATTAGGCATTTTATCAAAAGGCTAACAGATAAGTTGAGACCCATGCAATACATAATACGAAAGAATGTAAATTTCCAATGGACTCAACAATGCCAAGAAGCGTTCGAGAACATAAAACAAGAGCTAGCTCAGCTGCCGACCATTTATCCTCCGCAAGGTGATAAACCCTTTTACATCTACCTTGTAACTTCTGATTCTTCCATTACATCGATGCTTTGTCAAAAATTCAAGATGGAGTCAAGATCCCCGTATATTACCTAAGCCACGCTTTAATTACCTATGAACAATGATACAATGACATAGAGAAATCATGCCTTGCCCTCGTTTTCTTCTTGAAGAAATGGAGGGAACATAGCACCCAAAGCAATGGCAACAAAGATTAGGTGCTTAGGCTACTACTGGCCACACATGAAGTATGATTGCATCTCCAAGGTTAGAACATATGACATTTGCCAAAGGCATGGTAATCTAATACATGTGCCATTTAACGAATTACACATAACACAAATCACATGGCCATTCCAAAAATTGGGATTAGACTTAATTGGACCGATAACACCATCATCCTCTATGGGACATAGTTTCATTATCACAACAACTGAATACTTCACAAAATGGGTAGAAGTTATCCCCCTTAGGAAGACCACTTCAAAACATATTTTCACTTTCATAATAGAAAATATCGTGACCTGTTTTGGTATTTTAGTGACCATCATTACTGAAAATGGGCCACAGTTCAATAGTGCAGACACTAAAAGGCTCTGTGAAAGCCTGAGTATTAAACATGCATTCTCATAACCTTACTACCCACAAAGAAATGGTCAAGCAAAAGCTACAAAAAAAATTGTCATCATGGTGCTCAAAAAGATGTTGAATCAGAGCAAGAAACAATGGCATGAACAATTAGTCTACTCATTGTGGGCATACAGAACGACACATCGAACATCTACAGATAAAACTCCATATAGTTTGGTATACAGATCTGAAGCTATTTTACCATTAGAGTTACAAGTTCCCTCGTTGCTGATAGCCCTCTCAGGCCTCCTCGATGAAAGTCAGAATAATGAACTAGGCATTGCTAACCTTGACTCGGTGGAGGAAGAACGTGTGTGAATGCTTGATCAAATTGAGTGGTACCAGAAACAACAGCGACAATGACACAAACATGACCTACATAAACGTTCGATTAAAGAAGGATATTTAGTACTTAAGGCCATCCATGAACATCCAGACAAATTTTTAGCCAACTGGGAAGGGCCTTAATTAGTCACCAAGGCGTACAATAATGGAGCATTCAAACTTGCTGACATGGACGAGAATGAGTTAGCTAATCCTATAAATCATCTGTACCTGAAATGGTACTATGTTTGATGAACTTGAGGTACGTAATTGTCTTGGGGCTATGACTTGAAACTGGCACCACAGAATGGTC
>MNCI01016808.1:0-62009 GCA_015680685.1 Gnetum montanum | reverse complement strand
GGTTAATTAATCTGTTCATAAGTACATTCCCCACTCCTGATACATTCCCTATTCCCCATCATATTCCCTTTGTTCTATTTAATTATACCCCCTAGATACATTCTATTTCCCCAAAGCTCTTGATATATTTTTGCATACTGTAACTCTCTAAGCAGCTGCAATGCAAAACACAATATACAGTACATGATGCAAAATGCAAACACATGACCATGAGCACAACAATGAAAGCAAGCTCTTTCAAAAAGACCAAAAAGAACAAGAAAAGAAAAAAAAACAAAAAAAAAAAGAAAAGAAGAAACAAATAAAAGGAAAAAAGAACAAAAAGGGTAAAGAGAAAAATGCATGGAAAAGGTCTTCATGAGCCCATTGATGTCATAGACCAAGGACTATTGGCTATTTTAATACAAGCCCCAAGCGAGAAGGCAATTGTCTTGGAAAAAAGTTACACTCTTGTTTCAAAGAGATCATGTTGCACATCATCGTGTGGCTTTGGCTGTTTACAACAGGCCCCGTAAACACTCTATAAGAGTCTCGTTTCTCCAAAGAATGCACCTCCTATGTCTTGCCTCCAAGTTTGCTGAAAACCGGCTATTGACAAGGACCAATGATATAGCTTGATTATGTGAGAGCATTCCTATCTCACAATTCCAACAACAATCATAACACTTAATCAACTCTTGATTTCCCTAGTTTCAACCAATACCCCTGCATCTTAAAACTGCACTTCCTCAACCCCATGTACTTTCAAACACAGTGCGATGATGTCCAGCCAAGGGTCAACATGCTTCGTACTTGGTTGTTCATGGTGTTTTGCACTTCTTTGTCGACATCAGGTGGATTGCTCTAGATGTCAACAAAGAGGGGCCAATGAAACACCACTAATTTTGGCCTAGCACTTTGAAACAAGAATAACCCAGAGCCCTTTTGGCTTTTGGAAGATGAAATTTAACTAAGGCATGGAACTCATGCCCAACTTGCTCGAGCTAGCTTGCTCATGCTATCAACCTAGCTTGCCCTCAGTGTGAGTAACTCTGACGGCTTCAAAATCAAGTCAAAGATGGCCCAATTTGAGGGTGCAAGCCATCCTCAAGGGCCACTGATGTCAACTCCAAGCTTTAACATTCAGAGATTCAAATTTCGGCATCAAAAGATGCAAATTTCCTCACTCACACTCCCACTCATGCTAAGGTCATGCTGCCAGTGTGAGTGCAGCATGAGCAACTTTCAAAGCCAAAAATTGAGTTGAAATGATCTGATTTCCAAAATTCAAGTCATCTTTAGGATTCATCATCGACAAGATTCAAGTTCCAGCCTCTATTAGGTTCAAAATTGCAGGTTTCCGTAGCTCACACTGTGGTCATGCTGCACTCACGCTAGCAGCATGAGTCCAGCGTGAGCTGCCAAAAGTGGTACAAAATAGGGTACATCAAACTCAATTTTTGATTTTCAAATCATTCCTAAGGTCAACCACATAGTCAGATAGCAGTTGCACTTAAGAACCAGACTTCAAAAATCAAAATTCGGTGGAAAATACGTCATTCTGACTCATTCACGCTGAGGTCATGCTGGCAGCATGAGTGCAGCATGAGCACGTTGAGGACACACCAAGGCAAAATCAACTCACGCTAGAAGTCTTGGATGCCTCAAACAGCCACAAAGCCACCTAGATCAACATTCTATAGCAGTCAATTCAGAGATTAAGAAGTTTTAAGTGAGCCAGAGTCAATTTCTCTTATTGTACATTATCATTTCATTGTAAATGTTCATCATTTGTTGGTTTGCCAAGCTCTTACGCTCTAAATTGTATGTGATTCCATGAGCGTAAGCTAGCTTGAGTAAGCTGACGCACGCTGTAAGATACATTGCACCTGGTCAAAAACGTAGCTTGCCCACACACGTCCAACTCACACACAGTTGTCCATCGGAGACGTGTCACTTAATGCATTTTCCTCTCAATTCTCAGTCGTTGATTCCATTCACGAATTCTGCACCCGAGCCCAGCAAAACCCTATAAATACCCTGTCAATTCACATAAATGGGGTTGGCAATTTTGAAGGTTGATGGCTTAGGAAACTCAAACCAGCAATCCTTGGGTGCTCAGGCACACTTGACTCCTAACATCCAAGCACTTCTGAAACACATCACATCACCTTGGGGCTTGACGCTTAACTTGCCATGTACACATGCAACTATGCCTTAACTGGTGCACATCTTTTCTAAGCAATACAATACAATTAATTTTTCCAGCCATTATATTGTTTGCTCTATTTTACGTTCAATTTATGTTTTGTTTATAATACTAGTTCTGCATACATTTCTGTTTACATTTCTTGTGCACTGTTTACATTTTAAACATTAGTTATGATAACCCTAGCACAATCCATAGTTTACGCTTAGGGAGGTCCTTGGTTGATTTGTGTGCAGACCATTCAAGGAACTCTACCTTCATTTTCTTTTCTAGCTTGCCCTTGGGCGAAGGCAGGGTTAGTTGTGTCTGCCCGACAATCTTTCGGTATTTGGTTTTTTCCCTTCTAGCCTTACACCAATGATTTAGGTCAGTAAAAATATGATAGACATATAGTTCAATATAAGAATGGGTAATTTGGACATCATTAAATATTCAGGTATCAAAAATAAATTTCTTTCACATTACTAGATAGCATTGATGTTTTTAAAATTCTATGAACCAATTATGTATTAATTTTATTTTCAAGTATCACATTTACAACATGATAACGAGAAATTGTGCATTGAAATCAACATCAGTATTCTTCAAAAAAAAGATATTACAGAAGCAATGTTAATAATTCAGGAATTCCGTGAAGGCCTACAAAATACACCATTAGATAATTTTGTTGATAATTTGATGAGATTTGGAATAAAAATACAAGGAACACCTTCCTATTGGAGAAAATGCAAAGTGAAATTATTTGATTTGATAAATGAGTTGGGGCACCAATTGTTTTTATTTTTATTTTTATTTGAGTGTAGTAGATATTTATTGGCTAGACCTACATAAGGTGCTTGAAGAATGATTGGAAACTATTTTTGTAATAAAGGAATGGAAAATAAAAAATATTATTAAGAATCCACATATAGTTACCAAGTTTATGCATTTTCAACATAAGGCATTTTGAGAAAAGGTATTATTTGAGGAATTCAATGTGGTTGATCATTGGACAAGATATGAATAGCAACATGGGAGATTTCATCGGGTGAATCACAGCAAAAATTTCTTTCACCAGGTGATAGCGCTAAGTGCCCACCTTAGCCAGCTACTCACAAAAAATGCACAACGATACTCAAGCTCAACAGAAACATGCTTATAGGAAAACTCCCAACCTTTACTCTCAAAGGAATATGTTACAATACGCATAGGAGGTTGCCCCAATGTGAGCCTCACCTCCTGCTTTTATAGGTGTGAGCATACTCGGCCTTGCCAGTGCACTCCCATTACTGGCGTTACAAACGCATCACTTAAATCTCCAAAGAGTATGCACATAACCCCTTTTTCAATTCAGTTTTCTATCTGTTTCACACCAACTGGTGATAGCAGATATGCATGCGGTACATCTGGGCGAACCTGGCTGTAGCCCCCTCACATGGGTCACACCTATACATCTAGGTGAACCCAACTGTAGTTCCCTTGCATGCATTGCACCTAGCTCCACCTAGTGGTACCAAATGTGTTTCCACACTCCAAGTGTCGATCAATTATAGCTCACGTATGCTTGCACATGAGCCTATGATTGTGGCAACTCAAGAGGCCATGACAAACCCACCCCTGCCAGATGAGTCCTACATCCTTGTTGGAAGTCCTTCCAAGTAGAGTTTGATCAACTTCTCAAACTACCATAGGGTAACATCATGTTCCCATGTGGCATCCTCGTCACTATAGCCCTTCCACTAGATTAAGTAGTTAGTGCATTGATTCTTTTAACTAGCACCCTCAATGCGATGACTAAGAATTCTCTCAGCCATTCTCTGAAATTCCTTTCGGATGCCAAGAGGAGCTCTCTTGACTTGATGTCTCATTGTGTTCTCATCCTCATAGAAGGATTTGAGGAAGCTTATATGAAATGTTAAATGGATTTTCATCTGCTTCAGCAATTTCAATTGGTAGGCCACATTGCCCACCTACTTCACAACCTCAAATGGTCCATCGTACCTCTGATGAAGGATTTTGTGATACCGTTTATCAATGACCTTCTTCCAAATTTTGGGAGTAAGTTTTAACAAGACCTTATCCCTTTGTTGTACTCGACTACCCTCTGATTCTGATTGGCATACTTCTTCATGCACCTATGTACCTTAGCTAAGCTATTCTGAGCTTGTTGATATAGTTCCTGCTTATCATGTGCAAAGCGATACGCCACAGGGCATTTCCCTTGTGAATTTGATCTTGCCACCTCCAAGGGCATTATGGGCTGATGTCCAAAGGTCAACTCTATAGGACTTAACCTTGTTGAATAAGTTTGATGCAAGTTGTAGCAGAATTAAGCGGTGTCCAGCAATGCAACCCAATTTTGCTGACTTACGATTACACAGTGATGAAGATACTCTTCAACCAAAGCATTCACTCACTCTATTTTCCCATCCATTTGGGGATGGTTGGCTATGAAAAATTTCAATTCTAATCCCATCAAAGAGAACAACACCATCTAGAACTTTCGTGTGAACTGGGCATCCCAGTCACTTACAATATCTCATGGTATCCCAAATACCTTTATAACACATCAAAAGAAGAGTTTGCTAGTTGCTTCTGTAGTGCATGCCTGAGGTGTAGCTACAAACACTGCATACTTTGAGAACCAATCAACCACAACCAATATGGACACCTTCCCATCCACCTGTGGCAAGCTTGTGATGAAGTCTAGGGAAACACACTTCCATGGTCTTCCTAGAATTGGAAGAGGTTGAAGAAGCCCATCCTACTTCTTCTCCTCTATTTTGTCTAGCTAACACACTAAACAAGTTCTCACATATAGTTCCACATCCTCTTCCATCTTAGGCCAAAACTAACCTTGAGATAGAAGAGCTAGCATCCTCCTCACCCCTAGGTGTCTAGCCCATTAGGTATCATGAGTTTCCCTCATGAGCTCACGTCGTAGTCCTTCACCCTTAGGAACATACAATCTGCTTCCCCAAGCGTACAAGAGATTAATTTCAAGCCAATACTTTCTCACGAGGCCTTCATGCATCTATTTTCTTAGTTGACAATAGGTCTTTTCTACTTTTGCAGCTTCCTTCACCATGTCGATGAAGTTTAACTGAACTGTCATTAACGCTACAACGTAACCCTGAACTTCCTTTTAACTTAGCGCATCTGCTACCTAGTTCTCCCACCTAGGTTGATGAACCCAATCAAAGTCAAACTTTACAAGGTACTCTTGCCACCTTGCTTGCTTTGGGGAGAGCTTTTTCTGAGTTTTAAAGTATGTGTTGGCAACATTGTCTATGACCACTGTGAACTTCGTTCCCAACAGGTAATGCCTCCAACCATTTAGGCAGTGCACCATTGCCATCATTTCCTTCTCATGAGCAATATATTACTACTCTACGTCCTTAAGCTTCCTGCTTTTGAACACAATTGGATGTCCCTCTTGCACTAGGACTTCACCAATCACTCAATCGGACGCATCAGTATGAAGTTCAAATGGAACTTTAAAGTCAGGCAACCGTAGCACCGATTCTAATGTTATAGCTTCCTTGATTTGATTGAAGGCCTTGTCACAAGCCTCTGACCAAACCCATGTTTGGTTCTTCTTTAGTAAATTGGTCAAGTGGGCTACCTTCCTTACGTATCCCTCAATGAATCGTCGGTAATAGTTGGCAAGTCCTAAAAAGGACTACAACTCAAGCACCTTTTTTGGAGTGGGCCACTCCACAATCGCCTACACTTTCTGGTCATCCATCCAGATTTTTCTCTTTGATATTTAGTGACCAAGGAACAAGATATCCTAGACATCGAATTCACATTTTTCATTCTTTACATACAAGTGGTTTTCTTTTAGCCTTAAGAAAACCTGCCTCAAGTGTTCTACGTGAGCCTCCAGAATCTCGCTATACACAACAATATCATCTAGATAGACCACCACCGATCTTTTTAGGAACTCATAGAAAACATCATTCATCAAATTACATGATGTGGCAGGGGCATTGGTGAGCCCAAATGGCATCACCAAAAACTCGAAAGAGCCATATTGGGTTACACACGCTATTTTTGCTTCATCCCCAACAACGATGTGCACCTACCAATACCCATACCTCAAATCAAGCTTGGTAAAATACCTTTCTCTTGCCTTATGATCAAACAAGTCTGCCACATTTGGCATTGGGTACTTATTTTTTATGATGATTTTGTTCAATGGCCTGTAGTCCATGCACATTCACAGCATACGATCTTGCTTCTTTTGGAAGAGCATCAGTGCTCCATATGGTGCCTTCGAAGGTTGAAGGTAACCAGCCTCCAACAGATCATCTAGTTGCTTGCGCAACTTGGCAAGCTCCATGGGGGACATTCGATAGGGAACACTCACAGGCGGCCTTGCCCTAGGTTCTAACTCAATCTAATGATCTACCCTCCTCCTAGGAGGTAAGACCTTGGGTAACTTTGGTAGCATCACCTCTACAAATTCCGTTAGCAGATGCCCCACACAATCAGGTACTTCCACTATGTGGTTCTCCTTGATCTCCACCAAGGTAGCCAGCACAGTGACTTCATCCCATTTTACCCCCAAATTTATTTGAGCTGTCAATTGAAACATCGGTTTGGGCTCTTTACATTTGATAGGGATAAAATTAGGTTACCTTTCATCGGCAATCAACATCCCCCCCAAGTGTGATGCCACTAAATCTTTGGCCCTTACAAAGAATTCAACTCCAAAAATTAACTCAAAGTCATCTAAAGAGACGACAAAAAAATTACAATCATCCTTCCATAGGCCAACTCTAAGAGGAGAAGAGATCACACCATGAACCAACTGTGCTCCCAAGTTGACAGCCTTAACCTTGCTCTGGCTCTTGGTGACGGTCAAGCCAAGTTTCTCCACCAATCATTGGGACACAAAGTTGTTTGTCGCTCCCATGTCCAGCATTATGGTTACCTTCTATCCATTGAGAAAGACCTCCATGAACATCAACTCATTGACGTTCTGCCTTCTTAGCTCTACCTGAGCCGATAGCTACAACCCTGAAAGGAAGTTAAACAACTTATTCTTGTCAGACATATTTTTGATGTCTAGTATCAAGGAATTGAATTCCTTGACTTATTTGCGCAAGGTAGTGGTGTGTCATAGATTTCTGAGAGACTCTTGTGCCATCCATATGACATTCAAAGGAAGGAACTAATCCTTCAGCTCCTTTCTTAGTTCCTCCCATGTTGTGATTTGAGGGCAGCCGACACTCACATCGTTCTCCAGCCACGTCCTCCACCAGAGCTTTTCATCTTCCACA
Organism: Gnetum montanum; assembly: GCA_015680685.1. Classification (NCBI taxonomy): domain Eukaryota; kingdom Viridiplantae; phylum Streptophyta; class Gnetopsida; order Gnetales; family Gnetaceae; genus Gnetum; species Gnetum montanum. The sequence goes on along the minus strand of MNCI01016808.1, from coordinate 54,554 downwards.
AGATACATGCTCATTATCGTAACCCTTTGGTCCTCAAAAACATGAGCAGCACAAAATTATTGCTCCATGTCCCATAGGAAGTTTTTCAGCTCCTTTGTATTTTGGCTTCCTCCAAACTGTCTTAGCTCTAGCACTTTTAGTTTAGAGATGTCTAATTTCCTGCTAGCGTTTGAAGATCCTACAAAGATCTTCTTTAGCAATGCAAGGTCATCTTTAAGGGATGAAAAATGTACCTTTATGCTCTTGGTCTCACCAACATAAGATTCGAGTTCACTTTGCACAACATCATTGTTTTGCTGCAATTCGTTAATCTCCCTATGGTGCAGAACTGCCTAGTCTGCAAGGGATCGAGCATTAGGAGTAAGGGCTCTAATCAACGCTTCCAAAATAGTGATGTGATCAGCAAGGTCCTCCATCATGAATCACAATGGAAATTTCTTTCACCAGGTGATAATGCTAAGTGCCCACCTTAGCCAGCTACTCGTAATGAATGCACAACGATACTCAAGCTCAACAGAAACATGCTTACAAGAAAACTCCTGACCTTTACTCTCAAAGGAATATGTTACAACATGCACAGGAGGTTGTGCCAATGTAATCCTCACCTCCTGATTTTATTAGCGTGAGCGTACCCAACCTTGCCAATGCACTTCTGTGACTGGTAATACAAACACATCACTTGCATCTCCAAAGAGTATGCACATAACCCCTTTGCCAGTTAAGTTTTCTATCTGTTTCGCCCCAACTAGAGATAATGGATATCCATGCGCTACATCTGGGTGAACCCAGCTATAGCCCCCTCACATGTGTCGCATATATCTTCCTCTAGATGTGCTTGCGCTACATCTGGATGAACCCAACTGTAGTTCCCTCGCATGCATCGACTAGCTCCACCTGGTGGTACCAGATGTCTTTCCACACTTCAAGTGTGGATCAATTGTAGCTCATGTACGCCTGGACATGAGCCTACGATTGCAGCAAGTCAAGAGGCCGTGACACGGGATAACCACATATCTATGGCTTTCTTTGGATCAAGGGAGCTCCAAACATACATGAACTTGACTAGAATGATCTAGAAGTAGATAGAAAGATGAAAGATTTTTTTGATCCAATAACAAATGCATGGAATAGTAGATTCAATCAAAATGGAATACCTAATGATGTAAGTTATTTGGAATTCCTAAACATTTGTTTCATTTATTTTAAATTTTCAAATATTGTTGAAGTTATTTGAAATAATCATTAAAATTATACAATTCTTTCATTTGTAGATGCAACGTGTTAATAATCCTAGGCATCCATGTGAGATTGAAAGTTGACATCTGCAATTCATGGATCTTGATATTGATTATGATGAGCTTTTAAATTTTGTTCAATGTCATACACAATGTAAGAGAGAAGCATGCTTAAGAACTTGAAATAATGTGCAAGTTTGTAGGTACAATTATATTTCTTTGAATACAATGGTTATTATTTAAATCATGAATGTATTTGATCCAGAAAAAATTATATGAATTTAATTTTTTCCTTAGGTATAATGTTCCATGGCCATTCTAGGCTCAATTAGAACTCTTTTAAGATCCAAATCATGTTACTTACGAACCACATTGAAATGATCCAAAATTGAATGTTCATAATAGAATGATTCTTCAAACATGGAGAGCAAACACAAACTTTCAACCAGTGCTTAACAAATATGTTGTTATTAAGTATATTGCAAAATATGCAATAAAATGTGAAAAGAAGTTAAGATCCTTTCATGATTTGTTACTTCATATTGTAGAATCTTGAAACCTAGAGGAAAATGCAATGAATGCATACAAAAGACTCATGATGAATGTTGCAGCTGATAGAGACATTGGTGCTATGAAGCTTTGTCATATGCTATATGAACTTCCATTGGTTGAATGTAGTAGAATATTTGATACCATAAATATGTCTAGATATATCTATAAAAGAGTTATATTGGTTGAAGATGGAGATGAGGAACCAGAAACATACACATCCCTTATCAATGCATATTAAAAGTGGCCATTGGAAATGGAAAGAGTTTTATTATTGAATGTTGTGAAATATTTTACATTTATCTCAGAAAAAAAAAGAGAGCTGCTAGTGTGGAAGACTCTACCACAACTAGTTGTTGTTAGAACATATCCTAGATTTAGAGTAGCTCCAAGAGTAGAAGAGGAAAAATGGATAGATTATTTTTGGGCAGAGTTGCTACTACACTATCCATTTAGAGATGTGAAATATGATATGGGAAGATAAAATGAAATTAAACTAAAATGGATTTCTATTTGGCACATATAGGAATTAGAAGAGGAGACATTTGATGAAGATTTTGAATGTGCTTGCTAGGAAGAGAAGTAGTATAGAGATATTATTCCAGAAAAATAGGATGATATTGAATATGATTTCAAAATAATAAGTTGACATCTACTTACATCCACTCATTTTCAATGAAGTGAACTTGAAATGCTTGGATGAAGGGATTGAGATAGACAACATGAATGATCAAGTAGCTATCTTGGAGAAGATGTTGCAAAGATTGCCACATCTTTTATTCATAGTCATACATCACATGGGATAGTAACACCTTTAAGAAATGACTACAAGGAGGTGGACTTATCTTTCCTAGGAGTTTAATAGAAGAAATGCTACAAGATTATCACCAATCATCTATATATGCAACAATTCAAAGTTGATTGAGTTGATCCCCTATTGATGATTATTCAAGGTATAATGGACATAGGAAAATCTTATCTCATTGATAATATTTGTAAAGAATTTATTCCAACTTTCCCATTATGAAAAAATAGCCTATTGGTGTTCACCCCTACTAGTGTTGCAGCATATAATATTAATGCAACTACAATACATTCTACATTGAAGATTAAAATTGGGGATTACAAACCACTAGCTGCATTAGCTTTGCATCATTACAAAACATATACAAATACATAAAGTATATTTTTATAGATGAAATGAGTTTTATAGGTGGAAAATTACTTAGTAGCATTGACAAAGGGCTTAAGGAAATATTTTTAGAAAACCAATTAGATAATTTTGTTGGTAGATTAGTGATACTCATTGGAGATATTGTGTAGCTTCCACTTGTGAAAGATGTTATATCGTACATATAATCTTAGATGCATATGAAGAATTTGTGGTTAGCATTCAATACATTTATAACTTTGGATGCTATGTGTCGGCAAAGGGGTGATGATCAATGAAAATAAAGATTTAGAGAAGTTTTGATGAATATATGAGAAGGAAAGATCGATGATGATGATTATGAATTTTTAAGCTAGAATGGATCTTCCATCAACATTAGATGGGAGAAATGGGTTTAAGGATCTGTGCATTTATTTGATACCAAGAATAAGGTGCATATGCATAATGAAAAGGTATTCCTAAAAATGCAAAAGCTTGTTGCATGATGCATAGTAGATAGAAACATAAATGGTGTTAGACTTTTGGATAATTCAAAAAAAGAATTAGATCTAGTAGTGTTCATTTGTGAAGCTGCAATGGATCTAGTAGTGTTCATTTGTGAAGATGCAATGGTTAATCTATGGCTAGAAGTAGGATTGGTTAATGGTGTGTTGGGACTCATTAAAAAAATAATTTATGGTATGTACTATAAACCTCCACAGTTGCCATTGTATGTTATCATTGAGTTTGGCTCTTACATTGGAGTATTGTATGATAATGAACATCCTCGACAAGTACCCATTCCACCAATCATATGTGGAGGATCTCACAAACTACCATTGAGATCAGCATGGGCTTTAACTATACACAAGTCACAGGGAATGACCTTGGAGAAAGCATGTGTACATGTTGGTAGTAAAGAAATATTAGGTCTTACATTTGTGGCACTATCTTGAGTAAAGAGTATTGATAGTTTGAAGAAAAATACATTAAGATATCCAAGGCTTCTCACCTTCAAAGTAGATTGGATGAAGAGCAACACATTAAATCTAATGAAGAATTAATTAATAGTTTTTCTACTAATGTATTTTTACTATTCTGAATGTGAGAACATTTTTCGTTATGCATTTTTCAATTATGCAAGTTTGAACATTGATTATTCATGGTGTATTGTAACATTTTCTTAATCATTCAATAATGGATTCTATGGTTTGATAAGCTACTCTATTTTTGATTTACACTTTCTTGAATTATTTATAACTTTAGAAAAATAATTTATACCTTAACAACTACCTTCCAAGGAATGGATTCGAATGATGTATACTTGTAGATAGAATCCTTTTTATTTGTTATGTTTAAATCATCATTGTAAGAGACAACTGCTGATCATTAGCTTAGTTATATATTTATGACATATACTTAAAATTTGATCAACAGAATCTTATTCGTTAACAAGTAATAAGTTATTTAAGTCAAAAATTTCACAACTTCAGGACAAAGAACAAGATTTAAGAATTACAATTTTCATGACTTATGAACAAAGAACAAAATTTGTATATCAAATTTTTCGTAATAGTGGGTTGTAGAAAAAAAGTATTTCATCAATTTTTGTATGTTCTCATTCTTATCTAAATTTTTTCTTTTTGTATGCTCTAATAGACAATGAAAATTCAGCCAAGATTGAGAACATACAAAAACTAATGCAAATATTTTTTTGTAAAACTCGTTGTTATGAAAAATTTGATATACAAATCTTGTTCTTTGTCTAGAAGTCATGAAAATTGTAATACTTAAATCTTGTTCTTTGTCCTAAAGTCATAAAATTTTTGACTCAGATAACATATTACTTGTTAACAAATAAGATTCTTTTAACCAAATTATAGGTATATATTATAAATATATAACTAAGCTAGTAATACCTATTTTTATTGCCAAGAAGTAGGGAGGATCCACAATTGTCTGTTTCTTTAAGAGAAGCACTCTCAAACTCTAAGTTAGCATCAAGCCATCAACAATAATAAAGTTTATGATAATCTTGCTAACAAAGAAAACATTATTACCATAAATAAGTCACATGAAGATGTTCAAATGGAAGATGCTTATGGGTATCAAAATTCACTACTTTCAAAAAGGAATTTTAATGATAATTGTGTTAAGGATTTGGTATATTTTATCAAGCTTAATATTTTAGATAAGGCTTATATTATGTAATACTAAGAATATTTATCTACATTATGATAATGTATACACACCATCATTGTATTGGTGTAATATAATATTAATAAGTTAAGATTTTTTAATACTAATCTTGTTATTTATATTTCATAATTAGTATAATTCATCTATTTCATTTATTGACATGATGGTTCTTTCAAATTTATACGTACGTTGCTTCTCATTTTGATGTAAGAGATGAATAGTGAAGAATGTATAATTGTATAAGATATACAATACAACATAATTAGCTCTATTCTTGTATTAGAGTGTTTACTCAAAATTCAAATACTTAACACTTGGATTAGTAAAGTCCATAGCATATTATAACTTCAACATGTTTCTCACTATTAGAGTTAACATAATTATTTCTAAATTTCTCTCTAGACATATTAATTCATAATATTATGAAACTTAACATGGTATTAGAGAAAGATTTATGAAGATTTTGTAATTCAATACTATAGGTATTTTTACAATGGAAAATTAGTTGAATGAATTAAATGCATAGATAAGTATGAAATTCATTTTTCACCTTCATTTTGGAATTATTGCGGAGTTAAGCACAACAAAGCACAAACATTTAGCAATTATTTAGTGACTCAAATTTAAGTATTATTTTTCTATCTTAAATCAAGGTAAGTTAGTTTTAAAATTCTATTTCAAATTCATGTTGTGACATGTTGTCTTTGGATTTCATGGCAAATGTCAAATATATGCTATATTAGACATTATGTGTAAGAAGATAATATATCAAATGTTAAATATATGTAACATTCAACATTATGCATAAAGGAAATAACAGAGAGAGTGCAGAAAGAGAAAGAACAAAATTCTTTATTGATATGGAATAGTGTATCTGGATCATGCTCTAAGAGTGTTCCTTAGGGTTTTCTTCCTTCAACATCTATCCCTTAGAGGCAATCCAACATTGCCACCATGGTTAGTCCTATAACTCAGCTAGAAGGAATGACCAGCCCACTTCCTATCTCACTTCACATGGCTCTTGTGACTTGCCTATACTAGCTCTACCACTCCATGTTGGTACGACCTCTAACCCTAGGCATAAATGCCTTAGGTCAAATCCCCATAGGTTACCTGAAGAGAAATGTCCATTATTATAATGCATCCTTGTGGGTCTTAATTACAACTTCCCTTTTGGGTCTTTGTTAAGATAATAATAACACTTTTTATGAAGAGTCACCATCTTTGTTATGTAGCAGCATCATTTGGTAATGAAGACGTGACACATGCAAAAGATGTTACAAATGTTGAGGGTTTTTTATATCTAAATTTGTTTGGATTAAATTCCTGTTCAAATTATTATTTATTGTTCTTGTTCTTGAATTTATTAGTTGTGCAATTATCCAAACAATTTGTGAATTAATTTCCATCCTTAAAATTTATTTATTTTTTGATTCGTTAATTATTAAATCATTATTTTTCATCATTTGCATGAAAAATATTTGATAATATGGCTTATGGTAGAAGAGGTTGAGGATAGTTGTAGGGATAGAAGGATTTTCAATTCAATAGATGTCTACTCTACTTAATAGATGTCTACTTTATAAGATAGTTATCTACTCTACAACTTCCTAGATTCAGGATAGAGGTCTTTCCCACCTAAAATATGTCTACTCTAAGATTTTATCACACTAAAAAAAGATGTCTATGAATGTCTAACACATTTTTTCTACAAATGAGGTGTTTTAAAATGTGAAATTTAACTAACATATTTTTGAAATTGAAGCACAAAGAAAAGGTAATAAGTTATTGAAAAGGTATATGAATTGACATCAAGGATCTAAGCTAGGGAAAGAGAGTGGAAAAGGAAGAGTGACTCATTATCCAACCATCCTATCATTAAGAGATTAGAGAGAGATCTTCTTGAGTTTTTGTGAGTGAATGAATGATCATCCATGATGGTCCAACTTGCATGTTGATTAGAGTGAGGGTTTGATTGGTTGATTGTCTATACTTGGGAGTATGATAGCTTCCTTTGTGCTTTGTAATCATTTTTCTTGAGCAAGAATAAATTTTCTCTTTTTTCTTTTTATTCCATTTTAGATTTACCTTGGTTATTTTCACTTGAGTAAGCTAGAACTATGGAATCCAAGGGAGCTTCTCATTAGATTAGTGTTAGAGCCTTGGATTTAAAGATAATTCAAATTAAGTGAAGAATCTTCACCTTAATTACAAGGAATTACTTTTGATATAATTAGGTTTGGGTTGAATTCTTAATTAATTATCTTTTCTATACTCCTTAGGATTTGAAAAAACTCCTTTTATTCATAAGTTGATAAGATCTTTAAAGATGTGTGATGAAGTGTTCATTTGATACATCGACTAGGCCGCGTTAATGAAGTCTCATTGATGCGGCCATGGTAACGTGACCCTGTCAACATATCTGTCCATGCGTTAACGTGACCCCATTTACACAGAGTCTATCTCTCATTATAAATGTGTGGACGCTCATAGCATGTATGACATCTTTTTGAATTAATTGTAGTGAAGTTCTTGTAGTTTGTTTCTATACAAGTTAGAATATTTTCCAAGTGCTCGCAGTAGGAGTGAGAAGGGTGTACAGCTCTTTATTCGAGCGCTAATGTACCTAAGCCCATTGGCGTGAGCGGTAATAAAGATGAGCTTTTGAACATCCCTTGCAGCATTTCAATTTAATTACTTAAGCATTAAAACACTTTAATATTTTGACATTTTAAATATTCCATAGTCCTTTGTTATTATCCCTTTATGGTTACAATCATTTTCATAGTTTATAAGAACCAAAGGCACGACCATCTCGAACATATACTTGACACTTGGCAACCCAGTGAAGCTTAATGTCTGGTAACCCAGCAATGGTTAGGGTATACTCAAGGTGTGCATGGAAGATGGAATCGATTGCTTATGCTAGGGAGAGTTAAGCGATAGAGTAGAACAGTTACAAAATTATACAACTTTCCATTTCCTACACTAGAAGAATCAGACCTTAAAAGATAAAAAGAAAACTAATAAAAATCATTTGCCTCAATCTCACTCAACCATCACTTTAGAATATCACAAGTGAGTTTGGGAAGACAACGACTGTTCTACATTAGAATTCTGTCTAACATCAAGAATGTCTTCTTCTCAGAAGCAAGAAAAATCCTACCCACCAGTTCCATAGGAATGTCAGGTGGTATACGCACATCTAGATGAGTATATACCCAACTTCACCTTTATCCTACATTAGGATGAGCACATGCGATGGCAAGACATGGAGGGCAATATCATATTGCCCCTTGATCAATTGGTTCCTAGAATGCTACTCCAAACTCTTATCAAACTAGGCATTTAAGAATGTGGTGTGGAGTACATAATGAAGGATCATGATTATCGGGACTATTGCCCAACTGAAGCACAACGTGCATAGGACCAACACCAAGCGTAAAGCCATGAGTACATAAAGGGAAAATAGTTTAGTAACTCTTTGTTCCTGCAGGGCCTACATGATGATGAAGAACCTATCTCTCACGATTCCTGTTTGCCCAAACCTCCTCCACTACATCAGATCATCCAATTCATCATACAAAGTAAACAATTAGGTGACCGAGAGTCCCTGGGTGGTGGAGGATCTCACAAAAAAGATCACAGTGAATGGAAGGAGGAATAGGAAAATAGAGGCCATCATCGAAGCAGAGAAGGGGACCGACATCGTGATGGTGATAGTTCTCCTCCCTCATCTCCCTCTTCTTCATCTTCTCATTCCACTTTTTCTTCACTAGGTTATGATTCTGATCACCATTCTTGTAAGAAGGATTAGGGTGATGGTGATCAGAAAGATCGACAGAACTACAAGGATAGACAAGGATGACGTAAGGAAAAGTGTGACCAATCACATGAGTCTCATCGTCAAGAAAGGAGAGGCAACAGAAATCATAATGGATGTCATGGCCATCAGTAGTCCTATGACTCAGAGAACCACTACTTGCTACTTGGAGCATGCTTAATATAGCTGAGGCGGTTCGAATACCCACCAAGTACTTAAAAGACAGCCGGATTAAGCACCTAGACATGAACAACATCCCCAAATTTGAAGGGGGATATAACTGTGATCCGCAGACTCACTTGTAAGCATTTCATGATTCCTACACTCTGCAAAATATAGAAAATTATTGGTAGAAACTCAAGTTGTTCCCCCAAACACTCATCAAGGAAGCAGAAAGCTGGTACCAGTCTTTAGAACCAGAATCAATTAGAAAATGGAGTACGATGTTTGAAATTTTCAATGATAAATACCAAACCTACTCTAGAGTATCTAATCTGAGATGATAAATCCAAGGATGGAAGCAAGGTGGCCATGAACCATTGGATGCAGCCATGGGTAGATATTACTCATTATTACACCTATGCCCTAGTCATGGCTACTCAACGGAAACAACTCTGCCATATCATAGATGGGCTCTACTTTGAAATAAGAAAGCCCCTTGGCATTGACGCTCAAGGACAACTATCTGAGTTAAGGGCCAATCAACTACAGTGCCTTATTGAGTAAGTGGCCAAAGAGGAAGGGGAACTATGAAAAAAGGAAAGTGAGAAGAATATAATCAGGACCCTTCCATTCGAAAGAAGGAAGTCTGATTTTGTGAAGATGAGGAAGAATCACCACTGGATGCAGCGGTGAATCGAAAAACATTACCCATACAAAAATTTTCCTTTGAAATTTTGGCCAAGGTTGACAAGATGTGGAATTCTTTGAATGAAAAATTCCAAAGTGTTCTAAAAATCATAGAGGACTCCAAAGAACAAAGTAATGATCGAGATTAGTGTAGGAGAAGAGAAGTTGAACGTGCCTACCATAAAGTTAAGGGCAAAGTTGCTGCAGTACAATAGGTTGCAAACTTTGACACAGATGAAGATGATGGATGTGACATATGCTAGTATGAACATCCTAAGTGGTGTTATCCTATTGTATCACATTTACAAGATTCTGGGGTGTATGCGTTGAATCCTCACTTGGCAAAAAGGCAAACACCCTAAAGATTGCCTTATCCACAAGGCAATCCCAGGCAATTCCACCAGCAACAGGGATATTATCCAAGTGGAGCACCGCTGCAACCTTATGAGTATTACCAACAATGGCAGCATTCACAATTGTAGGGGATGCCACCTCCAAGGCAACAATACCCTTATCGGTAGTCGAATCGTTATGGGTACTATGTTTAGCAATCAGTCTCCCTATAGGACTCTTTTATGCATGTGCCATTTCAAAATCATTACTACCCCCAGAATACTTCTGAACAAAGTCTCCATCACCTAGGGGGGAGAACCCACATCTATACTATCCTTCGTCACCTTCTCCTACCATACCTACTCATCATCCCTCCACTTAGCTACCTCCTACTCCACCTATGCAGGGAGAAATACCACCATAGCCACAACAATGTAATGCCATGAGGGTTGTCAACTTACAAATGGCTTCTTAGCTGAGTGGACTAGAATCAAAATCATGGAAAAACCCTTTTTGGCCCAATATCCCAAACATACCTTCACATTCACCTATGGCCAGTGCCTCTGAACCTCCAATCGCCTTCACCATTCAACCCTTCAAGCCAAACACCTCCAAAAGTACAAACTATCATGCTAACACATGCTATGATATATTACATAAAGGTAGGTCATCTTCCTTGGAGATTAACTAATCTAGGGAGTCCCCTCATATACTTCCAAGTGGTAGGAAATGAGCCATGGAAAGCTCTTTTGGATTCGAGGTCAGGCGTCAACTTGATTTCACATTATATGTACAAGACTTGGAACCTACCCCCATTGAAGAAAACCAACATTTAGCTCGAGCTAGCAGAACAATCCATTACTGTTTCCTTAGGATTGGTAAAAGATATTGTGACCACCATTTGTGGATGGTCCTATCCTGTTGACTTCCTGGTCATTTGTGTTGATAATTGCAAGGGAAATTTTTTGATCATAATGGGAAGAGCCTGGCTTAGCATGGTGGATGCATGATTGGGGCTTCAAGATCTTTCCCTTGAAATTTTAAAAGAAAATCCTTTCGAGAAGATTGAGAAGAAGTGTGTTCCTTGCATCGCGTATAGTGACTCTAGGTGCAACTGTGTGTAGCAACTTTGGTCTGCTAAGTAAACATCTATTCAAGCATGTAGTTAGTGTGTAAAATAATCATAGATTCAATGATGTCTGTATGCAATAGCCACGAATCAAGAAGGCATCCACTGGCTTACCACTATCTCTGATACCAGCACTCTATGCATGGAATGATCTGAGGGCCTTGTATGTGCCTATATGGAAAGCATGGATGAATTGGAAAAGGTCCATCAAAAAGTCTCCACTTTTGATGACAATGATGATTGGGGAAAGCTACAAATCCCTGAAAATGTTAAACAGGAACCCTTGGAACTGAAAACCTTACCAGCCAATTTGGAACATGCATTCTTGTAGAATGGCAAGCCGATAATCATCAATGCCACTCTTGCTCCTGAACAAAGAAGAGATTGCTAAACATGGTGAACAAATGGGTGGCTGTTTTTGCATGGACATATCCTAAACTAATAGGAGTTCACCCTAGGGTATGCCAACATTGGATTTATATCAACCCCTCCATGAAGCCACAACGACACCACAAAGACGATTGAACCCCAAACTGAAGCAAATTGTCAAAGATGAAATTAAAAAATTGCTGAAAGTAGGGTTCATCTATTCCATTGCGGATAGTGAATGGGTCAGCCCATTCGTTATTGTGCCAAAGAAGGGTGGCAAATGGAGAGTTTGTATAGATTTTCGATCACTAAATATGGCAACCTTCAAGGATCACTTCCCACTTTCGTTTGTGGATCAAGTGTTGGATACTATTGCAGGGCATTGTTACTATTGCTTCTGGGATGGTTATAGTGGCTAAAACCAAATCCAAATCACACCCAAAGACCAAGCCAAAACAACATTTACAATTTATTACCAATGCTTCATCGAGAATTTCTCGAAGATCACGAAGCCATTGGTGGAACTAACAGAGAAGGAAGCTCTGTTTGTATGGACTAGGAAATGTGAGTCTGCATTCCAAACACTAAAATAGAAATTCATAGAGACTCTAATTCTACGAGCACCCAACTAGTCTAAACCATTTCACATCATGATAGATACATCTAATTATGCATTGGGAGTCATGCTTGCATAGTTGGATGACCAAAGACATCCATATTACATCCACTGTGCAAGCTGAAGCATTGTGGGTGCTTAGTTCAATTACACCACCATCGAAAAAAATTAATGGCAGTGGTGTTCTCCTTGGAAAAGTTCCAACACTATGTGCTCAGTTACAAGGTGTTTGTACATACTGATCATAGTGCCATCCAGTTCCTTATGAAAAAACAAATGGTGAGTCCTCATATTATACGGTGACTCGTGATCCTTTAGGAATTTAATTTTATTATGGTAGAAAAAAAGGAAACTGAGAATGTGGTTGCTAACCACCTATCTTGGTTACAATGGGACAATGTAGAGGAGGAGGAGCCACTCTTCGACCAATTCCTAGATGAACTCCTCTTTGCTATAGCAATCACCAAGGAAATGCCCATAGGATCAACTTAGTTCAACAACATCCTTACCTATCTTCTAACATAAGAGTTACCAAAGGAGTGGGATCATCGAAAGAAGCAACAGTTTCTTCACAAGGCAAAGCACTTCATGGAAATCAACGAACACCTTTACAAGGTGTGTGCAAATGGCTTGGTTCTATGGTGCATCCTTGATAAGCATAAACTACGTGTCCTTCAAGATGCTCATGAAGGTCCTTGTGGAGACCACTATGCTAGATGATGCACATCCATTAAGATCCTACTTGCAGGGTATTACTGGTCTACACTCTTCAGAGATGCTTAATGGTTCGTCCACTCTTGTGAACAATGTCAACAAGATGGTGGGATGACAACATGAATGGAGGGACCTCAACAATGGATCCAGCCACTATAACCCTTTGATATTTGGGGCATCAGCTTCATGGGTCCCATCGCACCCATGTCCCATGGAAAGGCGTATATCATTGTTGTAGTAAACTACTGTACCAAGTGGACAGAAGTGGTAGCCGTCACCGACTATTCCTCAACTACCGCAACACAGTTTGTCCAACAAAAAATTATGAATAGGTTTGGGATGCCACGTGCACTCATTTTGGATAATAAAACTCACTGTACAGGAAATACTTTTCATAAACTCATGTAGCACTTGGGGGTTGAACATAAATTTACAACACCCTATCACCCCCAAGCCAATGAGCAAGTCAAAGTCACAAATAGGGAGAATACAAAGATCCTAACTAGGACCATTAGCAAATATAGGATGGATTGGAGCATGAAACTTAATGATGTCCTCTGGGCCTATCGGGTACTCTCCTTATGAGTTAGTGTACGGGAAACTACCAAAACTTCCAATTCAAGCATAACTCCAAACACTATCTACCGCTAGTGACTTGGGTCTTGACTTATCACTAGCACAATGAGAACAACTCATCAACTTGAATGTGCTACATGAGAATCAACTAGTAGTCCTATCATCAAATGAAATACATAAGGCCTATAATAAAAAAAGTCATGATCTTAGGATTCAAAAGGTAACATTTCAATGTAAAGATAAGGTACTCTATTGGAACCCCACACATGTACCGTAATGTACTAAGTTTCAAACACTATGGGAGGGACCTTATATTATTTTTGAAACCTTTCCGTCCAAGGTCCAACTTATACACAAACCTAAGGATCCCATGAAAACATAGTTAGTCAATATGCAACAATTAAAACCCTTCCATGAATTCCATTAAACCAGTGTGACTACCTTTTCTTCACACAGTCCACCTCATTCCATTTTCTAGATCTCCTCCTCCCAGCTCAATCATGGGGAAGACCACCATCCATGCTAATAACCTCTATGGGCTCCTCAATTGTTTTTGAAAGTTTTTGTTCTACACCTTTTTGTTTTACAACATCGTTAGTATGTTTGATCATTCTTAGTTACTTTTTCTTTCTTTTTTTAATTATTTCTATCTATATATACGCGCTTATCCTTCGATTATTTTATACTTTTCATTAATAAGCTATCTTATTATTGTAGGATGTATTGATGCAATTGTTTCTCTTTTAGATGGTTTTCTTGATATGGTCCATCTATTCTATCTAGCTCCTACCTTAGCATTGTTGTTCTAGGAAGTCATGTTCTACTTTCATTTCATGTAACAGGTAGTGAGTCCACATCATCCACCCATCCACCCAATCCATGGTTTTCCTTATTTTGGAAACATGCAAATCCCTTTCAATTAAAAACAACTTTAATCAATTTATGACTTGCGTAGTTTCCGAACTTGAGGCAGATCCAACGGTTTGAACAAGGTGTGACCTCAAGGAGAATGCAACATTCTTCGTACTTTTTTAATCACTTGTATATGAGCATGTGTCCTCATGGACTTCTTACCACTCCATATCCTCTCATAACAAGAAGTTAAATGGTAATTTATCCTTTCATGGTGTGGTCCTCATTATTCAAAAAAAAACATGAGGATTCAAAGCACACCCCTTAGACAAAATGCATGCGAATCTGCATGGGTCTTTGCATGGTGTGGTTCCCATAGAAAAAAACAAAATAAAACATGGGAATTCAAAGCACACCCCTTAGACCACATATAACGGGCTACAAGAACTAGTTATGGGACTTTTTTTATCTCCTCTAACTTAGACCCTTTTTTACTTGCTATCTCTCACTCATGTTGGAGTGGTGGTTGTTTGTGGGAGCATTCTTGTGCCTCAAGGGAATGGACTAGTCTTCAAATGTTGATGTCATGTCACTATGCATGGTTGGTTTTGGGTTTGGATTGAAGATGGATCCTACTGAGTCACTTAATCATACACTTCACAAGGGATTTCATGTGACCAAACTTAGGAATTCCATTTCAATTCCTCTTGTCTCCATAATTTGCTTCCCATTACTCACCTCACTACCAGTTTTATGTTTTGAACATTTTTTGTACTTTGCTAGAACTTCTAATTCTTCGGCTAGTTCTCATGGATGTGAGTATTAACTTGCAATCACCATTAATTAACTATGGCGCCCACGAACTCCTATGTTGACGATGTGCAAGGGCTACTGAGGCTATTGCCTACTATGGAGAGGACCCACTTGCACATCCTTTGGTTTCGTTTGTTAATCTCCTATCCCTTTGATATAGTTGGTCAATCATTTCTATTCTACCCATCACATGGCCCTTCATCCACCAAGTTCCATACTTTGATATTCTCCTAATTTTGACTCTTCCTTTGATCACAATTTTCCTTCCTTTTTCTCTCATATTTTTCTTTGGTCTTGACGTTCGCGAATCCCCCCATTGTTGTGCTACAATTCATAGCTTTGGACTTTTAATTCATTAGTTAACGATGGTCAACCCCATTGAACAACTGCATCAACTAGGTCCCGTATACGCACCCACCTGTGTTTACGCAGCCTCGTTTACATGGCCCCATCAATGTAAGATAAAAATATAATATATACCCATGTTGCACCTTTGAAACTTGTCCATTTCTTCACAAAGCTAGGGGAGATTTTTCATTTTTCTATGTCAAGTCTTCTTTCCAAGCACTAAACGTGTCCATCGCGTGTCCCAATCCAACCATTCTTTCAACCCTTTTGCTACCGGAGGTATGCTATACATCGTGGGGCGGGGGTGGGGGGGCAGGGAGAGGTCAATGATTATTATGATGACTAAATTATAATGATTATCAAAGCCTTAACACCTCTTATGGGATAGAAAAAAAACAAAACAAACAACAAAACAATTACAAATTGAAACTCATCATGTTTTATTATTTTTTTCTAACCCCTCAACTACACTCTGGAGAACCTAACAGGATGCATGGGTTAGTGTCATAGCCTGGTCAAAATGAGAAGGTGTATGATTGCAATTTTGAGCAACTTATACACATTATAATTCATGGTTATGCTATGATTGTAGATGGCACCTAAACCAAGGCATCTAAGAGGAGAAGGATCATCCCAACTAAGGGACAAGTGACCTAGAACGAGAAGAGGATAAGGCACATGACCTTAAGAGCATGTGGAGGGCTCACACACAATTGGCCCCCTCTGCAAAGGACTTGACATGGAATCTATTTGTTAGATTCCTGAAGAAGACATCCCCAGCAAACAATCGCAAAGGGACAAGACTCTAGTGGTAGTGCCATGGCTTGAGGTTACCGTGACTCAGGCCTGTATTGATGTTATCAAGCTGAGGGAGTTGCAACAAATGGTTCTTCAGGAGNATCTACAAGCCCAACCTTGTTGTTTGTGTAGGTAGTGGAGGTGGTTGTTGCTCTTCCCTTAGTTATGTGATGGTAGGAGTCTTTTCTTTTATCATTTCTTGCCATGAGGCAATTGGGACATGATGCAATGTATCATTAGCATATCGTGCTATCCCTACCCATTTGCACAACTTTTTGATTAGGCAGGGAAAGGGTAGAGCTCACCTTCCATGTTCATTTTCAGCAAATATTTTCTCAATTTTAAGGAAAAGAAACTATGGAAGGTTAATGGGAAACTTTTTGCTTAGAGCAACACATGCACAAGCAGAGAAGGTAGTGATCATGCTGGGTCTTACTGTTGGATTCAAGTTGTAAGACATGATTTAAAAGGTAAACCCTCTCTGCAATGGTTAGTGTGCCAAACTCCTTACATTCTACCCCATAGCACTGCCTGATCCACTCCCCTTTTACTTTAGGGTCTACTTGTTTGGGAATCTTTGCCACATCAGCTTCGATCTTTGGCAACCCAAGAGCTTGTGCAATTGCTTTTGTAGAGTAAGATACATGGATGTCTTTGATTCTTACTCTGGACCCTAGTTGCCAATTCGTCTNATACACAAGATCCGACAATCACTCTTGAGCCAATAGGAGTAATCAGTAGGAACCAGTGGTGGAGAAGGCCCTTCGATCTATTACCCTATAATGAGCCATCTTAAACAAGTGGCTCGATCGATGAGTCTACTAGAGAAAGCAGGGTCGATGTTTTTTGTTGCATGAACATAAGTGACTACAAGAACAAATCCTAGTGTCTAAGAAGTAATGGTGTCCACCCAACAATTATTTCCTAAAATTTTAGGAAATGCCGCTAGTTTCTCAATGCACTTGGAGGATGGAGAAGGGGCAACTATCTTGGTAATGTAACACTAGGGAGAAGAAGTTGTGGTAGAAGTGGTTGCTGACACAATTGTTACAACCCTTAATGCACCTACGAAGCCTGTACCAGATGTACATGGACTTGGAGATGTACAAACATCTATAGGAACTCAACATAGCAGAATCAATGTAGCCCAACATGAAGAGTTGTTGGACTGACTGGTGGAAGTTGGGCAACCACTTTTGAATGTTTTTAATCATCCGAAAAAGATCACTATAACCTAGTTGAAGATACTCTCAACAAGAGGCAAGTTCTTCATCTTGGAGGGGCAACTTGAAGTAGCCCAGGGCGATCATCAACGCTTGGCTATGGAAGTTGCCCAACTAAGGGCCCAACTTGCTAATCTAGCTCTTCTCAACTGTGAACTCACAAGGGATGAAGCTTTTCAATAGCTTCAAACCAAACTTTGGACGATTGAGAACAAGCGAGAGTTAACAATTTTTGACAAGTCCTTAATAGACGTCCATTCTTACCATCTAAACAAGGACTTGGCATAGGTTCGGTATGAGAATGTTAAGTTGACTGTAGAAGTTCATCACCTGTGCAATGTTGGTGTTGAAAATCAACACATGAAAGATTTTATCCATCAACAACAGGAGGAGCTAGCTAGGGTAAACACTAATGTAAGGATATTGGTAGCTAAAAATCATAATCTATCCATGGAGGAAGTTCAAGCCTTGTGAGAAAAATCAGTTATTGAAATCGCCGCTTGGAAAAATGAGGCCCTTAAGTTTGAATGAGTAAAAAATCATTATAGGGACTAAGTGGAATTACAAAAGTAAGTAAATAAAAAAGAGATTCAACTCGTAAAGGCTAAGATGAACCAAGCACTCCAACAGCTCAAGGTAGGATGCGAGGTGTGGCAACCCATCTTTGATGGATTGAACACCTACAACCAAGTTGAGATTTGTCTCAAAGAGCTGCAGATTGAAGAGATGAAAGAATAGATGGAATTAGTCAATCTCCATTATGAAAACCTAGCTATGCTGATAGTTGGAAGGTTACGGTCTAACCTGGAAAAGCAAGTGCCCATCTTGTATTCTTTATACAAGGGTGAGTTCCAAGTGCATAAAGAAACAAAACAAAAGTTAGAAATAGTACATGTAGAACTTGAAGTTCTCTGCATCCATTTTGAAGGACAATGTGCGGTTGCAGAGAACTTGGCCCAATAAATGAATGACTACTAGTATCTGCAGACATTGATTTGAGCATTCAATATTAAATGAAAATAATTCGCTACATGGTTTGTCAATTTGAAGGAGCTTTTTCCTACATTTCCATGTCCTTGGGATGTTCCTATTATGGCACACATTGGCGAAGCTGTTTGGATGGTGAACAATCCTATAAGCAAGGAGGATAAAATGAGGGCATTATTGGAGGCTTTTCGATTACCTCCAGAAGTCATAGCTGTTGCAGGGCAACCATCATCAACGCCTCAACCGCCACATGCACCAGAAGCTGGTGAAGGCCAATCAAAACCACTACCACCAGGGACATTGCGACCTTTCCCAGCAACTTTAGAATTTTTGACATGGTGGAGAATCCATTACCATCAAGGTGTTTAATTTTTTCCTTGAACACCATAATTTTGTAATTTATTTTTTTGTACACTCAAGCACTTGGTATGTCGATAGAGTTAGTGTTTATGTAGATGTGTCTTGTCATGTGTGCTATAATAACTTCATACATTTCAAATTATAATAAACTCAAGGATGAGTTTCCACACAGTCATGGGGGTATGATGAAGTGTTTAGTTGATACGTCAACTGGGCTGCATTAACGAAGCCTCGTTGATGTGGCCATGGTGACGTGACCTTGCCGATGTATCCGTCCATGCATTAACGCGGCTCCGTTAACGTAGAGTCTATCTCTCGCTATAAATATGCGTGCACCTGTAGCATTTATGGCATCTTTTTAAGTTATTTGTAGTGAATTTCTTGCAGTTTTTTTCTGTATAAGTTAGAATATTTTCCAAGTGCCCATAGCAAGAGTGAGAAGGGTGTATAACTCTTTATTCGAGCATTAATGTACCTAAGCCCATTGGCATGAGCGGCAATAAAGATGAGCTTTTTGAACATTCCTTGCAACATTTGGATTTAATTACTTAAGCATTAAAAAACTTTAATATTTTGAGGTTTTAAACATTTGAAAGTCCTTTATTATTATCACTTTATGGTTACAACCCTTTTCATAGTTTATAAGAACCATAGGCACGACCATCTCGAACATATACCTGACACTTGGCAACCCAGTGACACTTAACATTTGGTAACCCAACAGTGGTTAGGGTATGCTCAGGGTGTGCACATAAGATGGGACCAATTGTTTATGCTAGGGAGAGCTAAGCGATAGAGAAGAACAGTCACAAAATTATACAACTTTCCATTTCCTACACTAGAAGAATTAGACCTTAAAAGATAAAAAGAAAACTAATAAAAATCATTTGCCTCAATCTCACTCAACCATCACTTTAGAATATCAAAAGTGAGGCTACTAGAATTCTATGTACATAAGTGCTTGCAGTCTGCGAAATTTGATGGAGTCGTGCGTGCATGCTCGTGATTCGTATGGTTGGGCATAGGGGTACCTCACTACTCATCAATGTGGAAAGTCATTATAGAATTGAATACCCTTTTACTTGAAATAGGTAAGGTTTAAATAACTAAGCTCATTATCACTAATATTTTTGTGATCCTTGTTTCATTATTTTGAATTTTCTCAATCTTTTCCATCTTTTTGTATAGTTTTATAAAATTCATCTTTTTGGGTTATTGTTATCATAGCTTCAAAAACAAAGAGAGTTCAAACTTTGAATAAAGACACAAATGACATGAGAAATGCTCTCAAGCTCATTGTTGAGAAACTTGAAAAGATAGAGGAAAAAGAACATGCTTCTTCATCAAAGGCATCTAGGTAAGGAAATAACTCAAGTAACTATTCATCATGGCTTTTTTAGGACATTCTTCCATGTCTTCTCTTTAAGATGATATTCCTTATGAGAATGAAGACTTTGGAAAGGATGAAAAATAAGATCATGAGTTTCTTCATGATCTAAGTGATAAGAACAAATCTCAAGGATTCATCTTTTCAAGGAAAGAAAAGAATGAAATTTCTTCAAGACCTTAAAGGAATTAAGCTTGATTTTGCTAAAGCTTTCAAATAGGCTTCTAGAATACCTCATGTTGAAGTTTAATGAATTAATGGAATGGAAGATACTAAATCCTTTCAGTCTTAGCTTAAGATGAATAACAAATATTTCATGCTTGAATATGTAGAAGATTATCAAAAGGTATCAAATGTTGAAACAAAGCTTGAAGACATGGCACAAGTATGGTAAGAGAATCAAAGCCATTATTTTATGGTAAGTAATGTCACTCTTATCAAAGATTAGTTTCTCATGTAATTAATGCTTAAGTAAATATTTGAAAAGTCTCATCCTAGAAAAGAGGCTATTTGAAGTTTAAAATATAGAAGTCAAGAGGATAAAGTATCAGGGAATATTACATGGAATTTTGCATAGCTTTTTAATAAGATAAGGTATATTGGGATGAGCATGAACAACATTCTAACTTTCAAGATGGATTAAAGAAGGAACTTTGATAAGAACATACCTTCTATAAAGCTCAACCTTGAATGAGACTTTTGATTTGATTCTTAAGATTAAAAGGAAACTTTAAGGCTTCAAGAGAGGTTTTGAGGATTTCAAAGGTAAATAGTCCAAGGCTTCTTAGAGAGATAAATGAGTAAAGAAGAAATACAATGCTAAGAAAAGTTTACATGAAAAGAGAGATAAGACTAAGGAAGGTCAAGATTTCAAGAAAGGAAAATTTTAAGAAAATGATAATTCTTATAAGGTATAATGATTCAATTATGAAAAGCTAGAACATAAGCAATGGAAATGGAAGAATTCAATTCTTCAAAGAGCAAGGAACTTCATACTTTGGAGAAATGGGAGTCTTCAAATGAAGTAATCGTAATGCTTCTTTGAATGAAGATATTGCTAAAATTAATTAATTTATAGGAAATTCCAATGATAGTATAGATCCTTTAAGGAAAATGTTCTTTAGAATTGAGGCTAGATGACTCTCTACTGGCAAATGGATTCACATCCTAATAGATGGAGGTGTTCAAGAGAATGTTATTTCTTAAAAAACTATTGCTAGATTTTGATTAAAGAAAATTTATTATCCTAAGCCCTATAGAATGTATTAGCTCTCTAGAGATCATTTGAAAGGGGTAAAGAAAATGTAAATCTTATCTATATAGATTGGTTATTTCAAAGATCAAGTGTAATATGACACTCTTCCTATAGATAATGATGATTACATACTTGATAGATCTTGGAATTATGATAACAAGAATATTTATGATGAAGATAAGAATGTTTGTTCAATCCTTAGAAAAGATGGAATTCATTAATTGATTCTCATAACATTATAGAAATACAAGGAAAGTGTGCCTAATAATGTCATCAATTTTGCTTAGTATAAAAAATATCTTAAGAAACATAAGAAATATGCTCATGGACTTGTCATTATCTCTAGCATTGAATCAAGTGAAGAGAAATCACAAAGTAAACTTCTACCAATTGTGTAATATTTGACACAAGAATCTTTTGATGTCTTTTAAGGTAAATTAAAATAACTTTCTCTAATACGATCCATTCAAAATCAAATTAACTTCATGCCTAACCTACTATTCCAAATAAGAGGATTTATCATACAACTTCACATTAGAGAGACAAGTTACATAAGTAAGTGAATTACTCTTTAATGATTTTATGAAGGAATCCATTTCTCCATATATCATTCTAGTTGTTCTTATTCCCAAGAAAGATACATATGATATGAGAATGTGTGTTAATTTTAGATCTATTAATAGAATCCCTATTAAGTACAAATTTCCAATCTCTAGGATGGATGATATTCTTTATGTTTTGACCAATGGTAAAATCTTTTCAAATATTGATTTAAAAATTAGATATCATCACATCAGAATCAAATTGGAAGAATAATGAAAAATGATATTTAAAATACCTAATGGTTGTTATGAGTGATTAGTCATGCCTTTTGGGCTAACCAATGATCTAACCACATTTATGAGGCTTATGCATGATGTCTTAGGACACTTTGTTGACAAATGTTGCATTTTTTTCTTTAATGATATTCTTATTTACATATCTAATAAAGATGAGCATATGCAATATTTGGTATTGATGTTATTAAAGTTGCATGAGGCTAAACTGGTGATTAATGCTAATAAATGTCATTTTATGAAGAGGAAAATTATCTCCTTAGGTCATGTTATCTTCAAGAATTAAGTTAAAGTGAAACCAAGGAAGATCAAGGCAATCAATGAGTGACATTCACCTAAATATGTGGGAGAGAAATGATCTTTTCTTGGTTTATTTAGTTTCTATAGGATGTTTATTAGAAATTTTAGTCCTATTTCATGGCTTATGATATATTGTTTAAAGAAGAACTTAGCTTTTATATGGGATGATGCAAAAGAAAGTTCTTTTCAAGCATTGAAGAAAAAGATTTATAGTGCTACAATTTTGATAATTTTAAACATTTCTAAACTATTTGAAATGCAGGTGGATGCAACTGGGCTTACTATTGGAGGTGTGCTTTCTCAAGAGGATAAGAAAATTGCATTATTTTCTAAAAAATTAAATGAATATAGATAAAAGTATAGTGTGAATGAGAAGGAATTATATGCTATATTTTAAGTTATCAAGCATTGAAAACATTACTTGCTAGAATCATAATTTATTTTGTTAAGTGATCATAGAGCATTTTAATTCTTAAAAGAAACTAAGTGTGAAGCATATGAAATTAATAAATAAATTACAAGAATTTTCTTTTAAGTTGAAACATATAATTGGAAAGTCAAATGTTGTTGTTGATGCTTTGTCTAGACTTCATATTTCTCATTCTAGTATTAAAGTTAAAGGATTTGAGTCTTTTGCTTAATTGTATCCTAGTGATACTAATTTTGGTGAAGTCTAAAAGGAATTAAACTCTTCATTATCAGGTGATGAGTGGCGAGATACCCCTACACTCAACCATATGAATACGAGTGTTCATGCACAATTTGGTCGAACTTCGTGGATAGGCTAGTTGTGGTATCTAAATCGTTACACGTTGATCTATGTTTGCTATCTTCCCACATGGACTAGTATTTTCTTTGTCATGTATGGTTTATCTAGAGTGAGGCATATGATGTAATCCTAAACTAATGCTACTCCTAGAGACAATGGAAAATAACCTTGATTAAACTAATGAGCAATAGAAAATGAGTCTAAGCTAGCCTAAGTGCAATGAACATCCTGAAACACCACAAATTTTGGCCTAACACTTTGAAGCAAGAACAACTCAAAGTCCTCTTAACCTTTGGGAGGAAAAATTTTAACTAAGTCAAGCTCACTCACGCTGGCTTATCCTGGGCAACACATGTTGGAAATTGCAATTTTCACACTCACGCTATAGGGCACGCTGTGGTCACGCTGCACCGTCACTCCAGCGTGACCAACTTTGGGAGCTCAAAACCAAGTCAAAATGATCAAGTTTTCAGAGTGCAAGTCAACTTCAGACTTCAGCCTCCAAAATTTCAAGAAAATTGCAAGTCTCTGCAAGTCATACTGTGGTCACGCTGCAGCATGAGTGCAGCGTGACCTACCCCAAAATGATCCCAAACATGGCACATCCAAGCTCAAATTCCAAATTTTAGATCACCCTCAAGATCCACCACAGTCAGGCAATAGTTGTACTTAGAAACAGGCTTCAAAAATTCAAAAATTGGAGTAAAACATGTCAGTTTCACCTCACTCATGCTAAGGTGACGCTGGGGACACACTGCAGCATCAGTCTAGCGTGAGTGCAACGTGACTACACCTCACTCACGCTAGCAGCATGAGCGTAGTGTGAGTGCTAGTCACACCTAAGCAAAAACACTCCCAACGCATGCTAAGGACACACCATGACCCAGACAACTCATGTTGGGAGCCCTAGCAGAACAGAGTTGCCTCGAATAGCCTCGAATCGACATCTCGACATCCTGTAGCAATCGATCCATGCTCAAGCGAGCTAGGATCAAATTTCGTATTGTACATCATCCTGCACATTGTAAATTTTACACACATTGTAAGATACATTGCACCTGGTCAAAAACGTAGCCTACCTACACACGACCAACTCACACCGAGCTATCTACCATACACGTGTCACTTGATTTGTTTTCCTGTTAAATCTCAACTTTTGATCTCACCCATGGGCTCCGCACCTGAACCTGGCCAAACCCTATAAATATCCTAACAATTCACATAAACCAGGGGCAACTTTAAAAGTTGATGGCTTGGGAAGCATCGACTAACAGCCTAGGATGCTCAGACACACTTGACTCCTAGCATCCAAGCACTTCACACATTATCTTGGGGCTTAGCGCTTGACCTGCCATCCACACGCGCAGCTACGCTTTGACCAGTGCACATTCTTATTTAAACAATACAATACAGTTCATTATTGCTTTCCATTTACATTGTTTGCTCTGTTTACATTCTGTTTGCAATACCAGTTCTACATATGTTTCTGTTTACATTTTGTGCACACTGTTTACATTTCAAACATCAGTTACGATAACCCCAGCGCAAGCTGTAGTTTACACTCGGGGAAGTCCTTGGTTGATTTACATTCAGACCATCCAAGGCACTCTGCCTTCATTTTCTTTTCCAGCTTGCCCTCAAGTGAAGGCAGGGTCAGTTGTGTCTGCCCGATGATCTTTCGGTGTTAGTTTTCACTTCTAGCCTTATACCGACAATTTAGGTTAGTACAGTAAATTGGCGCTAGAAGGAGGACCTACCTTGTTTATCGTCTTATCGAAACGTACCCAACTAATGTTGCCAAATGCTGAAACTCAAATCAAATTGTGCATGCTAAGCTTGCTCACGCTGACTTTGTCATGCATGTTCAGCTTACTCATGCTGACCCTATCACGCACGCTGAGCTTACTCACGTTGACCCTATAATGCACGCTAAGCTTGCTCACTCTTACCCTTTCACACACGCTGAGCTTGCTCATGCTGAAGCCAATTGCACATGCTGTGAGTTAGATCACGATGCACACATTGCACACGCCATGAGTTGCTCACACTGCACATGTTGCACACACCATCAGCTTGTACACATCGTCATGAAATCTTCCCAGATCAACCCTACTTGCAAAATCCTCACACTAGAATAGTATAACTTCATCTATGTTAAGATCCAGGCCAACTTGCCTATCGATCATGTAGAGAGAGAAGTGAAACCAAACTTTGAACTTATTTACAAAGGAGGTCATGAGTTCATTCCCTTAGCCTTTGATCTAATGCCTCTTTCTGAGTCTCATCATCGACTCATATCTCAGCTCCTCATGGCAAGGAGTCAAGCCTTACAGCCACCTTCGATAGAACCTCAGGGTGGAGACAAGAAAGATGACTTCGTGGCCCAATCTGAACATGGGGATTCATACCATACCGTCAGTCCTCATGCCTATACAAACCCATTGTTCCAACCTTTCCTAGAGGGAACCATTCTTCCTCCTTCATCCGCATACACGCGAGGACCAGTTTCTCAACAAGAAGTACTAGCTTCCACGTCCATCCATTACATACCACAAGTACAAACCCATGGGGCACCTCTGACTACTTTAGCACAACATGTTCAGGGGATTACCTCACAACCTGTGGCTAGGCAGTGGGTTTCACCAGCAGTCTAGCAACACCAACCTACTCTCTATAACATACCATGCCCTCTAATCCCATCTCTGAACATTACTCCACTGCAACAATCGACAATCCAACAACCTCCCTTTCCTCAAACAATGGAACAGCCAAATTACTACCAATCACAATCCATTCAACCCACCGGTCTGCCTACTGCCCATGAGTGGGCAGACACGAAGAAAATGATGCACATGTTAACTGAAGAGGTACAACGCCTTAAAACCGCAAACACTGAGGAAGTCAAGGTGCTAGATTTCTACCAAGATGACCCAATCCACCCTTTAGTTCCACCATTAACCTTGCCAAAGAAAATCCCATTACCCCAGTTAACCAAGTACAATGGAGAGGGAGATCTGAACGCCCACCCAGTGATAGTTTGACTAGAATGTCTATTGCTTTAGGCCTGGCCTCACGCAATTCTACGTGTTTTTGCTATGTCCTTAACAGGAAAAGCCTTAGACTGGTACCGAGCCTTACCCCGTAACTCCATTTCTTCTCTGGAGGATTTGTTACATCAGTTTGTCACCCATTTTAAATACAATATAAAGCTTGAAGCCACACTGAATAGCTTGATTTAGGTTAAACAAACACCTTTAGATCTAGCACAAAAATTCATCCAAAGATGGAGCACAGCCCTGAATGAACTCCACGAGCCCATACCTGAGACATACTTGCTCACCATTTTTAAGGCCGCTGTGAATGACTTCATTAAGTCAAAACTTTTCTACTTGAGTGCTCGTAATTAGAGCCAAGTGTTCACACAAATTAAGAACATAGAAGAGGTGGTGCAATCAAGCAATGACCCAGCTTATGTGGCCTACAAAAATCAACATGCTCACAAGCAAAACACAACAATCGCAATAGTGGCCGTAAGCACAAAAGCAACCAACTGGGGCCCAACAGCTAAGCAACCCAAAGCCCCAGCTAACAAAGCTGCCAAATTACCTACATCGGCAAGGGCCATCCCAAGGCCCAACTTTCAATGCAAGGACTGCTCAAAGTATACACCACTACCAATGCAACCCTCTCAACTGTTGGAGCAACTCCTCAAAGCTGAGAAAATCCAACACAAACATGTGTCAGAGGTTACCTGCCAAAAACATGACAGGTACTGTGAACTACTAAGGAACCCCACCTTAGCAGTACCAAATGAGCCCCTAGTCCCATAACATTTTAAACTGGACCAATACTACCATTACCATCAAATGGCTGGTCACAATACAGAAAACTATCATGCTTTGCAAGATGACCTGTAGAGAATGATAGAACAAGGCCAATTGATGATCAACATGGAAAGTCAATCCAACACAGACGATTCCTCCTATGTCATAAACTCAATTAGCATAGGTAGCAAGCCCACACTTTTGTGACAACCTTTCGTAATCTATGTGCCTACTAACAAGGCAAAGGCCCTTGTAGCCTCCACAAGCAAGAGGCCTCCCTTTGTTATCAAAGTGCCACCTCATGAACCTGCCACACCCTTTGCATTTGAGATAACATTAAACTACTAATCATCTGCTAAGATGATAAACTAGCATGACTCATCCACTAAGATGTTAAACTGGCATGACACACCAGAAAAAATGGCTAAACAACCTTTCTTCATCAAGGTGCCACAATGAGTTAGTCACACAACAACTCCTAAGCCATCATTTGTCATAAGGGTGCCACAACATGGTTGCCCCTCACCTACCCAAAGCCCAATAGTGGGCAACATCTTGATCCCTCCTCCCTCGAGGGTCGACCCCACTAGCAACCCGGGTAAGCCCACCAAATGACAATGCAAGAGGACAAATGAGTACCTCGCAACCCCTATGGCTGAAGCAAAGGCCACAACCAGCAAAAAACAACTGAATACTGGGGCCCCTACCCCCAAGCAGGCTAAGCAAACTAAGCCCAAGTCCCCCTCCCAATAGGTCTATCTCTCAAGCTTCACGGAGGAAGTCAAAGCCAACACAACAGCTAATGACAACGACTTTGTAGCTACACTAACCTAGGTAAAACAAACACTCAAGCAAAAGAACACAACGTTCAGCTTGTATGACCTACTCATGACCTCATCTACTCACTGCCAAGCATTGGCCTAGGTCTTGGCCTCCATTCCTGTTACAGAGAACATCCCTACAAATGAGGCATCCATCCGTGCAACGATCTTGCCCCCTACACCACAAGAATCATGTTCAACAACCTTAACCTTTCGCGA
The DNA here is from genome assembly GCA_015680685.1 of Gnetum montanum. Lineage (NCBI taxonomy): Eukaryota > Viridiplantae > Streptophyta > Gnetopsida > Gnetales > Gnetaceae > Gnetum > Gnetum montanum. Next base: position 26,220 of record MNCI01016808.1, on the reverse strand, counting down.
TGATGCAGTCAAAGTCAACCCCGCACAAGGGGAGGTCACTACTGCTCCACTATCCATCAGCATTCGTGTTGGATAGTGCACCATCCATAGAGTGCACGTAGATGATGGTGTAGTAACAAACGTAGTCTTGCACTTCATCATCGACAAGCTAGGCTTGGCAGATAAAATCAGGCCAACCAAAACCACGTGTCTAAAATCCTTCAACGAATCACATGTCATAGTCAAGGGTACAATCAACTTAGCCTTTCTAGTGGGAGAGAAATTTCCCACTAGCACAAATTTCATTGTCATAGAGGAAATGCCAGGTTTCAACATGATTCTAGGTAGGCCTTGGCTAGCCTAACTCAGGGCCATCTCCTCTCCCATCCACAAAGAAATCCACCTTCCATACGAGGGTAGTCAAGTTATCATCCATGGTGATAATGCTTCCTCTTCGACTATCCATGACATAGACATGGTGCAAGTCTTGGAAGAAGAGTTTCCTAGTGGTACACCTATGGTAACCAACACAACGCCTAAGGCTAACACACTCGAATGAGTGGTTGAAGCCAACATCCCCCCGGAGGATCTTAAACCTTGCATGATCCCTAATCCACGCCCGGTTAGGAAGCAACTACATGACCAAGACTTTCCCTTGGCCAAAAATGTGTCAGATGCTTGCCTACCCTTCACCTCCACTTGCCATGAATTTTGACTTTTGTTTACATCGCACTAGCCTTTGCATTTAAATTTTTTCTGCTCACTTAGATCAAGCATTTTTCTTTGTTTACACATTTTTCAACTTAGTTTACACATTGCATTTGAAAAACATCAAACATAAAACTACAAAAACTCATGGGCCGAAAAGGCCTTAAATTAGCATACAGCCTGGAATGGCCTAAAACTATCATTTTTTGCATTGATTTTCTTTCATATACATTTCAACTCTATGTACAACAGGTGTCGCTTGATGTTGTTTTCTGTCTAGTTGATTTTTACAGGACCTTGCAGACACATAGCATCACCATGCATGCAGCATCACATCTTACACCAGCAAGGTGAGCACAGATAATCTGCTATGACTATAAACTGACACAACTTGTCCTTGATTCATGACGTTAAACTAGCACAATAGATAGTCCTGGCATCATGACTTAAAACTGATACCATAGAAAAGTCTTTGCATCATGACTTAAAATTGATACCACAGAACAATCCTAGCATCATGACTTAAAACTGATACCATAGAATGTCTTGGAGTCATGACAATAAATCGACACCATAGAGCTCTGTCCAGTATGACACTAAACTACCACATCCATCCACCATGACGTGAAACTAGCATCCAAAGTCCACTAAGACTATAGATTGGTTTACCTCTTTATAGTCCGCTATGACTATAAACTAGTAATGCACCATCCGCTACGATGCGAAACTAGCGTTGTCCAAAGGGTTATGATGCGAAATGAACCCGCAACAGTCTACTAAGACTATAAACTAGTGACATCATCAATGACTAGGAAAAATTTAAAAAGATGTGTTGCTGCAATTGGTTGTACATGTTCCACCGAAACTTGCTGCATAATTTGTCTCATGGACCTTGATGAAGCTTATGCTGTTCATGATTCCATCTGCTTTGAAATTGCATATGGTGGCTCTATCTCCTTGGTTTTTTTCATGTTTAAAGTGCTTATTTAACTATTTCATTTGTGGTTTTCTTGTCTTCTTTGAGTTGTGTTTGCAGGATGACACGCCTGAGGCATTCGTGCACAGATGCACTTCATCATGATGATAGAGTATCGCATTCTTCCTAACGCTCGCAACTGGGTTAATCAATCCATTCATAAGTACATTCCCAACTCCTGATACATTCCCTATTCCCCATCATGTTCCCTTTGTCCTATTTAATTATACCCCTTGGATACATTCTACTCCCCCAAATCTCTTGATACATTGTTTCACATTATGATCCTCTAAGTAATTGCAACACAAAACATAGTACATAGTACATGATGCAAAATGCAAGCGCTCAAGCATAAGCATGGCACTAAAAGCAAGCTCTTTCAAAAATACCAAAGAGAACAAGAAAAGAAACCAGAAAAAAAAAAGAAAAAACAAAACAAAGAAAATAAAAACAAACAAAAAGGAAAAGAACAAAAAGGTCAAAGAGCGAAATGCACGGAAAAGGTCTTCATGACCCCGTTGACATCATAAACCAAAGACTATTGGCTATTTTCATACAAGCCCTAGGTGAGAAGGCAATTGTCTTGGAAAATAGTTACACTCATGTCTTAAAGAGACTATGTTGCACATTATCGCGTGGTTTTGGCTGTTTACAACGGCCCTCGTAAACACTCTGCAAGAGTCCCATTTCTCCAAAGAATGCATGCCCTCCATGCCTTGCTCCAAGTCTACTGAAGACCGGCTATTGACAAGGACCAATGACATAGCTTGTTCATGTGAGAGCATTCTTATCTCACAATCCCAATGACAATCATATCCCTCGATCAACTCTTGATTTCCCTGGTTACAACCAATCCCCTTGCATCTTGAATTGCACTTCCCCAATCCCATTTACTTTTGAACATGGTGCGATGATGTCCAGCCAAAGGCTAACAGTTAATGCTTGGTGCTTGGTCATTCATGGTGTTTTTCACTTCTTTGTCGACACCTCTCGGGTGGATTCCTCCAAACGTCAACAAAGAGAGGCCAATGAAACACCACTAATTTTGGCCTAACACTTTGAAGCGAGAACAACTCAAAGCCCTCTTGATGTTTGGGAGGAAAAATTTTAACTAAGTCAAGCTCACTCACGCTGGCTTATCCTGGGCAACACATGCTGGAAATTGTAATTTTCACACTCACATTGTAAGGCATGTTGTGGTCACGCTGCAGCATCAGTGCAACGTGACCAACTTTGGGAGATCAAAACCAAGTCAAAATGATCAAGGTTTCAAAGTGCAAGTCATCATCAAGACTCATTATTGACAACTTCAGACTTCAGCCTCCAGAATTTCAAGAAAATTACAAGTCTCTGTAGGTCATGCTGCAGCGTGAGTGCAACGTGGCCTACCCCAAAATGATCACAAACATGGCACATCCAAGCTCAAATTCCAGATTTTAGATCACCCTCAAGATCCACCATAGTGAGGCAAAAATTGTACTCAGAAATATGCTTCAAAAATTCAAAAATTGGAGTAAAACATGTCAGTTTCACCTCACTCATGCTAAGGTCACATTGGTGACACACTGTAGCATGACTCTAGCGTGAGTGTAGTGTGACTACACCTCACTCACGCTAGTAGTGTGAGTGCTGGTCACACTTGAGCAAAAGCACTCCCAACGCATGCTGAGGACATGCCACAACCGAGACAACTCACGTTGGGAGCCCTGGTAGAATAGAGATTCCTCAAACAGCCTTGAACTGACATCTCGACATCCTGCAGTAGTCGATCCATGGTCAAGCGAGCTGGGATCAAATTTTCTTATTGTACATCATCCTGCACATTGTAAATTTTACACACATTGTAAGATGCATTGCACCTAGTCAAAAATGTAGCCTACCTACACACAACCAAATCACATCAAGCTGTCTACCGGACACGTGTCACTTGATCTGTTTTCTTGTTAAATCTCAACTATTGATCTCACCCATGGGCTCCACACCTGAACCTGGCCAAACCCTATAAATACCTTGTAAATTCACATAAACCAAGGGGAAATTTTGAAAGTTGATGGCTTGGGAAGCATCGACCAGCAGCCTAGGACGCTTAGACACACTTGACTCTAAGCATCCGAGCACTTCACATATTATCCCGGGGCTTAGTGCTTGACCTACCATCCACACACATAGCTACGCTTTGACTGGTTCACATTCTTGTTTAAATAATACAATATAGTTCATTATTGCCTACCATTTACATTGTTTGCTCTATTTACGTTCTGTTTGCAATACTAGTTCTGCATACATTTCTTTTTACATTTTGTGTGCATTATTTACGTTTCAAACATCAGTTATGATAATCCCAATGCAAGCCATAGTTTATGATTGGGGAAGTCCTTGGTTGATTTGTGTGCAGACCATCCAAGACACTCTACCTTTGTTTTCTTTTCCAGCTTGCCCTCGAGCGAAGGTAGGGACAACTGTGTCTACCTGACGATCTTTAGGTGTTAGTTTTCCCTTTCATCCTTACACTGACAATTTAGGTCAGTACACATCCATTCCATAATCATCCATACACATCTTGGACCTTGTGCACGACTACTATTGGGATTACCAAGCGTAGATCATAGGTACACTACTAGGTTACCAAGTAGTCACACTTAATTTCTTGTGATTAAGTCGTACTCATTCCACAGTTAGCAACAAGAATAGTAAATGATGATAAAGAAATATTAACTAAGAAAACAATAAATAACAATGACAATTAATAATAACAATTAAAACTAAGTGAATACTGCAATGATGAAGTAATCTTGATCTTTATTTCCAGTTATGTACACGTCCAAGTATGTCACACTCAAATAAAGGTGTCGTACAATTACAAGCATCACACTGCGGGCATGCACTTGGGAAAATAATCTAACTCCTACAGAAAAAAAATGTAAGGGCTTCACTACAACTGACAAAAAGTGCCTAAGTGCGGCGAGTGTGTGCTTATTTATAGCTAAAAATAGACTTTGTGTAAATGGGTCCGCGTCATGGGTGGATGCGTCGACAGGACCGCGTATACGCAGTTACATATATGGGGCCCTGTATACGTGGCCTAGTTAATGTAGCCCCAATATCAGGGATCCAATATCATGGCCTATCAGACCAGGGCTCCGATAACAAGGCTCCAATAACTGGGCCTGATCATACCCCCACGACTGACTAACAACTCATCCTCAAGTCAAAGAGAGTGAGGAACAAGTTCAATTGATTACACAGTGGATAGGTATGGGATTATTGACTGACTAGGAATTTATTCATGCCATAGTGGATATGACAAAATTGGGACACAGATACAAAATGACAAATTTTGTGGAACTCATGGGGTTCCTAGGAGTGGTGGCTCCTCCATGGGTGCCTTTCCTTTGTTTTGTGCACCAAGCTTCTGAGATTGATACCATTGAAGAAGTGCCTGAAATTTCTTTTTCTTCCATCTGTAGATTATGAGTCGTCCATACTAATGTTCCAATGTTTGATGGAGTTGACACTTTCCATGGATACGATAGCTATGGGAATACTTGATTAGCCTTGACATGCCATGCCATAGATAGCCGTCATTCCTCTTCATAGACTTGGGCCCCAACCTCTCCACCTTTTTCTTGGCTAGCTTATGTAGTGACAGGAGGTCCTTAATGGATGTTGAATAATTTTGCCTCCTGCTCTATATATTTTGCATGAGGTCCTTGGCCTTTGCCTCCCCTAGGTCATTCTGTTGCACCTTGAGAAGGTCCTCCTTGTTGTCTTCTTTTAGGGGCCATCTATAATCACACAAAGATCAATTGTTAGTAAGGTTATTTCAAAAAAGTTTAATGATTTCATACCTTACTCATTGCCTTTAATAAATGTTGAATTCCTTACTTAGTGTGATTTTAGAGTTAGAAATTTTTCATGGAAGTTGCCCTAAAAGTTTAATGTCAAACCTGGTTTTGAGGAACATTTGATAAAATGATGACAAAGGGAAGAATAGATTTGACAATGAAGTACTCGGAGGGTATAGGATGACGTGGTGGTTTGCAATAAGTACAAATTACAAAAGTCACACAAGTGGATCCTCCCCAAAGGAGGTTCCAACCTATAATGCCCTTGCGTAACCACACCTTAAAATGGATGTAGGCACTAGAATGATTAAATGTAATATATACCGATGCAACAAAACACACACATGTGTAGACACCACCATGATGAGGTATGAATTCAATGCTACACAAGAGACAAGTTACAAATACACGAATAACAAGATGGGATGAATCGGAGAAGGAATTGCAGATATTGGGACATGACGTAACTGACTCATGGCACAATGAATCTTGAGTGTAGGGCATGATTAATGTGTCATTAGCCCATTGCTCCAAAATTAGGACCAAGTCCATTGCTCCGATTAGTGACATCACATTGTTGCATCCAATGATGGACAACCATAAGAGCACCATGATAGCAAGGCGTATGATCACTTATCATTTTGTGCAAGGGAGGAGTGACTTGGAATTTCTTTGCGGCATACTTTTTGTTTGGCCTCTTTAGCACACTCTTCTTCTTTTTCTTTTTCTTTTTTGAAGTAGTAAATAATCCAGAGAAGACACCTACCTTCAAGCATGGGTGCATGTCTTTCTAGTGGGACCCCCTAGAATAGCATTAGGTTCTTTATTGTGTGCCTTTAATACTCTTACTCCCATTTTTCTTTAGATCTACAAGGATCTTAGTACAACCAAGCTACATGATAGCACCCACAGATGTCACCAAAAAGAATCCACAAATTCCCTTGATGTCACACCCTGGCGATTCCCTTTATGTCCATCATTTTTCACTCTGGGCATAATGAGCACAAAATTACTTTAAGTTTTAATGATGTCAAGAATATCATCATACCCAAAGTAGAACCTCGTATTAATAGAATGGTTGGGTGGATGTGATGGGCTTGTTGTTCAAATAATTAGTCACCTGAGACTTGATAGCATAGAACAACACCTCAACCAATGAGTCACATGAGTGTTTTATTCATACATGCGATTACTCATAAAAAGATAAAAAGACAAAAGGATAAAATAATAAATTAAAAGGTGAAAACTGGAAAACAAAAAGTTGAAAAATTAAAGAAATAGAAAAACATTTATTAATTTTGTGTTGTTAGAATGGAGGATACCCCCCATAACTAAACAGTTGAGCATGGCTAGAATTAATAAATGAAAGGTGGGGATCCTTGCATGTTGTATTGGGCCCTGGTCATACTTACCCCATTGGGGTTTACACACTTGATTAGAGTTGACATAGTAGGGCAAGTTATAAGATGTGGTTAATTTATAAGGAGTTGACCCACTATGGTACTTGCGACTATAAGATGGTATGCAAGGATCAACATGTCTCCCTATGTGGCACTATTCATTGGTCCCCATGGTTGTTGGAGTATTGAGTGATGGCCTTGATAAGGTAACATGAGGTGTTGGGTTCAAAGAGGAAGATGCACCACAGTGTTGGATTTGTGCTGAGTTGGCGAATGCAATGGTTTCTGAACTATGGTGTCTCTTTCGACGATCACATCTAAAGAAGGGACACCTTCGATGTTGTGAAGGACCTCCACTACTATTGACAGTAGCAGCACAATTAATGTTTGTGGGTTGGTGCTGTGGTGCAAAATCTTCTGGCATAGCCGACGGTGATGTAGAAGGGGATGAAGTATGAGAATATTGAGGTTGAGGAGAAGTGTAAGGCACATGAGGTGATGATCTTGTTGTAGAGGACATGGGTGGATAGTACTTGGGAGAATGATAACGATGAGGTGAGGTAGAGGATGCTAATTGTGTTGGAGAAATAGGGTGTTGAACATAATATGCATTTGGTGTTGGGATATACGAAGGGTATGGTCTAGTTGGCAGTGGCCTCCCCCACGACTGAGGTTTTTGCCACTGTAGTTGAACCTGATATTTCTGTATGAAACTTGGATGTAACATTCCTCCCCAATGCTCATGTAAATGTGAAAAAAATGGACATTGGTCTTTGGGGTGATCGTATGGACAAACATTACATTAATACGTATGATTGGTAGTTGGGTCCTTATCCTTATTCTCTTCTACCCTTTGTTTCGATTGTCGCATGGTGTCTTGTCCTATTTCTCAATTTGGCATAGTTCTTCCTCTAATAATGTTGGCATATTCTCCACATCTTTCATGTACCCAGTCTGTTATCTTATTGATCTTTTCCTCAATTTCATCTAGTGATTATACGATTGGCAAAGATGATTCCACCTCCTTCAAGTGAGTGGATTTCTCCTCTTCATGATCATGGACCCTTGTTAAGTTGAGATTATGGTCCTATTGAGAACTTTCAACACTCTCCCAGCTGGCTATTTCTCCTTCTTTTGCTACCTGCTTAATAAGATCTTGGAATTGATGGGTTCGTAGCTCATATAGTTGACCTCATTGTACATCCCTAGGATCTCCCTTGTTTCATTACAGAGCCCATCTATGATATGGTAAATTATCCTTTCCTTGGAGAACCCATGGCCTGGGTAGCTGTTTAATAGTGCATAATATCTTTCTAAGGCCATGTCCAAGGGTTCATGTTGTGCTTGTTTCCATTCTTGGATTTGTCTCCTCAAGGCTGACACTCTTGCATAGCTTTGATATCTTTCGTTGAAAAGTTCTACCATTGTCGGCCAATGTCAAATTGATTTTGGTTTTAACAACCTATACCATACTTTTGCTTGTCCAACGAGTGTCAGAGGAAAGAGCTTAAGTTTTTACCATCCATTATCAATATTATTCCATGTATAGGCATCGTAGAAGGCTCAAAAATGTTGTTGCGGATCTAAATCATAGCCCCTTGAAAACTTGGGAAACTTGTTTAAATCAAGCATGGGTAGACAACTTTCCTTATGATGCCTACGGGCTATTCGAACAGCCTCTTGTATTTCTGTTAAGCTTCTAGTGGCCAGTAGGGGTTCATTGTCATTAGATAAGTTATGCTTTCATGCGTTGGGGCGATGTTGTCTTCATTTATGTTTATAAGAAATCCCCACCTCGGGTTTTGTACTCCAATCTTCATTTTCATAATATTCGTTGGTTCTCCAATGAATTATCTCACTAGATGTGGCATTATTATAGTCTTGTAGGAGAGACATGGTTGTAAATTTATGTGTTATTTAATTACAATTATTATTATTATTTTTCTGAAAGATATATCGTTAAGGCTTCTTTACAGTGATCTTGTATGATGTAACTAATCTAAATAACTAGCACCATCCCTAGCAACGGTGCCAATGATGAGTGGCGAGGTACCCCTACACTCAACCATACAAATACAAGCGTTCACGCATGATCCGGTCAAACTTCGTGGATAGGCTAGTTGTGGTATCTAGATCATTACACGTTGATCACAATTTGTTGTCTTCCCACCTGGACTAGTATTTTCTTTCTCATGTATGGTTTAGTCCAAAGTGAGGCGTATGATGTGATCCTAAACTAATGCTACTCCTAGAGACAATGGAAAATAATCTTGATTAAACTAATGAGCAATAGGAAATGAGTCTAAGCTAGCCTAAGTGCGATGAGCATCCATTCCTTAATCATCTATACACATCTTGGACCTCGTGCATGACTACTACTAGGATTACTAAGCGTAGATCCTAAGTACGCTACTAGGTTACCAAGTAGTCACACTTAATTGCTTGTGATTAAGTCATACTCATTCCGCAATTAACAACAAGAATAGTAAATGATGATAAAGAAATATTAACTAAGAAAACAATAAATAATAATGACAATTAACAATAAAAGTTAGATAATTAAAACTAAGTGAATGCTACAATGATGAAGTAATCTCGATCTTTATTTCCGATCATGTACGAGTCCAAGTACATCACACTCAAATAAAGGTGTCGTACAATTACAAGCATCACACTGCGGGCATGCACTTGGGAAAATAATCTAACTCCTATGGAAAAAAATGCAAGGGCTTCACTACAACTGACAAAAAGGTGCTTACGTGTGGCGGGTGCTAGCTTATTTATAGCTAAAAATAGACTTTGTGTAAACGGGGCCACGTCGATGCATGGGTGGATGCATCGATGGGGCCACGTATACGCAACCGTGTATACGGGGTCCCATATATGCAGCCTAGTTAACGCAGCCCCGATATCGGGGATCCAATATCAAGACCTATCAGACTAGGGCTTCGATAACTGGACCTGAAAAACCATGACTCATCATCAGGAAAAGCTAATAAATGGAAGGCATATACTAATAAAAATTATATTATAAATTATAGATAGTAAAATTTGTATTTCCAAATATGCATTTAGATTCAAGCTTATCGAGGAAAAATACTATACTAACATCACTACAAATATTGGTAAAACAAAGATTTTGAGTAAAAATTACTTATGGCTAGGAATATATAAAGATGTAGTAAATTTGTAAAATAATGGTATGTTTACTAAAATTTCAAAGGTGGAAAAGGTATTTAGGATCATTACTTACCTTTATCGATCCCAAATGCCCCTTGGGAAAGTATTTCTTTGGACTTTGTTTGTAGCATTCCAAAGACAAGATCTGGTCATGATTCCATACTTGTTGTTGTGGATAAATTTACTAAGATGGATTTTTTATTCCATACAATACAAGTAATGATGTTTCTTATGTTGTATATTTATTCTTTTAGCATTTATTGAAATCACATGGCATTTATTTGAATATTATAAATGATAGAGATTTGAAATTCATGGTCATTTTTGGAGGTGACTTTGAAAATTATTGGAAAATAGGTTTTCATTTTCCACTACCTAGCACCCTCAAACTGATGGACAAACAAAAGTGGTTTAGAGATCTTTGCTAAAGATACTAAGATACTTGTATGAGGATCAAATTTAAATATGGAAAATTATGCAAACCCATGTTGAGTTCTCATACAATCATGCTTTCCACACTAGCATTGGTAAAATTTCTCTTATGAAAAATTATTATTTTTTACTAATAAAGGTTGATGGATTGAAGAAATTTGATGATTATGCCTCTTTGAACTTTGATTTTTTTGCACAAATGAAGCAATTGCATTAATAAATCTACTCTCACATGGAGAAGAAGATCAAGGACATATCTTTGAAGATCATTCAAGATAAGAAAAAAATGAATTTTACATTGGTGACTATATGATGAGCAATGAGGTATTTCTATGCTCAACCATATGAATACGAGCGTCCACGCATGATCTAGTTGAATTCCAAGGACTAAGTGCCTATGCGCCTTTGTGGAACAAGAATGGGTTGATCAATCGTTGTCTTCCCAAGCTTACTTGTATGTCAAGATAGTATGGTTAAGTAAACTTGAGGCATATGATTTTTATACTTTTGTGTGTTTTTATGTCCTGCTACTAATAAAGGAGGAGAGAAAGATAACTAAGTAACTAATTTAATTCGACTACTTATTAACTAGGCTCTAATTGATCCTAACACCAATATCCATTCTCACTTGTTGTACACATCCTGAACTAGTGCAACACTACTCGGATTACCAAACGCTAATCATTACTGGGTTACCAAGTGTTACACACATGCTCGAAGTGAGAATATTGTGTGTGCTTACTTAGGAGAGTTGTAGGGTGAGAGAGAGCCATTAATTAACTAAGGAAAAAATTAAGTAATAGTAATTAACATTAATTAATCTATTCTGAATGTTGTAAGGTTTAACACAAAGTTCATATTTATTGTCGTACACAAGATGTGCTTAGGTACACAATGCTCAAATAAATATCCGTTCACTTTATGACTCCTACTATAGGCACACAGAAATAATTCTAACTCTGAGAGGGAGAAAATACAAGAGTTTAGTTAAGGGACTAAGACTAACTATTGCAAACCAAGTGCACCCACCTCTTATTTATAGGCAATAAGGCAGGCTGTGATATTGCGGCTCATCATATGCCCACGACTGAATGAAAACTCATCCTCAAGTTCCTTACAAAATATTGGGAAGATATGGGATTACTGACTAAATGAAAACTGATAAAGATAGAGAATAATAGATCAATAAACATATTACAACATTGGTGTTCATTCCCTTTATGGTGAACACTGTACATGGATGACATCTAGACCTTCACTTGATAGCTTGAAGAGAAAAAGAGGGAGAAGAAAATGAGGCATGTTGCTGCCAATGTCGAGATTGCACCCTCCGTTGTTTATCCATAGCCACGCGACTAGACTTGTTTCTAGTGTAAACATTCTAGCACCAGTCCATCCCAAGTGCTTCCTCCTATTTTAGTCCATAGTTCATTTGGAAGCAAGACTTAAAAACTTACCCACAAGAATTTACCAAGGAAAAATAATGCACCAACCAAGATATGGACTAATCATAAAATTGGCATTGAGGTGGAAAATGAAAAGAAAGATGGAGAGTAGAAATGGAATGGAATCCCAAGAGCAAAGTTGTGTAAAGTCCCTTGTGTATGTCATGGTTAATGTGACTAAGTAGAACTCATTCCAAATCTGAACTCAAGCCAACCATATTCAGTGACCTCGCATCAATACACTTTTCCAATCCATCCCCTTGAAGCAACAAGAATGCTTCCCCAAAGAGTCACCGCCATTGTAAGGAGAGCAAGCTGGAGAAGCAGGAAGTGAGAAAGGGCCTTAGTTAGAGGGAACCTTTAAATTCCCACTTCTTCTCCTTCTTTTTTACATGAGACCACACCATACAAAGACTTATTTTTATTCACTCAGTTTCCTGATATTTGATTAATGGAAGAATGGCAGAAAACCCAAGAAAAAGCATCCAAGCACCCAAGAGAATGGCCAGCACAAATGCATCAAATCCCCTTGAAGTCACATCCTTTTCAATCATTGAGTCCTTCCTTTAGTTTGAAAAATACCAAGCCACCAATTTATTAAGAAGTTGATTAGAAAAAATGAACTACATAGTTCCAAGCCATGGGAGACCACAAAGTTGAATGGATAAATGGATGATGTGGACTCATTGCCTGTTTTATCAAAAGAACCATATCATAATATCAGCATCATATTTCAGAGGTAAAAACCAAATGTTAGCAAATAGTAGTATATAATTCAATCCACCATTAGGAGAACTTATTGTATGACATATGAAAGTAAATCAACCAAACAAAGAAATAGTAAAAATGTGAACGATGGTGTAAAACAAAAATAAGAAAGATTGAAGAAATGTGTAAAACACAAATATAAAAAGAGCTTAGGGCTTAGAATGATTAGCATTGATGGCCATCTCCCCTATGACTGAGTTTGAAGGAGGAGATTCGAAATAGCGAGCAAGGTTGTCCACCAATAGAGGTAGTATGAGTACTAGCTACTCTAAGCTCATGGAAAGGTTTGGTTTGTTGGATGTTGACCAACAATTTCTTATCCGAGCTTGTAGGTCTATATATCATCATGGCCCCTGAAGGAAAAGTTGCATGGATGACATAAGGTCCTTCCCACAGTGTTTGAAATTTGGTACATTATGGCACATGTGTGGGATTCTAGTAGAGAACCTTATCTCCAGGTTGATATTTAACTTTCCTAATTCTTAGGTCATGATGTTGTTTATTGAAGACCTTGTGTAATTCGTTAGATGACAGGGTGGCCAATCAGTTCTCATCTAGCAGGTTAAGGGTCATCAACCATTGTTTTTGTGCTAGATCAAGGTCAAGGTTGAGGTCACATGTCGTGGATAGTGTATGGAGCTTAGTTTGAATAGGAAGCATTGGTAATTTACCATACACTAACTCATAGGGAGAGTAGCCTCTAGGGAGTTTCCATGTGGAGCGGTATGCCCAAAGAGCATCGTTCAGTTTAGTGCTCCAATCTTGCCTAAACTTGCTAATGGTTCTTGTCAATATCTTTGTAATCTCCTTGTTGGTGAATTTAGCTTGACCATTCGCTTGGGAGTGATATGGTGTAGTTAGTTTGTGCTCAACCCCTAAGCGTTGCATTAATTTTCAAAAAGTCGCACCTATGAAGTATGTACCATTATCTGAAATAAGTGCACGAGGCACACCAAACCTATTTATGATTTGTTGTTGAACAAATCATGCAGCTGTGGATGATGTACAATCCTTAATATCAGCTGCTTCTGCCCATTTTGTAAGGTAATCAATGACAATAATAATATAAGCTTTTCCATTGGACATTGGTGTAATCAGCCCCATAAAATCAATTCCCATATGTTGAAGGGTTATAAAGGTTGGATGGTTGCATACCCTCCATTCTAGCAATCATCCCCCATCATGTTGACAACGCTCACAAGATTGGATGAAACAATGGGCATCCCAAAACAATGTAGGCCAATAATATCCTGCAAGCAAGATCTTAATGGTTGTTCGTTTCCCAGTGTAATGACCCCCACAAGGACCCTCATGAGCATCTTGGAGAACTCGCAACTGATCTACATTGGGAACACACCATTAAACCAAGCCATCAAGACATGCTTTGTAAAGTTACCTATTTATTTCCATAAAATACTTGGCTTGGTGAAGAAACTGTTGTTTCTTTTTGGCATCAAACCCTTGTGGTGTTTGTTGTGTAAGGAGATAGGTGAGAATGCGACTATACCAGTTTTTCTCTATGGTTAATTGATTATTCACTACACTTGTAAAGAATAGTTCATTTGGGAAATAATCAAAAATTGGATACTCATCCATTTTTTTGTTCCATTGAAACTGAGATAAATGATCAGCAACTATGTCCTTGGTGCCTTTACGATTGATCACCGTAAGATTGAACTCTTGTAAGATTACAAGACATCATATGATGCGAGGGCTTACCATTGGCTTATTCATTAGGAACCTTAATGCACTATTATCTGTGTGTACGAATACCTTATAACCCAAGACATAGTGCCTAAACATTTCTAGTGAAAACACTACAGCCATTAATTCTTTCTCTGTTGTAGTGTAGTTAAGTTGTGCACCAGCGATACTTCCACTTGCATAGTGGATGTTATAAGGATGTTTTTGATCATATAACTATGTAAGTATGATTCCTAAATCATAGTTGGATGTGTCAGTCATTATGTGAAATGGTTTGGACTAGTCAGGAGCTTGTAGAATGGGTGTTTCTATGAGCTTCTGTTTTAAAGTTTGAAAAGCTAATTTGCATTCCCTGGTCCACTCGAAAGGTACGTCCTTTTTCGTTATTTCAACCAATGGTTTTGCAACCTTTGAAAAGTTCTTAATAAACCTTCTATAGTAGCCAGTGTGTCTAAGGAATGACCAAATATCTTTTACAGTTTCTAGTTGATTAGTAATTCCTTGGATAACTTTGATCTTTTCGAGGTCTACCTCTATCCCTGTTCATGAAATTTTATGCCCTAGTACGACACCTTCTTGGACCATCAAATGGCCTTTTTGCTAGTTGAGCCTTAAATTAGTTTCTACATCGTTTTAGTACTTTCTCCAACCAGTCCAAGGCTTGATCAAAGTTTGATCCATAGGTGGAGGTCTTCACGAACGACTCCTCCACACCATTTCCTATCAACTGCTGGAATATGCTAAGAACTAATCATTGAAATGTTGCAGGAGCATTGCACAAGCCAAACAACATCTGTTTATATGCAAATGTTCCCCAAGGACTAGTGAACGAAGTCTTGGCTTGGTCTTCTGGGGCTATTTGTATTTGGTTGTATCCACTATACCCATCTAGAAAACTATAGTAGCGATGCCCTGCAATGGTGTCTAAAACTTAGTCTACAAATGGCAATAGAAAATGGTCTTTAAATGTTGCCATATTTAGTAGCCTAAAATCTATACACACCCTACATTTTCCTCCATTTTTGGGCACTATAACTAAGGGGCTAACCCATTTACTATCAACAATGGTGTATATGAACCTAGCTTTTAGAGGCTGTTCAATTTCTTCCTTAACTACTTACTTCAACTTTGGGTTCAAGTGCTTCTGTGATTGTCTTTGAGGCTTCATGGAGGGATCAGTGTAAATTCTATGTTAGCATATCCTAGGATTGATTCTAATTAATTCAAGATATGACCAAGAGAAGGTCTTCAACCATTTATTTATGACTTTCAGCAGTCTCTCTTTTTGTTGCAGAGCCAGCTTAGCATTAATAATTACTGATTTTCCATTTTTAAGAAATTTATATTCCATACCAATGGGCAATGATTTTAGCTCAAGGGGCTCTTGCTTAAACTTATCAGGATTTCCAACTTCCCCCAGTTGATATTTTCAAGGTCAAGACTTGGAAGTTAGTGATAAACTTGCTCTAATGTGTCTATGCTATTGATGTAAGCACAAGTCAAACTCTCAGTTGGTTCCATGAATATAGTTGAACTACTTTTTTGATCAACTCTCAGCCATTAGGTGCCTTCTTGTCTTGTGGCTACTGCATACAGGCATCTTTGTATATTAGTTACTTATGCACACTGGTTGCATTTAGGCAATGTTAAACGTTGCACAAACCATGACTTCTACACAGAATTACACCTTGAGTCACTGTATGTGATGCATGGAACTTTCTTCTTCTCGATCTTTTCAAATGTATTTTCCTTTGATATTTCCAGGGAAAGATCACAAATTCCTAGGCACGTGTCAACTATGCTTAGCCATGCTCTTCCCATTATGATTGAGAAGTCCTCCTTACCGTTGTTTACTTGAATCACTAGGAAGTTAGCTACATACAACCACCCACAAATAGTGGTGACAATGTCCTCCACTAGTCCCAATGGGACAGTGATGGACTAGTCAGCCAACTCTAAATGAATGTTACTCTTTTTTAGTGGAGGCAGGTTCCAAGCTTTGTACATTTCTTCAGAAATCAAGTTGACACCAGAACCTGAATCCAAAAGAGCTTTGCATAGCTAATTTCCAATGATTTGTAGATATATCAAAGGACTCCTAGGATTAAATAATTTCCTATGAAGATGGCCAGCTTTTACCCAATCGATGATGGCACGAATTAACATGATCGTATGTGTTGAGCATGGTTTTTGGGTTGAAGGGAGCTCCAAAGCTTCAAGTGATAGTGAGGCAGTTGAAGAATCAGCCGCTTGTGGTTTCAAGGGCTTAATTGGACTATTGGTTCTAAAGAAAGGTCTTTACTTCATGCAGTTGTTAGAACCAATAGTAGGTTGAGGGTTAACAACCCTTATGACGTTACATTGCTGCAGCTAGGTAGGGATTTCACCCTGCACCACTGGAGCAGGTGGTAATGGAATTAAGGGTGGAAGAGGTATAGCCGGATGAGAAGGCTGGTATGTTTGTAGAACATCACCCCTAGGAGGATTCCTATAGTACTCACAAGCTTGGTAGTGAGGTTGAGGAGTAATGTGACCAGTAGAGTCATGTGGAGAGACTGGCTGCTACACGTAATATCCATACGGGTGAGGTTGCCAGTAAGGATACTATTGCCTTGGTGGTGGCATGCTCCATAATTATGGGTACTTTCATTGTTGATACTGCTCGATCGGTTGTGGCAAATTTCCACTTGGATAATATGTTAAGGGTTGGTGGAACTATCTTGAGTTATCTTGAGGATAATGTAACCTTCGGGGTGTTTGCCTTTTATTTAATCATGGATTGAGTGCATACACCCTAAACTCTTGCAGATGTGAGATTATAGGGCAACATCCCTTAAGATGGTCATATTTGCATATCTCGCATCCACTATCATTGTTTGTATCTGAATCCACCTCTTTGATAAAGGCAACTTTGCCCTTACCCTTGTTACGTGCATGTTTAGTTTCTCTCTTTTTCCTTTTTTCATGATCACTACCTTACTTTCTAGACTCTACTATGTTGAGAATGGTTTGAAATCTATAATCTAGGGAATCCCACATTTAGTCTACCTTTGTCGATACTTTCAATGCTAATTTTTGGATAGGCAAGGTTTTCTTATTCACCATCTCTTCAAGTGGTGACTCTTCTTCATCCTTGTAGAATCTTACTCCCTTCTTTTGGAGGGAAGGATCTCTATTATATTTCTCTACACTCTCTCTTTTCCTTAACTCACCTTCTTCTTTAGCAACTTGCTCCAATAATCTTTGAACTTGATGGGTCCTAAGCTCAAATATCCTCCCTTGGGCATACATCCCAAGGGTTCTTCACATTTCATGCCTAAGCCCATCTACGAGATGGCATAGCTGATCCCTCTACGAATAACCATGGCTAGGACAACAATGTAATAGTGCATAATATCAGCCCATGGTAGCATCCAAGGACTCATGTCCTTGTTTCCAACCTTGGATTTGCTTTTGTAGGTTGGATACTCGAGAGTACATTTGGTACTTATCATTGAACAATTCTAACATGGTACTCCACCTATGAATGGATTTTGATTCTAAGGACCGGTACCAGCTCTCCACTTCTTTGACTAATGTCTATGGGAACAACTTAAGTTTTTGCCATTCGCTTTCTATGTTTTGTAAAGCACATGCATCATGAAATGCTTGTAGATGATATTGAGGATCAGCGTTGTACCCGCCTTCAAATTGTGGGATATTTTTCATGTCCAATCTCCTGATCCTACTATCCTTTTGATGTCTTGTTGGGATCCTAACAACCTTAGTTATGTCTAACATACTTCAAGTAGTGAGTAGGGGTTCATCATGATTGTCTCATCTGTGGCATCTATGATTCCTATGTTGTTCCCTACTCTTCCTTCTCTCATGGTGTGTTTCTCTAGAGTTCCCTTGTCCCCTTTCTCAACTATTTTGTCTATGACTCTCGTTTCACTTACCCTTATCCTCATGGTCTTTTTCTTTGTGATTACATCTAGATCCTGAAGGAGAGGATGAAGGAGATGATGAAGGTAAAGAAGAAGGAGGACCATCATCATGTCGATGCCTAATTCCTTCTCTTCGGTGGCTACGGCCTTAATCACAATTACAATTGGAATGTCCATCTTTGTTATGTGTTCGTGTTCCTTTTTTAGATCCTTTGTGTCTGTCAGTACCAGAATCCAGGTTATGGATAATTGAGTAAAGATTCTGATACACAATCACTTGACTGAAGTCAACGAGAAGAACATCATTATGTGGACAACTGCCTGAGGCAGGTTCACCACCCTCATTTTCTCTTAGGACATGTGGGATGTTCTGCAACAACTTTCCCTTCATGGATTTATGACGTTTCTCCTGTTGCAAATCTCTTTGACGCTGTGCCTCTATGGGTCGATACCCTCTCAAGTCATGATCATGCACAATGTACTCTACTTGTAAGTGTTGCATACCAATTCATGTAAAATCACGAAGAAGCATGCCCGGGATAGAGCGATCAGAAGGTAACACTATGTTACCTTCTAAATCTCACCAACATAGTTGTACATCCTAGTGGAGGATAAAGGTAAAGTTTGGTACATATTCATTGGGATGAATATATACCACATGAAACTATTGAGGGACTGGCGACTTATTATGTGTACTACACCTCCAATTGTTCCCTGTATCAAACCTAGGCAATGAAACACTTTCATATGAAGAAGGAGACATAATTTTCTATTCAGTGTGGAATGTATTATTATTTATTATTTTTCTCTAACCAACCCCAAGGGTTCGTTCCAACGATGTGAAAGATTTCCTATGTTCTGGTTAGTGCACAAACAACAAAGTCCTTGGCAACGGTGCTAATGATGAGTGGTGAGGTACCCCTACGCTGAACCATATCTTTTCAAGGGTGGAAGAGGTGATGAGAACATCACCTATCCTAATGTATCAATCCTTAAATGATTGTATCTCTTTTCCTTAAGTCTTAACATGTTTTTGATGAATCTGAGTGTCTTTAGGCATGTTTTGATTAGTGGGGACTTTGTTGGAGATGTTTAGGTGTCCTAGAATATAGAATTGATGTCTTTATTAATAACCTTGGTAGGATAGACATCTGCTCCATCAGATAGACATCTACTCTATAACTTTCTAGCTTTGGGATAGATTTCTTCCCCACCCAAAAGACATCTACTCTAAGATTATATCACACTTAGGAAAGATATCTCTAAACATATAAGACATATTTTTTTGAGGATGAGGTGTTTTAAAAGGAAAATTCTATTTGACATATTTTTGAAATATGAGCACTAAGAGAAGGTGAAAAGTTATAAAAAAGGTATATGAATTGGCATCAAGGGAATAAGCCTAGACAAGAGAGTAAAAAAGAAAGAGAGATTCATTTTCCAATCATCCTATCCTTGAGATTAAAGAGAGATCTTCTTAAGTAATTGTGAGTGAGTGAGTGAGTGATTATTATTGATGGTCTAACTTGCATGTTGAATGGAGTGAGGATTTGATTAGTTGATTGTCTAGCATTTGGGAAAGTGATAGATTCCTTTGTGCTTTATAATCAGTTTTCTTGAGCAAGAATAAAGTTTCTATTTTTCTTTCTTATTTCATTTTGGATTTTTCTTGGTTATTCTTACTTGAGTGAGATAGGCACTTTGTCATATGCTTTTTTAAAGTCAATTATGATCATATGTATATGTTGTCTATGCTTTTTTAATATCTTCATCAATTATCATATAAAAAATAGCCTCTATAGTAGATCTCTCTTGCATAAATCCAAATTTATTTTTTAATATTGTTGATTTAAATTTGAGATGTTTCTCTATGACTCTCTCCCAAAGCTTTATAGTATGTCTTATTAGCTTGATCCCTCTATAGTTTGCATAGTTTTATACATCATCTTTATTTTTGTAAATTAAAACAACAAATCTTTTTCTTTAATTATTAGGTATTTATCCATTCCCCAAAATTTTTTAAATAATTTTGTTAGTTAAGAAACTCCTATATCTCCCAATGATTTCCAAGCTTCTATAATAATGTTATCTACTCCAATAACGTTTCTATTATTCATCTTTGATAAGGCTATCTTCACCTCAAAGAAGGAAAGTTCATTAACCAACTAAATTTTGGTTCATCATCTTGAATGTCTTCTCTTAAGAATTCTTCATTTAATAATTCTTGAAAATAAATTTTCCACCTATTCCAAATTTCATTATCTTTTACTAAAATTCTTTCATATGTTTCCTTGATGCATTTGACATTATCAATGTCCTTACATTTCTAGTTTTTGATTTTTGACAATTTATAAATTAATTTTTCTATTTTTTTTTTTGTTTTCAATTTATCATAAAAGCTATCCAAGCCCTTATGTTTGGCTCTGGCTACTACTAGGATTGCCTTATTTTTTGTTATTTTGTATATCATCTTGTTTCCTTAGCTATCACTTTACTACTATTCTTTAAAGCATTTTTTTCTTATTTTGAATATCATGTTTTACTTCATCACTCCACCACCATGTCACCTTTGGAATGTATTTTTTGCCTTTGTTATCAAAAATGTTCTTTCTAATTTTATGAATGCAACTTTCTATTTGGCCTCAATTTAATTTATAGAGTAATCCCAATTCCAAATGCCTTTATGAAGCAATTGTTCTCTAAATAAGGTGATGTTATCTTCCTTTAAATTCCACCATTTTATGCCTTTAGACCCTTTTCTCATGCTACCTTTAAAGCTCTAAGTAGTTAAAATCATTTCCATTAGTTGATGCTAAGTTGCAAGACACTCTCTAGGTATGACCTTGCAGTATTTACACTTGGCCCAGTCTCTTTTGTGTAGTAAGAACTAATTAATTTATATTGTATGTAATTAGATTTTATGTCCTCTTCTTTAAATAAATGTTTTCAATTAAGATCATAGGCACTTGCAAATTATAGTAGTAAATGTCCCATATCATTACGCTCTCCAAATTCTTATCCTTGATGAATCTTATCATATCCTATTTTCATAAATCTAACATGACCATTAAAATTCCCTCTAATGAATGTGCTTTTTTTCCAAGGGATTTCTTGAAGTACTTGACCTATGAAATCCCAAAAATTCTTCTTAATCAAATTTTCTAGGCCAATTTGTAGAGCATTTATACTAATGCTATTGATGAGCTTATTTCCAAGCATAAGTTGGATGTTCACAATTCAATCGCTATGGAAAAATACTTATACTACTTTATCTTTTCCAAAATTATTAAAGATGATGTCCACTTCATTCTGGTGATTTTCTTTTCCTAAGTAGGAAAGTTTGTAACTTAGCAAATGATGGTGAGTGTCATTTCTAAAGAACATCCTAGCAAGCCCATACTCATTTTTCATAGTAATTAAGCCTTATGACTACTACGCATCGCTTCTAAGGGATGCCCTAGCATCTAAAAAATCTAAAAAAACTCATCCATGAGATTTAATAAGGTTTTATAATTGACTTCCAACATAATACTAACTCAAACAATGTGTAATTTGTAGGATTTTTTCATCCCATTGAATAGGCCCAAAGAGAGTCATTGAGTTTAATGGCCCAATCTCTTCTATACCTACTGACCATTTTCTTGAGTATTCTAAAAATCTTATAGTTAGTAACTTTTGCCTGACCATTGGCCTACAAGTGATAAAGGGATGTTAATTTATGATTAACTTCATAAGATTCTAAAAAATTCTTTAAAACCTTACCAATAAAGTTCATGCTATTATCAAAGATCAAGATTCAAGGAATACTAAACCTGTCACAACAATGCACAAAGTGTTAAGCATTACAAAACCTAATGGACCAAAAATATCCTGCGAGCAATAGCTTCATCATGGTTCTTTTTCTAGCATAATGCCCACCACACATACCATGATGCACATAAGCCAAGATGGCACCTTGGCTATCTTCTAGAACACACCATCTTACAAGGCCATTAGGACATATTTTATAGAGATTCTCTTTGACAATCAAATAAGGCTTTGCATGGTACTAGAATCAACTCTTTGAGTTCAAAATGACCTTGCAAATATGATCATCCAAAAATTATTGAACAATACACCTTCTTCTTTGTTTTCAATTCGCAACCATGACAAATGATCTGTCATCACATTCTTAGCTCTCTTGTAATTAATCATGTGAAGATTAAAATCCTATAAAAGAAAGTAGCCATCAAATCACATGGGAATTGACATTTGGTTTATACATGAGAAACTCAATGATGCTATGATTAATGTAGATGAGTATGTTGCACCCAAAGGCATTATGTCCAAATTTTTGTAATGCAAAAATGATGGTCATCAACTCCTTTTCAATGATGGTATAGTTTAATTGAGGCCCTATAATGTTTCAACTAATATAGTAGATGTATTAGGATCTCTTCTTCTCATCAAACTACATCAATATAGTATTTAATGAAAAATCAAAAACATCTATCATTATATGAAATGGTTGAGTCTAGTTAGGACTCTACAACAATAGAGTTTGAGTTAACCTTTTCTTTAGACATTAGAAGACATTTTCTCATTATTCATTCCACAAGAATGGAACATCTATCTTTGTGAGCTCAAATAAAGTATTTTCTATTCTAAAACAATCTTTAATAAATCTATGATAATAGCCTATTTGGCCAAGGAAATATTGCATCTCTTTAACTATCATGGGAATCTACATCATGTTTTTGATGGTGAAAATATTATTAGGATCTACTTCTATTTTCTCTCTAGAAACTTTGTGACCAAAAATAATGCCATCAATCACCATCAACTCATTTTTCTTCAAATTTAGCTTTAAGTTTATGTGGTAGCAACAACTTACCATAGCTTCTAGTTGCTCCAAGGATTTTTGAAATATTTTTCCATAAGTGAAAAATTCATCAATGAAAACTTTTATACTCTTACCAATATAAACTTGGAACACAAACATCACCAACCATTGGAATGTGTTTGGTGCATTGTATAATCTAAAGGACATATGCTTAAAGGCAAAGATTCCTCATAGATAGATGAATATATTTTTTTTCTTGATCTACTAGCATAATCCTAATCTAATTATAACTAAAGTACCCATTAAGGAAGTTGTAGTACTGTTGGCCAAAGATATCATCCAATATCTAGTCCACAAAGGACAATAGAAAATCATCCTTAAAGGTGGTAGCATTAAACAACTTGTAGTCAATAAAAACTCTTCATTTGTTTCTTTTCCTTGATGCAACTATACTTAGATTGATCCGCTCACTATCAAAAATAGGGGTGATGAAGTTGGCCAATAGAAGATGAATGATTTCACTTTTTACCATATCCTACATATTAGAATTAAGTCTTTTTTGAAGTATCTACTAAGGTTTAACACTTGGATCAATACATATGTGGTACTGATAAATAGAGGAGTTTATTCTTGTGAGTCATCATGGGACCAGGCAAAGGCTTTTCTCCACTTTATAACTACCTTATTCAATTTAATTTTTTGGATGATTGTCAAAGTGGAATTGATGATAATAGGATGACCATTAGTGAGGAACAAGTACTCAAAGTCTTTTGGAAGTGACGTGAGTTCCAATAGTGATGTTGGAACATTCTAGGATAAATTAAAAGTATCCAAAAAATTAGGATCATACAACATCACTATAGAAACCTTCACCATTTTCTCTACTTTTGAATTAAATTATTCATCATTGGATAAGGTAAAACAATTATTTGGTCTTTCAAAGATTTAATTTGCGGCTTCAAAAATTAGATCTTCTTTAAGGAAATTAGCATCCCTAATAACACAGAGATGTTCTATGAGATAGCAATTATAATCATGCCTATCACATGACTAGAAAGGATCACATGAGATCTACTTGTAATGTGTTTTCACAGTGGCATCTTTCCTATACTTTCTAAGTGAAAACCTTGGAAGACTAACTTGGCATTAATAGTGCTTAGCGAGGCTCTTCCCATGATGATAGAAAAGTTATCTTCCATCTTATTCTCTAGTTTAATCACCAGGAAGTTTTCAAGGTATGACCATCCCACCAATATTGGCATTAGAGTGTTTACTTATCTCACAAGATACATATTGGATTATTCTGCTAGCTCCAACATGATGTTAGTACTATTAAGAGGAGGAAGTTCGCAATCAAGGTAGTGCTACAATGAAATTATATTAGCTCCCAAACCAACGTCACAAAGAGCTAAGCAATGATCTTTCTCACTAATCTGAATGCTATGCTAAATTGATTCAAGTTTTCAAGGCCTTCTTGGTTCTAAATTGGTCTTGCACAATATCAACATGATGATCTTTCTCACTAATTTAGAGCTAAGTAAGAACTTAACACACTTAAAAATACTAAATTCTCTTACTAAACTGACCTCTCTACAGTTTTCACAACTTCTTTGTAAATGTGAAAATAAAATTCTACAATTGAGATTAATACTTATTTTAGCATTAAATGCACCTAACTAGCACAACATTGTAAATGTTTCATGGTGTTGATTAATAAAGTCATTAGAACCCAACTCTAATATCATGTTATGTTTTATGATTCTTAGATCTCTAAGTCTAAGAAACTAAAAATATTTTGATGATCATCACAACATAAATTGAGAAATATAAAAGGTGGAACACATCATGAATATTATCATATTCACATTGCTATTTATATATATTACATATAAACCATAAATAAGGATAAATAGAGAAAAGTAATATTAAATAATGTGTCTCCTTTATTATGTTTAATACTCTTCACCTTGGAAAGAACCAAAATCAACACATTTATAGGTTAAAAGAAATAATCATGTCAATATAACAAATACACATAATAAGTGATTAACACTTGGTAAGGAGTACAAGAAATAGAATCATTTTTAAAGAAAATCTAAACAAGAAGTAGTATAATACACCAACATCACAAATGGTGTTGTACACTATGATGAGGTATAAAAGCTCTAACAGTATTATAGAATATAAATAAGAATTAGCATGTTAAGCTTGAAAAAACATACAAAATCTTTAATAAATAAATCCATGTCCAATCCTACACTCCAACCTCTACCTTGATCCATACCCCTCATCATCCTAACCCCTGAGCTCATCCACTACCTCCATGGTGTAACCCAACATCACTGTATCACCTATAATTTCTTCTCTAGCACAACCCAAAAACACCTCCGTCCTCCTCCTAATAAGAAAATTAATATGCCTAACAAAATATATCATCACATTGGTCGTATGCATAAACTAAACACTAAATGGTGTTGCATCATAACCCATGACATCACATCCTTTTGAGTGTGTAATGTCATTATTAGACCATTTGAATCCTACCATCCCTTCCTCCCAATCGACATCCTCCAAAATTTTGTCTTCCCTATGGATGTTGTAGACTTGCCTATCTACTTCTAATATTAAGACCTATAGTAGGTCAATCTTTGGCATGGGGGGAACACCTCATCCTTGTTAGATTCTTGTGGACTATCATTGTTAAGGACACCACTAATGCACTATAGTAATGCTACTTGCCACCTACCACTACTGAGCACTGCATATAGGTTTTGTTATGCATGAACATGTGTTGCTACTTCCACAAGCCCTACAAAATGAAAACATCTCACTAGCTTGAAAAGACCATGTAAATAATACTTTGTTAATTTTTTGTTAGTTTGAACTAGGTGTATCCAATTTAATTTAACTTTTTTTATAACCTCATGAACATAATGTTTGGATCTTAGGTTCCATTTTTTCCTTATATATTATCATTTTAGATGTTTTCCTAGGAAAATAAAAAAGGAATGATATTATAAAAATTTTATTTCTAA